>CM042251.1:24758630-25196130 GCA_023566225.1 Romanogobio albipinnatus
GCAACTGCATGCCCGTTGTACGTGGCCCCCCAGCCCGTGGAGGAGGCATCCGTGAAGAGCACAGAATGCCTGGACACTTGTTCTAAGGGCACACCGGCCCGGAGAAACGAAGCGTCGTTCCACGGGCTGAAGGTTCGGCGGCAGTAAGGAGTCACTGGGACCCGGTACTGGCCGCTCTGCCACGCCCACCTCGGGACTCGGCCATGGAGCCAGTGTTGAAGCGGTCTCATATGAAGCAATCCGAGCGGCGTTACCGCGGCTGCAGATGCCATATGCCCCAGGAGCCTCTGAAAAGATTTCAGTGGGACCGCTGTCCTGCTCTTGAACGAATTCAAGCAGTTCAACACCGACTGGACCCGCTCTTCCGTAAGGCGCGCAGTCTGGCTGACCGAATCCAGCTCCATACCGAGATAAGAGATCCTCTGTGTGGGACAGAGTTTGCTCTTCTCTCGGTCGACCCGAAGGCCCAACAGGCTGAGGTGACTGAGCACCATGTCCCTGTGTTCGCACAACTGCTCCCGAGACTGGGCGAGGATGAGCCAGTCGTCGAGATAGTTGAGGATGCGAACGCCGCGTTCTCTGAGCGGAACAATGGTTGCCTCTGCGACTTCCGTGAAGACGCGAGGCGACAGGGACAGCCCGAAGGGCAGGACCTGTACTGATATGCCTTCCCCTCGAACACAAATCGTAGGAACGGTCTGTGTCGAGGAAGGAAGAGGCATGAAAGTACACATCCTTCAGGTCGATCGCTGCGAACCAATCTTGGGGACGGATGCATTTGAAAATGCGTTTCTGCGTTAGCGTCCGGAACGGGAGCTTGTGCAGGGCCCGATTCAGGATACGCAGGTCCAAGATTGGCTGTAACCCACCACCTTTCTTGGGTACAATGAAGTAGGGGCTGTAGAGCCCTATCTTCATATCGGCTGGAGGAACCGGCTCGACCGCGTCCTTCGCCAGTAGGACATCGATCTCTGACCACAAGACCTGAGCATCGCTGCTTCGCACGGAGGCGAAGAGGATGCCCTTGTACTTGGGAGGCCGGTGAGCGAACTGAATCGCGTAGCCGAGTCTGATGATACGGATGAGCCAGCGAGACGGCCTGGGGAGCTGTAGCCAAGCCCCCAGAGACCGCACAAGCGGGACCAACAGCACCACAGACGTACCCGGGGTGGGGCAGCGAGGTGGAATAGACAGACCCGACTCGGGAGGCCCGGAGGCGGCCCGGAGTGTTGTCTGAGAATTCCAGGGTGGGACAGAGTGTGGGTGAGAAGGCCCGGGGGCGTTCTCGGTGCCCACACTGCTGCCCCGTGGCGGGGGGAGGGGAGGAAAGGAGTGAGAAGGCCCGGAGGCGTCGCACACTGCCAACCTGGCCCTCTTGGGGCCCAGGGAGAGAGGAAACTGCTCTGAATGTGGGTACCGCTGGACTCCGGAGAGCCAGCGGCAGAGTAAGACACCAGTCGGGGCCCCCCGGTCCTCCTCCGGGGGGGTGGGGGAGGGGTGCGGACACCCACTCCCTCAGAGCAGCTCCTGTTCTCCCTGGGCTGCCCGTCTCAGGGCCGCTTGCCCTTACGCTTGCTTGTAGACTAGCAAAGCCCTGAGCGGGTTGGGCACCTCCCTTACGTCCGGCACCCCGCCGCCTGGATTTCGCAGGGGTGGAGGTGGACGCAGGAGGGTGCCCTCGGCGACAAGCAGGTAGAGGCGCCCTTTCGAATTAGGATGGCTTTTTTTTTTTTTTTTTACCGCCTCTGTCTGCTTCTAGGCCATCGAGAACTGCTGGGCAGAGTTCTCGACGGCATCGCCGAGGGGGCCAGCCTGACAGACAGGGGCAATGAGGAACCGAACTTAGCCGGACTCACGCATATCTGCCAGGTTTAGCCCCAGGTTCCTGGACCACTAGTGTGGACATCGCCTGACCCAGGGAGCGTGCAGTGACTTCCGTCCACCGCTGCACGCAGTTCCTGCATAACCCCTGGGCCGGGACTACCCTCGTGCATGCAGGACAGAGGGTAGTGAGAGAGGGAAAAATGTATACAGATTTTGGCCCTTTTGGTGTTCCATATTTTGACACCAAATAGTTCCAACTGCTAATTTTTCCAATGCCCATCCGGGGAAAAAGGCACGGGGGTAGGCAAGGCGATTTTACGCGTTGCTCTACGCCTCAGCCACCCGGGAAAGCATGGCTGTCAACTCTGAATCTGATTCAGCAAGAGCACACACTATTATAGTGGAAACTCAGCATCATCATTTCCAGCGCATAACAGCCCTCTCTCCGATGCAGCAATTGACATCTGTCCTCTGCCAGAGCCCCAAATGAAACACTAGGTCCTCTTGTTTTTTAAAAGGACCAGCAATCCCATCTGTAGGCTGCCAGCAGGCATGTGAGACAGTGAATGTGGCCGTCACACTCGACGGCACACGGCGCGCTGAACGTTCAAGCCTTATGAAAGGCAAGACGAACACCGCACCGACGTGGTTATGTTCTCATGAGAGAACATGAACCACCCACAAACACAGTCTCAGCATGCTGTGATGCGATAGAGGAGTGGGGGCCCACGGAGACGTACCCGGTGGGGAAGCACCACTTAAATCCTCAGGTCACCAAAGCTTATTAACCAAAGTAGTTCTTTTCTGCTTTTGCAAGAAAAAGAAACTAAATCGGGGAATAGGCAAAGGGACTCAACCCCGTTTGAGGCATCATAGTCTTAACCGCGCATCTCTAGCGCCGAGTGACGCGCTGGGTTGCCGTGGCAACCCCCGCTGTCAGCCGGCGCCTGACGGCACACGGCGCGCTGAACACTCAAGCCCTTACGAGAAAGGCTTGAGACGAACAACGCGTCGACGTGACCATGCTCTCCTGAGAGAGCATGGATCACCCACGAACCAATCTCACATGTTATATGTGAGAGAGATCGTGGCCGTCAAATGAGGACAGGAAACAACCGCATCCAGAAACACACGGTTTGAATGACATCTTGAAAAAGACGCAGGGTCAAACCGTGTTGCTCTTTTAGAAAGGAAACTGCTCTTTTTATGTGCTGAAGCACTCAGGGAGATGACCGCGGCACCACACAGTACAATAGTGCAAGCCTGTGTGTGCACTCAAAACGGAAACGCCCAGCGAACCAACACTTTGATGTCCGTTGAAGCAGCCACTCGCTGAACGCGCCGTCACACCCGCACTGGAAGCAGCAGTCATTCCTCTCACGAGACTCGTTTACACTCTTCGTAGAAACAGGAAACATTCACTGTTCGGCTCCGAAGTAGAAAGCAATGATCATGCATTCCACTTCCTTATTTATACCCGCGCTGCGGGGCGGTGCGTGGAATGCGTGAATCGCATGCCAATCTTCATTGGCTCGTTTTAAAACACTCGAAGTAGATTGGTCTCTGAAATCAGATCCCAATTCGTCGGTCAGTTCCGACGTACGTCGAACGTGACCGACTGAAAGGGAAATACACTTACACTGTAAAAAAAAATAATAATTAAAAAAGTCAAATGACTGGCAGCTACGGCTGCCAAACAAAAACATAAAATTAAAGTAAAATATCTTAATTTAAATAAGGAAAAATCTGTAAAATAACAGTTCTCTCTCAAACTTTTAATGTAAAGTTTTTGCACTTTATTTGAATTAAGATATTTTACTTTAATTTTACGGTTTTTGTTTGGCAGCCGTAGCTGCCAGTCATTTACCATTTATTTACGATATTATTTTTACAGTGAAACTAATAAGATTTACTTTAAAATTACAAAGAATAATGTTAAATTGTTAGTATGGACATAAACCTTTAATATAATTAGCTAAATATTTTATATCAGATTAGTTCTGTAATTTTACATACATTTGTATGTAATTTAAGAAAACAGAAAAATACTGTATAAATAATACAGTTGTCACAGATGCATCAGCGTCAGCGCCAGACCTCTACACTCCGCTTCACCCGAGTTCTGATCCACCGCACCTGTGTTCATCACCTGTCCCTAATTCCCTGTCACTGCACTTCCTGTTATAAGCACCTTCAGTTTCACCAGTCCATTGTCAGGTCTCGTCGATACTACATCGCCATACTGACTCATTCACTCTATCCTTACCTGCTAAAAGACTTACCTGTGTTCCTTCGTTCGACCATCCTTCCTCAACCAGCCTGCCTTCTTCAGTTCACCTGTCTTCCACCAACTCCATCCCGGCTACCACCCTGCATCAGTTAAGAGACTCACTCAGAACTATTCATCAGTTACCGCTCCAGTTCATCTCATCACTTCTACCTGTCTGCCGTGACCCTTATATGTTTGTGTTCAATAAATATAATTTCAACTTACCTGTTTGTGTCATTCAGCGTCCTGACAACAGTCATTTCCCTGTATAAAAATGAGAATGTCTGTGATTTGTCATTAATGATAAAATAATGGTCAAGTTGTTAATTTACAGATATTTTTTGTAATTTTACATGAATTTGTATGTAATTTATGAAAACAAAAAAATACTGTATAAATAATACAATAATTTTCCTGTATAAAAATTAGAATTACTGTAATTTGTCATTAATGATATAATCCTTAAAATAACAGTCAAGTTGTTTATTTACAGATATTGTTTGTAATTTTACATAGTTTTAAACATAATTCAAAATTACAGGAAAATACTGTAAACAATTTAGAGTTATTTTCCGTAAAAATAGGATTTTTTTTTACAGCGCACATATAATCACATAAATCACTACCACAAACTCAAAAAGGAGATATCAAGCCAAAACCTTGTTTTTCGTTTGTGAGATTGAGAAGAACAATTTAATAATAGGAAATAATTGGTAGGCTACAACTTACCTCCAAATAGCAGGACTTTTTCTCTGGTTCTTTTCGGGATCGCATAGGCCATTTTATTCTGAGCTGGTTATCGTCGCCATCAAGTTCAGGCTGCGATGTCACTTGATTGAACTGGTCTGAATTCACAAGAATGAGCGATGTAATTTCTGCTTTCAATGTTTTATTAAAGGGGTGGTAAAACACATTCTTTCGAAGGCTTGATTGTGTTTGTGGGGTGCACTGTAACATGTGTTCATGCTTCGTTTTTAAAAAATGGCATTATTTTTCATATATTTGACCTTTATTCTACACTGCTCTCTCCCTCCTTGTAAAAACGGTCTGATGGTTTCCGGGTTCTATGAAGCCAGTCCCTCAAAAATACGCAATGTGCTCAGATTGGTTAGCTGGACCAGTGTGTTGTGATTGGATAACCGCCTAGAGCACGTTGTCAGAACGTCACGCCCCTTACCTTTACCGGTAAGCCGGTGAGCCTGAGCTTTGTGTACAATAGCATCAATAAAACCATCCCAATTTGAGCCCGAATCAGACCCAGACAATTTTAGTGAAGCTGATCGAGCAGGACCTGTTCAGTCCTCAAGAGTAAAGACTGCGGATCTATAGTGATCGCTACTGAATGGCACCGTTACTTTTGTATATTTAGAATGATTATAGCCAAATATATGTCGCAAGAACGAACACTAAACATTGGCTTTACTGTAGTATCCAAATCAAACACAGAACCATGTTTAGCATGCCTGTAGATAAACAATACATAAAAGCTCTAATCAAAGAATCATTTACTCTAATGCCAAGTTCACTGTTGAGATTTTAAACAGTTTGTAACGTTAGGTGTTTGTCGGATAACGTTAACATGAATGAGCATTTAACAAACTGGTTTGCAGAGCCAAATGAGCGTTGTCATCTGTGTACTTCCTTGCTACAACATAGACTACAATTAACAACACAAACTATTACAGGAAAACACATCGACGAAAAATAAATCACACTTACAGGTTGTGGCCCGTAAACAGCTTCTGTTTATAATCCATATTTCAGGACAAGCCGTTGTAAGAATCCCGCTTTCATAGCGCTCGTGAAGATTGTGGAGCTTTGCTCCGTGAGATGAGCCGTGCCGCGCCGCGCGCGCGCGCGCCCGTCTCATGTGGCGTTCACGCCGGACGTGAATAAATCGCGCTATTCGCGCGAAGGTGGACGCTTGAACATTTTTGAGTTTACTCGCTTCATTCGCGCGTGACATTCACTGCACAACAGATGCGAGGTCGCGTCATAGGAGGGACTTCTGCCAGCGGCTCGTCTCGGTGAGAAATGACTGACATGGGCTGTGTTTACGTCATTTTTTGTTAAAATCTACTGTTAATGTGTGACAAAACGGAGTTTTAAGACGTTTTCAGTCGATAATGTAGTTGTTTAAAGCTCAGATCTGTGGTTTATTTATATAAAGAGTGCCTAATAGTACATTTTATCTGGCGTTTTCGGAGTTGTGAGCTCCAGCGGATCAACGGCGCTTACACTGGCTGGTTTGTCTCCTCCAGCTGAACCGCGGCTCCTGTATTGCAAATACAGACGAATATAGTCCATTATGTCACATTTTCCGGTCTTCTCCTCTGACCCCTGTCTGTCTCGTGCTTTGATTTCGTCGGCATTGGCAACAACACTCTCAGCCTACTAACTAGCCTACCACAACAACGCTTCCCTGCTGCGATTCAAAATGGCCTCGCCCCCCCTTATTTCATATTCTCGGAGGAGGGGTTTATGTAAATATTGGGGCTGGTGATGTCAGCAACCCTGGAGGAATGTGTAGTAGTCCCTAGCGGCCGTTTGCTGTAGTCCTTAGAAATTGATTTCTTTAAAAGCAAATATCTCCCTTTGCTTTAAACTTTGAACGTTGTAACTTTGCAGATGTTGTTTATGCTCAAACAGCAACATTACACACTAGCTAAAGTTAGAAAAGTGAAATCGTGGTTTACCACCCCTTTAAATTAATAATGCATGGCAACATTGTACTTCCCCTGCAAACCTCCCATGAGTGTTTTACTTTAAGTGTGCTGATGGTGTATTGTAAATTATTTGTGTGTACGATTGTAACATGATTCTTCTCTGCCAGTGTAAACTTATTAAACATATTTACCAGGGGTGTTTCCTCCAAGTAGGCATGGGAGGCAGTGTCTCCAAAAAAAAAAAAAAAAAAACTGGATGAGTAAATAATCTATATTACAAAAATAAAACAAATCGCAAATATTACAAAATGTAACATTAAACAGTGTAAAAGTCATTCGTTTTTATAAAGTAACAGTGTCAAACAGCGACACCCGCAGTTAAAGTTACAGAGATAGGCGCGCCTCCTCTGTCCCCATTGACTTAATACTGACACCCTAAAGTGTGTGCTGACTGTTGTATGGGATAACTGAAATGAATGGGGAAAAGTCACATGAGAGGAGGCAATGGCTCCATCGTGCTATTGTTGGATATGATAGGTTATGATTGGATATGATTGGCGGGTGCAATAAATTTTTTATTGGCATATTTTGCTAAATGTACATTTGGTGATATGGCTCTCTGCTAAATTCCCCATCCTTATCATGAGCTCCATGAAAAGCCAAGACAGGGAACAGCAACAGCTTCTGGGGATGATCCTCCTATTTTAGAGAGCAGCGTAAATCCCCCAACAGACCATACCAGGCAATCCTCCTTGGCTCTTCCTGCTAAATCGAAGAGCCAACAGAGGATCCAAAAGAGCGTTTCAGGAAGCTAATCTTACTGAATTTAATTGTAAAGAGCCAATCGATCTATGTGAAGAATGTGAAGCATGAGGAATGTAACTAGAGCTAATGATAGAAGTAATTTATGTTTAGGTAAATAGTGCTCAACAGCTACTGAAGCTATAATATTACATTTTCCAAACCTTGCGGTATTGGCAGGGCAGGTGGAGACAGGAGGCAAGCCAGGCTCTGGACATGTGTTTTCCCTCCTCCATGGCAAATAATGGGTCCTGCTGACCAGCTTGTGGACGGCTCCTCAGTTAGGCGAACATAGATGACATAAAAAGCAGAGTTAGATTCAGAGATAAAAACGACGGATCCTCCCTTTTCCCTTTAAGTTTAGTGTGCTTAGAATTATGGTGAAGTGGTAAGAATAAATTGATACAGAAGAAATGTGACGGATTAAAAGAATCTGTATAAAACTCACCACCTGAGAAAGTGTAGAAAGCCATGAGCAAAATGTATCTTAGCAATAGATCAGGATAGGCCCAAAGAACACTTATTTTTTCCTCTTAAATAGAAACTATCGCTTTAAGAAAAGCATATATCCAATAGCGACTATAGCTTTAAGAAAAGCATATTTCCAGTAGCGACTATAGCTTTAAAGGTCCTGTTCTTCGTGATTCCATTTTTCAAACTTTAGACTTGGATTCCCATGCTAAATATGGGCAATTTTTTTTTTTTTTAAGTTGGACTTTGATGGAGTATTTCTGTGCCAAAAATACTCCTTCCGGTTTCTCATAAGTTTCGGAACGTTTTTTTTTCGAGTATTGGTTTATGTGACGTCAGATGGGGCGGAATGTCCTTGTACGGGGCCGCACAGGCTCTCCTCCCGGTAGGGCGCGTGCGCGACTAGAGCGAGAGAGTAAATGCACGCCCATTATAGTGCTGTGCTCGGCTTCAGGGAAGCTGGCTGAAGTCATAGGACGTCACAAAATCAACATCAAAGATGTGTGTTTTTGGTTGTCCGGGAAACCCAAGACAACCCTGTACAGCTTCCCAAAGAACCCAGCGTTAATGGGATCCCTGCATTTTGGCGACGATTGTTTTATCAACAAGGCCCAGTTCATCTCCGGATTTGTAGCTCATCTAACGCTGAAAGAAGAGCGGTTCCAGCGATTAAGGTTGGAAGCAGGCGGTGAGTAAAACTGCTTCAAATGTCTTTGTGTTGTTGTGTCTATTGACTCGATCATTCAAATGCACTACTATTCCATTGTTTTTCTATGTAAACACACACTAGTCTGACTTGCAAAACCGTTCCGCTTGCTACTACTAACATTAAATCGCATACAATAGTCCATAAATCAAATGATGTCCTCATAAACCATGAGAAAACAAACAAATGTAGTAAAACTCACGCATGACAAGCCGCTATAATAAAAACGACAAGCATTCAACATTCAAACTCTTGTTTGACATTAGTCTTTGGTTGCAAATGCATTTGCTTCTTGTTGGGTAGTTTCCGCTCTCTGCTCCTCACTCCTCTGAGTCTGGCTTGAGGTCTTGATCTGGTGCAGTTGCAGTTTTCTAGTTGGTTCAAATATAGGCCTGTATATATACACTAGGTATGATGACAACATTTTCAAACACCCCTAAGCTCAGAATGGATCACATGACTAGACAGAGCTAAAAATTCAATTTACAATAACACCTTGATTGTGAAAATCAGTTAAGGATTGAGAAAGTTATGATATTTATAATATCAGGGTTTATATTAAAATACTATACATTAATTACAATAGAAGGCATGTGACCGAAAATGCTTATTATTCACATGTTTTTGCTTGTAACTTCCTCATTTTATCAGATATTTGCATGAAATTTGAACAGAATGTAGAATTTGGTTAGTTCTTTCAAATGAAATCATGACCATTTACTGTTTTAGTTGGAATGGGCATCAGACCCATGGTACCTCACCAAAAACAATTATAATTAATAAGCATTCATTCAGATTCAAAAACATTTATTTTCAGAATACAAGCGAAGACAACTTTACACACCACTATTAATTGTGAATTCATATTTATACATGCTGAAAATGCAAATATACATTCATATTCATTCTTTTTTTTGCATACTAAAATGTACAGGCCATCTCATCTGTGTGATTGTGCTGACTGAGTTGATAACTGGTTATTGACAGGCTATTGTACAACCAAGTCCTACAAGATGACATCTGCTGCCATTGCATAGACGCACAAATCTGTGTAATGTGCATCAAATTCATACCCCTCCACGCTCATGGCCCAATAGCCAACAGTGTATTTCTTTTGTTTAGCATGGAAATTTTCAATTTTTCCATTGAAAATTACCCTGTTGCCACCCAAATCCCACGCATGACATATAAATGCCCCCACCCCTCTGCCACCCAACAACACCTTGATCAAGCTCATTTTTTCTCCTGGGAGCTCTGGAAACACTTCCTTGATCTTGTCTGCACCCAATTCTTCAAACTTCTTCTCTAACACTTTCCGTTCTTGTTCACTTCTCTTACTTTCTTTTGTGGCTTGATGTTTGTGCAATTCCTCCTGTAGCTCTCCTTGCTTCTTCTTCCTCTTTCTTCTTTGCATTACCCCCAGCCTCACTGCTTTCCTGATTACCAGCTCTTGTGTTTTTCCTTGTCGAAGCTGTCCAAATAGTCCACAGTGTTGTTTTTCCGTGCTCGCATTTTACAGGACAAGTAGCAGATGGTGGCATTTGGAGCTTTCTTCTTCAACGCACTAAACATCCCCATCAGCTCTTCAGCATCCATGTTATGTGATCTTGCTGAGGTTGTCTCTTGTTTTAGTTTCTCCGTCACTGTCCATGTATCAACAAAGTATTGTTGATACTGCCTTTCAAGTACTAAAATGACCACTCTCAGACAGCTTTCCATCATTTGAGTGAACATGACTGTGTCTTTTGGTGGTTGTTGCAATTTCTCAAGGACTTGAGAAGCATCTGAACTTGTCTGAAGGACTTGTCTGAAGCATCCAGCTGATTTCCAAAGAGGTCTGTTGTGCGAGTTAGGAATGCAGCAGGTGAGTGTAGGTTTTCAGTGATCTTTCAGGTTTTGCACGATCTCTTTGATAATTTCAATACATTTGATGTAATCAGTTTGGTCATCTGCACCAGTATAGAATTTGGTCATCCAGGGTCCAGTCAGTCATTTCCCAAGCAAACCTAGAACTTGCATTTCAACCTGTCCAGCTGTAGAGTTGAAGTCTTCCAGTATACTAGCACGCAGGACTCCACAGGATGTTCCTCCACAGAGATATGACTTTAGTGCAGCATGATGACTTGAGAATATCCCACATATATGGAAAAGAATGCACAGTCGATTACCTCTGTAGCGTGGTATGAGGCCGAGAGGGAGATTATTGTGATTCAGGAATATCTTAAAGCCACGAGATTTTATTCATCTGAACAACAATGTTGGCCCCAATGCAGTCTTTCCCCTTGATTTTCCCAGTAATCCCCATGGATTTCTCCATCTCCTTCAGAGCACTCTTTGTCTTTGAAGCGATTGTTTCCAGAGGATGAAGGTTGCAATTCAGCTCATTCAAGGCCTTGTTCCAAGACGCACAGACTAAACGAATGGCCGCATGATTGGCAGCACAGCGGTCAGTGAGCATGTTTGATATATTCCCTATCATTTTTTGAAGAATGTTTTTGTAGTCTGCCTCAAAAAAATGACAGTAGACATTTGCAAGGTTACTGATGGAGTCACAAATATAGATCTGGTAATCCTCAGCAGAGCCTCCAGGAAGTTCATCTACAGCAGCAACATAACAGTTCTCTTTGGTGGTGAAATGTATGCTGTTCAAGTCAATAGTGTCTGGCTGCAGACAAGACGAGATGCACTCTCAGCCGCGCATGCGCACTAAACGTGATGCACTCTCAGCCGCGCATGCGCACTAAACGTGATGCACTCTCAGCCGCGCATGCGCACTAAACGTGATGCACTCTCAGCCGCGCATGCGCACTAAACGAGGTTAACTCGTATTAAGACCGTAGATTACACATGCACTCGATGCCGCACATAAATAAATTATATATATATATACATTTTACACTACCGCGCAAAAGTGTTTGATCAGTAAGATTTTCATTTATTTGATTTTTAATGATTTTGCTTATCAAGGCTGAACTTATTTGATGAAAAGTAGATGCAAAAAATACATATATTGCGATTCACAATACGTTTTGTATTTTAATACATTTTAAAAATGTATTTGTGTCATGCACAGCTGAACTTTCATCATCCATTAATCCAGTTTTCAGTGTCACGTGATCCGTCAGAAATCTAATACTGATTAATCATCATTGTTAGAAACAACTTATTTTTACAGCCTGTTATAATTTTATTCTAAAGATTCTGTGAAAAATAAAAACAAACAGAATTTATTCAATATTAAATTCTTAAATGTCTAAAAACATCTTTACTTACACATTAACAAATGAATTCATATCATGAATATAAATATTTTTGTCAGTATATTAATAAAATAGAAAACTGATATTTTAAATTATAATATTTCAGTTTTCCTGTATTTTTTTAATAAATATGGCATACATGACCATAATAAACTTTTAAAACATAAAACAAAAAGATTATATATATATTATATATTTAGCTGCTTAAGTTCGGTATATATGTACATATAAGTTTATTAAGATGTACATCTCAAAATATTGAGAAAAATCACCTTTAAAGATGTCCAAATTAACTTTATAATGAATTATATCATAGCTTAACAAGCCAGTCACATTGTTACAGCTGCATTCAATGTTAATATACTTCCAAACACACCATAAAAAAGAACAGCAGTTGGTCATGGTTGAGGTTTGTAAATTATTTTACTTTATTTATATATATATATATATATATATATATATATTATATATATATATATATATATATATATATATATATATATATATATATATAGAGAGAGAGAGAGAGAGAGAGAGAGAGAGAGAGAGAGAGAGAGAGAGAGAGAGAGAGAGAGAGAGAGAGAGAGAGAGAGAGAGAGAGAGGTACAAAAACATTACATAAGAAAAAAAAATAATAATAATGGACAATGTTTTGTTTGTTTAATCTTGTATGCGAGAAAAGATTGGTGCGAGGTGCATGTGGTCCACCACATTATCTACAAATGTATGCATGTCCTGCATAACTGTAAAGATAAACATCAGTGGCTCTACAAGATCGTCCTCTATAAACTCTGCACTGCAGTACTTTTCCAAGGCCTCAATGGCTTCCTCATCCTCCATGCACAGTATACGAGGAAGCTGAACTGAGCCAAGAAGATTGCCAGAGTTCTCCAAGCACCACTGACTGGCAATCTTAAGATTCGACATGATACGCGCCTAAGAAAAAAAACAATGCAAAAGAGGAAAATTTTAAATATGCTGAACAATAATGGCTGCTAACCCTAATAAAACCTACTTTTCGTGCAGCCACCTGCTTCTCCGATGTAGACTCGTTTGTTTCATCTTCCTAAAAAACATGAAGATTGAATTTGAACCTTTTTAAAAAGTAACTGACACTTTTTCTGAGGAGCTGCAACAAAGCAAAGGTACGAGTTACCTGTACATGGAAAGGCTTTTCCTGTTAGTGGAAAAAATACAGCACAAGTATAGCTAGTATATGATAACATGCCATTTTTAACCTCATTATTTCCAAGTATGTTTTTACCTGAGAGATTTGATCAAACTTCCTCTTTGGCAACCTAAATACAGGCTGCTGATCACCTCTCAGGAAGGCTTTGGACTCTTTTGCATAATGGGCAAACAGTTTTCCATGTCTGGAAAATAGAGATTAAAGATTGATTATTGCATAGTTCCTTATTCATGAAAGCTTTAAGTATTCAGAGGCCAAAAAACAAACTGTACCGATCCAGTCCGAAGTTCTCCATTAACATGATGCACCACCATTTCCTCAGCTCTGTCATGTCCAGCTGCTCAAAGCATAAAAGTTTATGCCTTTTGTAAGTTATACTGTCTCCAAGTTATTAATCTTATAATATTACTTACAATTGTGTAGTCAAATGGGGCATCCAGCACAACGTACAATGCAGACTATAAATGAAAGACGAATTAGTATTAGGAATACTATACACACAGAAAAATCAAGGTACAGGAATGTACCTAAAAGAGTACAAATGCTTTGTCGCCCCAGCTGTAAATGTACCTCTGAACACTGGTACATTTTTGTACCTTTTTTTTGTACCTCTAAAAGAACAATTTTGCACCCCTAGAGATAAAAATGTACCTTTAAATGTTATGGTTTAAAATTACATCATGGTGTTCTCCCAGAGCCCTTCACTAATATCCGGGGGGGGGGGGGGGGGGGGGATTTCAAAATAGGCAATTCCTTCAAGTATTTTGTTACCAGTTGTAAATACAAAACAGAGGCAGTGCATTTTTCACAACTTTTTTAATCACAAAAGTATTACTAGATTAACAAGAATTACCAGAATTTAAATTC
Source organism: Romanogobio albipinnatus (assembly GCA_023566225.1). NCBI lineage: Eukaryota > Metazoa > Chordata > Actinopteri > Cypriniformes > Gobionidae > Romanogobio > Romanogobio albipinnatus. The sequence goes on from CM042251.1 coordinate 24,772,684, forward strand.
TTTCAGAAATGGACCAATCATGTCCAACGAACAGTTGTTGTTATCAACAATTCATCAGTTTTATGCGCACAGGTGGTTTTACAAGCATTTAAACAACGTGACAATACTTGTATAAAATACAGAGCTCCAGCAACTCAATTGAAACTCATATAGGATATTCTGTATAAAACACTTAAAATATTTAAAATGAACATGTACAATGTGTTTCAATTCATTCAGAGCTTAAATACAAAACTGAAATCATCGGGCTCAATGAGCAGTTCATTAATCAGATTTACATACAAAACTCTCAAGCATTTTAACACATCCTACCCTCAAACTTTTGCAGACTTGTTTTTATTTTTGTCCCTCAATAAACCTAGATGAGACCTAAATGACTAGATTCATTTTTGGTTTAACTATGACTAATGACAGGTATAAAGAGGGGGGAACAATCATTTCTATTAATACTTGTACAATAAGCATCCTCTTCATATGACCTTGCCAAAAACTTACAAGCATTTATACAAAATGTCTCAATCCAACATACAGATTATCATCAACTGTATATGTGTCAAGCGATGTGTGGTCCAACTCATCTCCAGGTTTGAGCAAAATCCAATCACTGTCTACTCTTACACGATATGCATAAAAATGTGAATCAAATGACAACGGAAGCAAGATTTTAATGCAAAGCACCCATGTGGTATCAATATTAAGAATGTACTTGATCTGCCCAAACACAGGAATTCTCTCAACATGTAAAAGGTCTAACGTCAACACATCACTAACAGTATACTTGATATTGTCTGCAGTCAGTTGAGAGACGCGTTGCATTATTTTGCCATCAAATTCTAAATCCCTGAATATGCCACATCCTCTTAGAACAGTCTGAAGATCAATGGGTAGAGACAATAAGGGTGTGCAGATACTTCTGCCTGGCACCTTTTCACAATCACCCAATATATTGACTGGTGAAAGTTCCCAGCATTGTTTGAACTGGTGCCGATTGCTCAGCGTCATTGTTATGTTTACAAAACTTCGACAGTTATAAGTCAGATTCTTAAAATATTGATGTTTTCCTTCGAATCTCATACACCAATGAGCACGAAGAGGACCGTACATTAACATTAATCTGGGATAATGTATAAGATAGTGACATTTAGGTGTTAAAACACTTCCAAATACTTCGGTCATCTCTGAAAGGAATGCGTGTACAAGTACTTCTAGATATGCTAGTTCATCTTTCCTCAACTTCGCTGCCATGACAATATCTGCAATCTCTTTACACAACAAGAACACATGCCAATATCTGGTGCCAGGAGGAACACGATGACCCATTATAAATGGCAACAATCTGAATAGACACCATTTCTGAGTAGCTGTTCCTACGATCCCTGAGGTTTGAAGAAGTCGTTCAGACAACAGCACAGGCTTATTGGCCTTGTCATTCTGACCAAAAGAGAATTTTTGAAGCTCTTCATTTATCTCAGTTATAGTTATATGCTTTTGTTTATGAGCTTCGCAAATAATATGCTTCAATGTCAGTGGAAAAACTCCCTCCAACATATCATGCATGATGTCTGGGGGCAAAGACTTGGTCACATCAAAATATCCTAAGGCATCAAAAGAACAAATGCTCCGTACACCATACAAAGCAACATTTCTTTGTTCTGCTGGATACACTGGAGATGATATTCATGAACCTCAGTTGTTCTCAGAACAAAACTATCTTCCTGGAATTTTTGATTAATTTCTGAATGTGTTGCCATACAGTAACGACAAATTCGACCTGAGTTGAAACACATGCGGAAGCCACCAATCATATGGGATGACAGATTGTCAGCAGAAAACGTTGCTAAAGCAGCATAAACTTTGTGTTCTGTTCCACAGACATTAACAGTGAAGCCATCAGTTGAAAGCCGTTTTAGGTCATCTATCAATGGTTTTAATATGATATCCATACCAAACTCCTTCAAATGTGAATGACGAACCAGCAGAGCTAAATGAATGTGCTTAAGTTTGCCAATGACCATTTGGATGATCCAGAGGAGTCATGGGAGAAAGTCATGTGGTCAGATGAGACCAAAATATAACTTTTTGGTCATAATTCCACTAAACGTGTTTGGAGGAAGAAGAATGATGAGTACCATCCCAAGAACACCATCCCTACTGTGAAGCATGGGGGTGGTAGCATCATGCTTTGGGGGTGTTTTTCTGCACATGGGACAGGGCGACTGCACTGTATTAAGGAGAGGATGACCGGGGCCATGTATTGCGAGATTTTGGGGAACAACCTCCTTCCCTCAGTTAGAGCATTGAAGATCGGTCGAGGCTGGGTCTTCCAACATGACAATAACCCGAAGCACACAGCCAGGATAACCAAGGAGTGGCTCTGTAAGAAGCATATCAAGGTTCTGGCGTGGCCTAGCCAGTCTCCAGACCTAAACTCAATAGAGAATCTTTGGAGGGAGCTCAAACTCTGTGTTTCTCAGCGACAGGCCAGAAACCTGACTGATCTAGAGAAGATCTGTGTGGAGGAGTGGGCCAAAATCCCTACTGCAGTGTGTGCAAACCTGGTGAAAAACTACAGGAAATGTTTGACCTCTGTATTTGCAAACAAAAGATACTGTACCAAATATTAACATTGATTTTCTCAGGTGTTCAAATACTTATTTGCAGCTGTATCATACAAATAAATAGTTAAAAAATCATACATTGTGATTTCTGGATATTTTTTTTATTTTTAGATTATGTCTCTCACAGTGGACATGCACCTACGATGACAATACTTATTTTCCTCACTGTATATACATGACAGTAAGTTGTAATGTATCCTCAGCATACCTTCAGATGGTCATTCATGTTTATTCTTTAGTAAGAGATGATCAATCGCCTTCACAGATGATCGCGTTCACTTGAACTGTGATCAGTGATCAGTCACGCCACATAGAGCATCAAAACGACATTTAACATTTGAATTTCATGATAAAATGGACTGAATACTTAATATGTTCGTGTGAGAACTCGGATTGAAGTGTGTTCCGAGCTTAAAACAAGCCGACTGTGAACTGTTAAAGATTGCACTCGGAAACCGTTCGGTAACGTTACACGCGTGCATCGAACCTAAAAAAACCCTTTCCGGTTCTACCCGATTCACGTAAATGACCCAATTGACTAAGAAAATGGTGATTGTCGCCGAAAAGTGACAAGTTTGCAGGTGTGCAAGGATGTGCATTTATTGAATGGACGGAGAAAGCACGGATGCCTGCATTTCATCTGACGGTACACACAAAAGGTTTTATATTTAACACTATTAAAGTTAAATAAGTGTAGCCTAATTATTACTCACCTGCCGGAGCATCAGTGAGAGCAATGGCACCGCATAACGAGTAAAGCCTACTCTAGCTCTAGACGTTTTAAATGTTTTTAAATCTGAAAACTGCAAAAAGCAACGAAATTGTCAGACATCCATTTAGTGCATGTTCACAGAGGAAATACTGAAAAACAGTGCTGGTCCTCTGAATACTGTCTGTTTATTTTACTGACTGAGAAATCACTTGATTTGAGAGAGCAGTCCAAACTCATTCAAGTGGGTTCAGGCCGTTTTACAAACACGTTTGACCCATTCTTAATTTAGAACATCATTTTTGCACACTGTGCACACGGCGCAGTTCAGACACGGTTTAACTTCTTGATAATGCTGTTAAACTGAATATAATTATAAAATATACATTTTTCTTAAATATCCACATAAACAACAAATTGTTTGTCACTATAGCAACAGTAGACCCCCGTTAATAGGCTATATCCCCGGGCCTCGTACATCACGTTCACAGAGGGCCTTGCACCCCCCTTGCAACGGGCCTGGTTCTTGTGAGTGCGTGCGATGCGTCAGCCGGTGCTTATGCTTAACTCACACTGTTGTCATGGTACACACATAAGCACACACACACACCATTTTGAGAAATCAGGCTCAATAGAAACAAACGTGACTCTCATCTTTTCTATAATGTATATGATAAGAAATAATACAATAATACAAATAATAGTGACCTCATAAAAGTGAATGTTGTGTACCGGTTGTCGTGACAACATTGCGTGAGTGGCTGCTGACGTGCAGTGAAATAGCCAATCAGAGCAGATCTCCACATTACTATTCTTGACCCTTCCAAATAAGGAAAAAACAGACCATTTCATTCTAGGGACAATTTCTAGGGTTGTAAATGGACCTGTAAAAACGTATCTGGACAATTTTTTGCCCTGCCACACACCCTCTATGTTAGCCTGGGAAAACCCAGAAAACTTCCGGCAAATTTAGATTTGCTCTGCAAGTAGTCTGGCAAAGAGCCCATTCAAACCCATTTCTAATCCCTCGAAATCGAGGCACCAATCAGAAATGTTGGGGCGGGCTTTACACGATGACGACAGCGCAACGACGGTGAAGCCGATTTTGTACATTGCAAATGTAACCGAATAAATGAGAAGTGGTGGTGATTGACAGCTGTGAGCACCTATCAGTGAGGAGTGTCTCCTATTTAAGAGCTGGTTGGCCATAGCTTGTGATGCGTCATGCCCGTCACATCCGGCTCCTCCCCTTTCTGTTGTCAACAGTAGCTGCAGGTATGTGCCGTTAGCAGGTAGCATTTTGCTTGGTTTACGTGTTAGTTGCTGTGCGGGGGTATTAATTAAACATTGTTGCATCCTAGTCTGTCTTTTCATCTCCTTTTCCTTCGGCTCGCCTCGTTAGTGGATTCTAAGACTGCTCACCTCTGCTCACCAAGTTAACTGTTCTGTGGAAAGCAGTTTGTTTGTTTGGTTTCACTTGGGGATTGGCTGATGTTTTGAGTGTGCAGTTCCCTGTATCCCAGCTAAACGGCTCTTTTATATGAATGCGGTGTACCCGTGCCTGTGAAGGGATAGTAGAACACATTGTCCTTTTACGGTAAGTGTCGTCGGGCATGTCGCTATGAGCGGGAAATTCTAGCAGTTGATGCATGCATTTTAGTAATTGTTTTGTTTTCTGTTTGTATTTAGTTCAGGATTCTCCCTCTCGTCTGTGACGATAATTTTTCTCTGCTGTCACCATAGTTACAGCCCTGTCGTTTCTCCGCGCCCATACAGAGTGAACGTCATTATCTTTCAGCTAATCGAGGGGATTGTTGCTGTCTGGTTTTATTGAGTTCTAGTTTATATTTATTTGGGGGTTGACGCTCACTGGTCTCTGGAACAGGAGCACAAACGTATTTGCTTTATGCAAGCCTGTCTCCCCCGTCCTTCGAATTGAGTTGATGTGTCTTCTTTATTTTTATTGTTTGAATTATTTTGTCTATTTTATTTATCTTTGAATTTTCCTTTCAGGAGCTGGGGTCCCACGGGTGAAAGGTCTCCACTGGTGGTGGTGCTTCTCCAATGTTTTGCCGTGTGACACTTTTTGAAGTGTTGTGATCTGAGTGCACGGTTGTGTGTGTGTGTGCGCGTGTGAAACGTGTGCTTTTGGATAACTAGCTTGGAGATCACTCCCCCTGTGGTGAGCCTCAGCTCCGTAAGTGGTGTGTGTCTCTCTTTCTTTCTTTTGCACTGGAATCTGTTGTCAGCTGTACACCTCAAAATCACTCAGAGGTTGCTTGTATCATTGATACTATTTTAATGCGATTTGTCCTTTTTCACTTAACTTTGTATCAATAAAATGTTGTACTTTTATGATACCCACATTTCTGCCTACCTTATTAAAGAGAATCGAACCTGTGTGACCTAATGACAATTTGTTAGGTGTCATTCATATTTCCCTGGGTGAAATTCCCAGGGTGGCGTAGTCGAAATTCCTTTGTGTCTGAAATCTGTACCGCTCCGTCACACAAAGATGGATTCCGCCGTGGAACATCAGTCGTTCGAATCGGCGATCGCGTCTGTTTTAAGCGATTTAAACTTTTCCTTTTCGTCAAAACCCGAGCAAAGAACAACACTCAAAGCCTTCATATCAAAAATAGATGTTATGGCTGTCTTACCGACTGGATTCGGCAAAAGTTTGATATACCAGCTGGCCCCTTTGGTGGCTAAACGAATGGGTCTTAGCGAGAGCCCTCTGGTAGTGGTTATTTCTCCATTAGTAGCCCTCATGGAGGATCAGGTAAAGGAAGCGACCAAGCTTGGACTCTCAGCTCTACAACTTGGCACTGACAATGAAGAATTAATTCGAAGCGGTCGATGCCAGCTGATAATCGGCAGTCCTGAATCCTGGCTCCTCAACACAAAATGGCGAGAGATGTTGTGCAGCAAAGTGTTTCAAGACAACCTCCTGGGGATTGTGGTGGACGAGGTTCACCTGATCTATAAATGGTAAGAAGTTGCAAGTAAACGTACTGTAATGTAGTCTAGAGTTACGATAAGTCATATGAACTTAATTGTAAATGGGCTACATACACCTAACAAACACTGCTAGTTGTGAAGGCTACATGCTCTCACGTTTGTTGAATACACTGTCATATTAACCTTTCCACGACATTATAGTTTATTGAGATGCACCTGTATATCTCTTACAGGGGGAAAGCTGCAAAAGGAGAGAAGGCCTTCAGAGAGAGCTTTGCCAAGCTGGGGGAACTCCGGTCCATAGTCAAACCAGGTGAGTTAATCAATATAACTATTTCTTGTCGGGATAATTTTTTTCTATCATCCTATTACTATACTACAAGCAGGTGTTTTTATGTTACTACATTAGATTAGATTAGATTCAACTTTATTGTCATTACACAAGTACAAGTACAAGGCAACGAAATGCAGTTTAGGTCTAACCAGAAGTGCAATAGCAGCAAGTGCAGGATATACAGTGGTTGCGTAAGTGCAGGACATGGAAATGTACTGAATATATATAAATATGTATAAATAGAGAGACGGTTATTACTATAAACAGAACTGAATTTACAGGTGAATATGTACAGTGAATAAATATACAGATGGCTATTACTATAAACAGAATTTACAGGTGATTATGTACTATGAATATAATATACAGATGGCTATTACTATAAACAGAATTTACAGGTGAATATGTACTATGAATATAATATACAGATGGCTATTACTATAAACAGAATTTACAGGTGAATATGTACTATGGATATAATATAGAGATGGCTATTACTTTAAACAGAATTTTACAGATAGAGGTATACAATAATATGTTAGGCTAATATGAGGAATATAGCAGTGGATTAGGGTAGTGCAATAAATTATGGACAGAGCTATTCGAAAAAAAAGTGTAAAAGTGCAGTGGAAAGTGGTTGCATATTACAGTTAGAAGTACGGTGCAAAGTGCAAATGTAAACATTGGTACTATAAATACAGTCGGCAGTGCAAATGAGCATAATCCAGTTAAGATATGGTGGTGCAAAATGCATAAGTAAACAGTTGTTACTGTAATAAACAGTCGGTAGTGCAAATAAAGTGAAGGCAGATGTGAGGTAGGAGAGTTAGCAGTTTATGAGGGAGTGGATCAACGGGGGTTTGAGTTCAGTAAAGAGACAGCTCTGGGGGAAAACTGTTCTTAAGTCTTCTGGTCGTGGTCCGGAGGATCCTGAAACGCCTGCCGGAGGGCAGGAGAGAAAACAGTCTGTGGGCCGGGTGAGAGGAGTCCCTGAGGATGCTGCGAGCTCGATGCAGACCGCGTTTCCTCTGGATGTGCTCGATGGCAGGCAGTGGAGTCCCTGTGATGCGCTGGGCAGTTTTCACCACCCGCTGCAGTGCCTTGCACTCCGCAACAGAGCAGCTCCCATACCATACTGCGACACAGTTGGTCAGGATGCTTTCTATTGCGCAGCGGTAGAAGTTCACCAGAATAGCTGAGGAGAGCTGATTCTTCCTCAATGTCCTCAGGAAGAAGAGGCGCTGGTGAGCCTTCTTGACCAGGCTGGAGGTGTTGGTCGTCCACGACATGTCAGCCGAGATGTGGATCCCCAGGAACTTGAAACTGGAGACACGCTCAACGGCCATTCCATTGATGTGGATGGTGTCGTGTGTGCCTCTTGACTCTTTCCTGAAGTCCACGATGAGCTCCTTCGTTTTGGTGGTGTTGAGGAGCAGGTTATTATCAGCGCACCATGTGGCCAGGTGCTGGATCTCTTCCCTGTAGGCAGTCTCATCGTTGTTGCTGATGAGACCAATCACCGTAGTGTCGTCCGCAAACTTGATGATGGAATTAGATCCAAAGCATGTTGGTACAGCTGCTTGGGCAAGAGACAGGTTGAAAATGTCTGTAAAAACCCCAGCGAGCTGCTCCGCACATGCCCTGAGAACACGTCCAGGGATGTTGTCTGGTCCAGCAGCCTTGTACGCGCTGATCCGGCTCAGTGCCTTGCAGACATCTGTGGAGGAGAGTGTGATTGGTGGGTGGTCATCTGAGGGTTTGAGCTTGGTGGCAGTTTCTCTGTTGTCTCTTTCAAAACGAGCATAAAAGTAATTTAGCTCGTTCAGGAAGTTGACATCAGTGGCTGCGGGGGTGGACCGGCTGGGTTTGTAATCACTGATGGCCTGAATGCCCTGCCACATGCGTCGAGGGTCAGAGTTGGAAAAGTGTCCCTCTATCTTTAGCTTGTCGCAGTGCTTGGCCTTTTTGATGCCCCTCTTCAGGTTTGCTCTGGATGTGCTGTAGGCTTGTGCATCACCTGATCTGAAGGCAGTATTGCGTGACTTCAGCAGGAGTCGCACTTCCCTGTTCATCCAAGGCTTCTGATTTGGGTATGTGGTGATCTGTTTCTGGGTTGTAACACTGTCAATGGTGGTATTGCTATGGTCCAATACAGAGGAGGTGAATGAGTCAATGTCCATGTGAGCGCCACTGGTGGCTTGAGAAGCAAATATACTCCAGTCTGTGTTTAGAAACCTTTCCTGGAGTGTGGAATCTGCCCCCGCAGGCCACACCTTGATGGTCTTCACTGATGGCTTCACACGGTTGATGAGAGGTGCATATTTGGGGTTGAGGAACAAAGAGAGGTGGTCTGACTGTCCCAGGTGGGGGAGGGGCGTTGCAACGTAAGCTCCAGCCATGTTTGTGTAAATATGGTCTAAGGTTTTGTTTCCTCTGGTGTGGCAGGAAACATGCTGGTGAAACTTGGGTAGCACTGACTTTAAGTTTGAGTGATTAAAGTCACCTGCAACAATAAACGCAGCTTCCGGGAGATCAGTCTGTTGTTTACTGATGGCTGCGTGAAGTTCTTTCATAGCAAGCTTGGCATCAGCATCCGGGGGAATATAGGCCGCAGTGATAATGGTGGAAGTGAACTCCCACGGTAGATAAAACGGTCTACATTTAACCATGAGAAACTCAAGGTTAGCTGAACAATGACTCCCAACAATAGCAGAGTTTGTGCACCAAGCTTTGTTAATATAAATGCACAATCCACCCCCTCTACTCTTCCCGGAGCCATCTAATGTTCTATCTGCCCGGAGTGTGTGGCATCCCGCTAGCTCAATAGCGGTGTCCGGTATTCCGCTGTTTAACCAGGTTTCAGTGAAGATTAGGACGATAGAGTTCAAAAGTTTCTTACTGTGTGTGATGCTGAGTCGAATCTCCTCTATTTTGTTCACTAGCGATCGTACATTAGCAAGGAAAATGCTGGGTAAAGAGAGCCGATGAGGAGTAAGCGTTAGCTTAGCACGCAATCCTCCGCACTTCCCTCGCCTTTGTTTACGATCTCGGCGCCGCCTTCTAGCACTTCCGCCCGGTCGGGTAGAGCGCACAGCCTCGGGCGTCCTAGTGATCTCAGGAAGGAGTCGAAGATTGTCCATAAAACTGTCGGAAATTCGCAAACCAATATCCAAAAGCTCACAACGGGTGTACGATGTAAAGCCACAACTGTTCTGTACGAACAGACCCGAGATGAACAAGAAAAATACCGCAAAATTGCAGAATCTGGAGAGACGCTGAGCCTCGCGATCTACTCGTGCCGCCATACATACATGTTACTTACCCTCTATTCAGTACTGTCTCAAAAAAGAAAATGTGCCAAATGTACTAGCAATCAGTTTGGTTAGCTATTGTTCCATGCTAAATATTGTAATATAAATAAGAAATTATATATATATATATATATATATATATACAGGTCCTTCTCAATAAATTAGCATATTGTGATAAAGTTCATTATTTACCATAATGTAATGATAAAAATTAAACTTTCATATATTTTAGATTCATTGCACACCAACTGAAATATTTCAGGTCTTTTATTGTTTTAATACTGATGATTTTGGCATACAGCTCATGAAAACCCAAAATTCCTATCTCAATAAATTAGCATATTTTATCCGACCAATAAAAGAAAAGTGTTTTTAATACAAAAAAAGTCAACCTTCAAATAATTATGTTCAGTTATGCACTCAATACTTGGTCGGGAATGCTTTTGCAGAAATGACTGCTTCAATGCGGCGTGGCATGGAGGCAATCAGCCTGTGGCACTGCTGAGATAAAAATTAAACTTTCATATATTTTAGATTCATTGCACACCAACTGAAATATTTCAGGTCTTTTATTGTTTTAATACTGATGATTTTGGCATACAGCTCATGAAAACCCGAAATTCCTATCTCAATAAATTAGCATATCATGAAAAGGTTCTCTAAACGAGCTATTAACCTAATCATCTGAATCAAAATTACACCTGCAAAAGATTCCTGAGGCTTTTAAAAACTCCCAGCCTGGTTCATTACTCAAAACCGCAATCATGGGTAAGACTGCCGACCTGACTGCTGTCCAGAAGGCCATCATTGACACCCTCAAGCAAGAGGGTAAGACACAGAAAGAAATTTCTGAACGAATAGGCTGTTCCCAGAGGGCTGTATCAAGGCACCTCAGTGGGAAGTAAAAAGTGTGGCAAAAAACGCTGCACAACGAGAAGAGGTGACCGGACCCTGAGGAAGATTGTGGAGAAGGACCGATTCCAGACCTTGGGGGACCTGCGGAAGCAGCGGATTGAGTCTGGAGTAGAAACATCCAGAGCCACCGTGCACAGGCGTGTGAAGGAAATGAGTTACAGGTGCCGCATTCCCCAGGTCAAGCCACTTTTGACCCAGAAACAGCGGCAGAAGCGCCTGACCTGGGCTACAGAGAAGCAGCACTGGACTGTTGCTCAGCGGTCCAAAATACTTTTTTCGGATGAAAGCAAATTTTGCATGTCATTCGGAAATCAAGGTGTCAGAGTCTGGAGGAAGACTGGGGAGAAGGAAATGCCAAAATGCCTGAAGTCCAGTGTCAAGTACCCACAGTCAGTGATGGTCTGGGGTGCCATGTCAGCTGCTGGTGTTGGTCCACTGTGTTTTATCAAGGGCAGGGTCAATGCAGCTAGCTATCAGGAGATTTTGGAGCACTTCATGCTTCCATCTGCTGAAAAGCTTTATGGAGATGATTTCATTTTTCAGCACGACCTGGCACCTGCTCACAGTGCCAAAACCACTGGTAAATGGTTTACTGACCATGGTATTACTGTGCTCAATTGGCCTGCCAACTCTCCTGACCTGAACCCCATAGAGAATCTGTGGTATATTGTGAAGAGAAAGTTGAGAGACGCAAGACCCAACACTCTGGATGAGCTTAAGGCCGCTATCGAAGCATCCTGGGCCTCCATAACACCATTACATTATGGAAAATAATGAACTTTATCACAATATGCTAATTTATTGAGAAGGACCTGTATATATATATATATATATATGCGCTGTTGGTGTTAGAGCTCCGTCGACTTGATTCATAATCCTTGATTTTCTCCTTAACACTCGCTTACAAACGAATATTTTCTACTATTTACAGCGTGTGAATATATCTACGATACGATTCTCTATAAAAAACAATCGGATTGCTTTGATATCACTACTTATATCCGAACTTCCGCTACTAGCCGTAGCCCGCTAGCATTGCACGCGTGGTAACTTATTTACACCGGTAGCCGTAGCCCGCTAGCATTGCACGCGTGATAAACTTATTTACACCCGTCACTGTACCGACAATTCGTCATCGTAGCACGTCTGCTACAATGACGAACTCGGATGTGTGTCTAATGTTACCTTTGAGTGCAGGCGAGGACACGTTTGAGCTGCATTCGGTGCTGTTGGAGTTGGACTCGTTGGCGAAGCAGATTAGCGACCTTCTAGACAGACAAGCCGTGCTGAGAGAGCGACGATCAGCGCTTGAAACATCACGCGCCGATGCACACAAGTCAGTGGTTAATAACCTGTTGACTCCGAGCTCGTCTACTCCGTGTGTTTCTTTGCACAGGACGCGATCATCCATGGTTTCGTTCACACCGGCACCGACACAGCACCGGGGACCGTGGGTTTTTCCCCAGCGGAAGACGCGAGCCAGGACCAGAGCTAGGACCTCTCCGCCCCTCCCGGTCTTCGAGATCTCCACTCGGAACCGCTTCTCTCCTCTTCGCGAGACGGAACGCAGCGCTGTGGTGATCGGTACTTCCATCGTCCGGCATGTCCACGCTACCTCAGGTAAAGGCAAAGTAATCACTCACTGCTTTCCTGGTGCTCGTGTTCTCGATGTCGCTGCGCAGGTTCCCGAGATCCTGAGCGGTGACGAGCGCATCGGAGCTGTCGTGTTGCACGCGGGAACGAACGACACCAGGCTGCGGCAGACGGAGGTTCTGAAGAAGGACTACAAGAGCCTGGTCGAGACGGTGCGCAGAACATCGCCTGAAGCAACGATCATCGTGTCTGGACCCCTTCCCACGTACCGACTAGGACATGAAAAGTTCAGTAGATTATTTGCTCTAAATGAATGGTTATTGTCATGGTGTAATGAACAGAAACTGCTCTTTGTAAATAATTGGAATCTTTTCTGGGAGCGACCTAGGCTCTTCCGTCCTGATGGCCTTCACCCCAGCAGAATCGGAGCGGCTCTTCTGTCGGACAACATCTCCAGGGCGTTACACACCACCATATGACTAGTAAGTACAGATCACAGTCTTTCCTGTACTAACTTAATTGACATAAGTACCAATGTAGAACATTATATAGAAACTGTGTCTATTCCTCGTTTAGTGAGATCAAACATTAAATCTACTGTAAGATCCAGGAAAAATCTAATTGTGATTAAACCAGAAAATCTCAATATTAGTGAACAAAAACAATTGTGTCCTAACTTAATTAACATAAGTACCAATGTAGAACATTATATAGAAACTGTGTATATTCCTCGTTTAATGAGATCAAACATTAAATCTACTGTAAGATCCAGGAAAAATATAATTGTGATTAAACCAGAAAAGCTAAATATTAGCGAACAAAAACAATTTCTAAAACTAGGTCTTCTAAACATTAGATCGCTCACACCTAAGGCGGTTATTGTAAATGAAATGGTCACAGATAATAGTTTTGATGTACTTTGCCTTACTGAAACCTGGCTTAAGCCAAATGATTATTTCGGTCTAAATGAGTCTACTCCGCCAGGATACTGTTATAAGCATGAGCCCCGTCTGATTGGTCGTGGCGGCGGTGTTGCAACAATCTATAGAGATATTCTTAATGTTACTCAGAAAACAGGTCACAGGTTTAATTCGTTTGAAGTACTAGTGCTAAATGTTACGCTCTTAGATGCAAGAAAGAAATCCGTATTATCTCTAGCCTTGGCTACTGTGTATAGACCTCCAGGGCCCTATGCTGATTTCTTAAAAGAGTTTGCAGACTTTCTCTCAGATCTATTGGTCAACGTCGATAAAGCATTAATTGTTGGAGATTTTAACATACACGTAGATAACACAAATGATGCATTAGGGGCTGCGTTTACAGATCTATTAAACTCCTTTGGGATCAAGCAAAACGTCACTGGTCCCACTCATCGTCTTAATCACACACTAGATTTAATTATATCACATGGAACCAACCCAACCGATATAGATATTATACCGCAAAGTGATGATGTCACTGACCATTACATGGTAACTTGCATACTGCGTACTGCTGAAATCTGTCATGTTGCGCCACGTTATCGACCAGGCAGAACAATCATTCCAACCACTATAGATAGATTCTCAAATAGCTTACCTGATCTGTCTCAGCTGCTCAGTGAACCCAAACAAACAGATGAACTAGAGGAAATGACTAGCAGTATGAGCAACATTTTATCTAGCACATTAGAAATCGTTGCACCAATTAGATTAAAAAAGGTTAGAGAGAAAACTAAAGCACCATGGTACAACAGTGCTACACATGTTATCAAGAGAGAAACTCGTAACTTAGAGCGGAAATGGAAACAAACTAATTTAGAGGTCTTTAGAATCGCGTGGAGAGATAGTATGTCACGTTATAAAAAGGCCCTAAAAGCAGCCAGGGCTGAGCATCTCCGCAAACTAATAGAAAATAATCTAAATAACCCAAGGTTTTTATTTAACACCGTGGCTAGACTAACAAATAAACAAGCATCGCCTGAGCAAAATATTCCGTTACAGTTTAGTAGTAATGATTTTATGAATTTCTTCACTGAGAAAATAGAAAGCATCAGAAATAAAATTGTAAATGTACAATCTTTAATGATGTCTTATGATTCAACCGCTACTATCGCCCCTCAAGAACTACTACACCGCTTTACAATTATAGGACAGGAAGAGCTAAATAAACTTATCATTGCATCTAAACCAACAACATGTTTATTAGATCCAATACCCACTAAACTACTCAAAGAGTTGTTACCTGTATTGGAAGAGCCTCTTCTCAATATTATTAACTCGTCTTTATCTTTAGGTCATGTTCCAAGAATATTCAAGCTGGCAGTCATAAAACCTCTCATTAAGAAGCCACAATTAGATCATAATAACCTAGCAAATTACAGACCAATTTCAAATCTTCCTTTTATGTATAAAATACTAGAAAAAGTTGTGTCCGCTCAATTGTGCTCTTTCTTGCAAGAAAATGATATCTATGAAAAATTTCAATCAGGATTCAGGCCGCATCACAGCACAGAAACTGCGCTCGTTAAAATCACAAATGATTTACTTCTAGCTTCTGACCAAGGCTGTATCTCAATACTAGTTCTACTCGATCTTAGTGCTGCATTCGATACTATAGATCATAAAATACTCATAGATCGACTTCATTAAACTGGTTTAGATCGTACTTATCAGACCGCTACTATTTTGTCTGTCTAAATGGGGAAAAATCCAGGATGATGTCAGTAGACTATGGGGTGCCGCAAGGATCCGTATTAGGCCCTCTGCTATTCTCAATATATATGCTACCGCTTGGTAATATTATAAGAAAACATGGAATTAATTTCCACTGTTATGCTGATGACACTCAATTATATATTTCATCACGACCGGACGAAAACGCTAAATTATCTAAACTGACAGCGTGTGTTGAAGATATTAAATACTGGATGACGTGTAATTTTCTGCTATTAAATTCAGATAAAACGGAGGTATTACTTATTGGTCCAAAAAACTGCCCACAAAACCTTGCACAATACAACTTTACCTTGGAAGGATGTCCTGTCACTTTATCCACTACAGTAAAAGACCTAGGTGTTATACTAGACCGCAACCTGACATTCGAAAATCATATTTCATATGTTACAAGAACGGCATTTTTCCACCTTAGAAACATTGCTAAGCTACGTAACATGCTATCTATTCCTGATGCAGAAAAGTTAGTTCATGCATTCATGACCTCGAGATTAGATTACTGTAATGCTTTATTAGCTGGTTGTCCTGCATCCTCAATAAACAAACTACAGTTAGTCCAAAACGCAGCAGCTAGAGTTCTTACTAGGTCAAGAAAATATGATCATATAACACCAATTTTATCATCTCTACACTGGTTACCTATTAAGTTCCGTATCAATTACAAAGTATTGCTACTGACCTATAAAGCCCTAAATGGTTTAGCTCCAGTGTATCTAACGGATCTTCTATCGCCCTACAACCCATCGTGCTCTTTAAGGTCACTAAACTCTAGGCTTCTGGTCATTCCTAGGATATCCAAGTCCACTAAAGGAGGGAGGGCTTTTTCACATTTGGCTCCTAAACTCTGGAATAGTCTTCCTGATATTGTCCGAGGTTCAGACTCGCTGTCCCAGTTTAAAACTAGATTAAAGACACATCTCTTTAGCCAAGCATTCACATTATAATTGCCTTTTATACTACAGTTAAATCGGAACAACAGCATTAATATAATATTCTGAACAGCAGCTACGCTAATTATTTCCCATCTGCTTTTCTGTTGTTATCTCGGGACACTAGTCCCGAGGTAAATAGTTCGTCAGCTCCGGTTGGTATCCAGCCTCTCATGAAGACTTCGGATGCCCCAACACCTGTGATGAGACGACTCCACGCCTGTGAAGAGACGACTCAGCGCCAGCGTTGTTATGGCCTAAATTAATACACGACTGATTATCTTTTTCGAACATTGTTCTTTAACATTGTCTTTCTAACATTTTTTATACTGTTCATCTATGAAATGCACTTTCTGTAAAGCTGCTTTGAAACAATGTGTATTGTGAAAAGCGCTATACAAATAAATTTGAATTGAATTGAATATACATATGTATGTGTGTATATATATATACATGCATACATACATATTTTATATATATATATATATATATATATATCAATGCGTCAATCATTGCGCCCATGGTTTTCGTTGGATAAAGGCACTCGGTGCCCAGCCAATGCCTTTCCAACAAAGGTTTGATTGATGGACTTAGTAACCAATCAAAAGGCATTATCTTGCGCAGTTTACGTAAGTAGGCTTTGGTGAATACTGTTTGTGCGCAGTCTGCGCGTTCTCAATGGCGCAACTGCATTGGAGCGCGCAGACTCTTACTGACGCTTCCCATCAGCTAAATGAGTTTTTTACACTTTGTAATCTCTGTAAATAGTTGCTTTAGTTTTTCAGTAACTGTTTATCCATTATAATTAGCAGTTTATTGCAGATTTATTTGAATGAAAAACTACTCTTTACAATAGCAAATGTTCTGAAATAAATGGCCTTTTTGAAATTCGCCTAGACTTTTCTTGACATAAAAGCTCACAGAAGCTACATTACTGAGAGAATCATCCTCATATTTGAATCATGACATGATTAGACATTCAGTTTTATATTTAAGTTATTTTCAGGCTCTTAACATTAAATTATAATATTTTTTTCCCTAAGTAAAAAAAAAAAAAAAAAAAACCGTGAGTCACTTACATGTATATTACTCTGTTCCCATATTACTTTGAGTTATTATGACTCTTGGGTAGCAACATTTCAAGTGTCTAGTTTAAAATAAGACCAGATTTATGAATATAGACCATAGGGTTTAAGAGCTGCAGACATTTTCATTTGGGTATGTCGTTTTCAAAGAATTCTCAAAAAATGGGGCGCAGGTTAAGAGGTTAGAGATCTTTTAGAGAAATACAGAAAAAGTTTAGTTTTGGAGAACACACCGTTATATACCATGAAAACAGCCTGTACTGGATTTGGCACTGATCTCATCAATTCAGTTCTAGAACATAGCAATTAAATATTTGACTTCACATATATTATGCAGAATCTCCCCGTGTTTAATAAACAACATGCCCAAGAAATTTTGAAGATAATTCATGAGGTATGTGGTGACTTTGAGTATGCTGTGTCTGTTACGCCTCAGGATAGTTTTTTGCTACCAGATGTGGATTACACCGGCTACTTTGATGAGGAGGATGGGGAGTGTGATCATGTGCTAACACCACACAGCAGCTCTGTATCTGGCCTTTCTGTGCTTATTACCTCAGACTAGATCTGGTAGTCATGTAAAAATTGTAAATAATTGTAAATAACTAGCGTAACTATGCTCAAGTCAAGTCTGAAAATGTTTCCAAAGACTCATCAATAATTTATTTTCAAAAATAAACAATAACAGTATATTAAATAACTTAAACACTCTAATAACACTTCAACATATTACCCTCATTAATCAAAACAATTATGACATAACTACACACAACGCATGATAAAACATTTTCATAAAATGTTTCTGGAAATCAACATATTTACAATGAAAACGTGGTGCCTACACTACCAGTTCTCAAATTGGCACATTTCTCCAGTCCTTAATTTTTTCCCTCATCCATCGCCACAATTCACTGTAGTCCATCTTCTCCAATAGGTCTTTTTTGAAGCCTGGGAACGCACTGAATTCCCTCCCTGTTTGTTCCTTAAACAGTTCGGCCTGACTAAAAATCGCGACTAGCGCTACAACATCCACACTCGGTTCATGCTCTTGATGGGTGCCTTTACGCCTTGTGACCTTAAGTTCTAAATCAGTGGTTTCCATCAGCTCCCTCATCACTCCAATTGATTGACCTATTCTGGCTGCCGACTGCTCATTCAGGTTGGGTCCAAGACCTTTCAGGAATGATTTTAGAAAGTTGTTTAGATGTTCCAGGTGTAGATCGAGGAGGATGTTTCTACCCTTACCGCCTCCACCATTCCAAAAACGGTTCCATGTGACACTGTGAGCCATGCGGGGGGATAGTGTAGCATTGACCTGCAAGGTGAGGAGGAATGTGCTGTATGCATAGTGTGTGCGTCCATAAGCTTTGTAAAAAAGCAATGCAACTTTATAAAGCCTCATTAATCTACCACCATCACCCTCCTTAATGGCATCCAGTACGTTAAGTAGGAGAAAGCAAAAACAAAGTCTTGCCATGGTGTGCTCTTTTATGTGGTCGCGATGGGTGGGAGTGCTGGTTTTGGGCATCGACTCTGAAGGCAACACAAGGTTATGTTTCTTCTTTTCATGTGTATTCCTAGCCTTAAAGTATGTGTAAACCTGCACATAGGAAACTGTTGTTTGGGAATAGGTGTTGCAGATGCTTTGCTGACACCTCTAGCAGCCTCCGGAATATCACTGGGCATCACAAATTGGTCAATAACCTTTGCTGTTTCTTCATGCAGCCAGGTCCTCTTTACATCTGGTGATTCATCACCTATGTTCTCTGGAATAAAAGTCTCTGGGTGTTCTGTTGAAACATGAAAGAAAATGCTTTTGCAACAACCAGTATTACAGTAAATGATGTGTAGTACTGACATGTCTTTGGTGTGACTCACTGTTAAACATTCACATGCAAACTCACATCACGCACACACACAGTCACCTTAGGATGTTAGTAACACACCTCACCAAGTCACAACAGAATTTTTGGTCAATAATAAAATATTTTGATTGAAAATGTACTGAACATACCATACCAAATTGCCCAAAGCGTGCCAAGCTGGCATATGTACTGACACACCTCCCCAGGAAAAGCCATGCTGAATTCATGATGGCACAAGTGTGTTTCCCCATCCCAAAACAAAGAACAATAATTAATGAAGTATACAGACATGTCCATGTTGTCTGGATTTGGAAAGTCATAAAACACTGTGAAAAACATTGGTTGACAATTTAAATAATGGTTGTCATCACATACACAATACTGTAGTTTAGATATTATTATTAAAAAAAAAAAAATTTAAGAGCTGTACCTCAACTTGGACATATTCGCATAGAGTGTTCCATGGTCTTTTGCAGACGCAGCAGTGTAGAATATCCGATAGTGTATCTAAAATAAATATAGAAACATATGATAAGAAAAAAATATTCATTACCATAGGTAAAACAAGAATTTTATGCTACTGTGTTGGGTTACTTACTTCAAACAATACTCTGATTGCATGCCAGTCCTCAAATTTGAAGACCATGCCTTCCAGTCGGTCTTGTTTTGTGTCACCATCAGCAAAGGCCCACTGAATATTTCTGCAGTTCCCCTCTGTCAGCCGGTCACCACCGACTAACAAATTGAAGATGCCATCTGGGCCATTCGGCACATACCTACAAAGATGACAAATAATTGGTCTACTACCGTCATAAAAAGGCCTTCTCCAATCAGGAAGTTACAGTATTGCCTTGTTCAGTGCTTACTCATTTTGAAGTTGTTGAAGTACATCCACGAGGTCCGTAGTTTTGTTCTCATCCTTGAAGAGAAGTCCCAATGGGTACTGTAATATACATAAAGGTATATCTTCATTACTTAAATATTATTGGTGTATTCACAATGCTAGTGTAAAAAACATACATTAGTGTATGATTATTATTATTATCAATACTCACATCTATGGAGCGTTGTGCCATTTCATCAGTGTAGTCATGGGACATGTGATGAACAACAATGTCCGAGAATGGTTTCAACACTGATAAGTACTTTGTTAACATTCTGCTGCCAATGACAATGAACTCTCTTCGCATGCATGTTTGAGTTTCAAGTCCAGGAAGAGATTTCTCAAGTTCATACTCCAGTAAGTCTTGAATCGGTTTGTTGTTATTGAGGTGGTATGTGGGGATCCTGTCTTGTACGGCAATGTGATGTATCCAATGTATGCTTTGATTCTTTTGGATGGTGGACTGGTGGTGAGTGCAGATGAAGAAGTCCAGATTATCAAATATGATTGAATATGTAGGTGGTGGAGTTGACTCAGTGACTTGCATAGTCATTGGTATCAAAGACACTTCTCCAGTAGCCTGGACATCATTGTCGCTTTCAGTCACCTCCTCTGTTTTGATGAATGCAATTAACAACAAAATAATCACCACTTACTGTATTGATGACATACCCTAGGTGTATGAGATTTGGTGGGTTTGTTTGCTCACCTGATAACTGAAGGTCTTCCATGCTACGAAAGATCTCGTTGAGTGCCATCTCAGAATGATCACAGATGACTTGATCCTCTCCTTGATTGATTGTGTGCGTTTCAGCTCCCATATTCAGAAAGATTTAATTCTGATGCTTCAACTGACAAATAGCAGCCCGATATTCATTAGCCGTCTCCTTCTGCTTTCCGACTGCAGCCACGTGACTCGTTGTTATTGACATTTTGCTGAGCCTATCAAATACAACCTTTTTTGCCCCACCATATTGAAGGATAGTATTCAAATAGTACGAAAATGTTGACAGCCGGGGTTGTCAACCTCTTAAAGCAATGGCGTCTGCAGCACATGTGGCATGAAGGGAGTTGTCGGTGATGGTTAAAAACACAGATGAAAGGAAAGGTGAAATACGGTCGAGATCAGACTGTAGACTGGAAAATGCAAAGGACTTTAGGTCTTCAGCTGATGACCTCCAAGCTTTCTTTTGGGTTGCATAGTGTTTTACACTCATCCTCAATTAGCTTAAGTATATTGAGCTTTATTTCTTCGACAAGGTCCTCGTGCTTCATCATCAACTTGGCAGCTGTTTTCCATTTTCTCTTGTTGATATTGTTAAGAATTAGAGCATCTTCTGACCTTTTTCTGTGATGGGTAGTGGGTGATGACCTGAAAGATAAGATTTAGATTGAGACCATTTGACAGTGTGAATTGTTTCTGTAAATATTGTAATGCAATAGGTCTATGGCTACAATGACATTGTTGTGACATTAAAATAATGTTAGGAAAGGATCTGACCTGTGAGGATAACCAGGCAAGACATAAATAACTAACATGCAGATCCAAATAACTAACATGTAGATACAAAACAAGTAGAGGGGACAACTTACTTCAACGTGTGTAAGAATACATAAAAAATAAATACATCAACTATTCTTTTCTTGCTCACATTAATATATCGAGAGATATTGATAGGCTGCTACGACACTAAGATAACGTTAATTTGATAGTGGAGGTCAAGTCCTACATGTACATTTTAAAAAGTTGATAAGTAACATTAAACATACGGACACAATACATACAGTACATAACACGGTACATACATGATAAGAGGTAAGGTTAAAGTTGTTGGAGGGAAAAGGGTCAGAACAGATGGATCGAAGTTATGCAGAAAGTCTAGAACCTTTTGGAAGAGCCATGTCGGGTAGCTGTTAGGACCACAGCCACCAGCTCCTAATTGTTTGCCGAAAGGCCTGGGAAAGTGTTAATGAGTAGAGTACACAGTAGGTAAGTATTAACGTCTAAGTGGTTTTATTAGGACAGCTGTCTCATCACACGTGCTCTCCAAAGGAAGTTCAAAAATAAACAAAACAAATAATTAAAAAATACAAAACTCAACAATATAAATCATAAAGAAAACATGCTAGAAGCAGCAAAACATGGCATCAAATCTAGCCTTGAGGCACAAGCCTCTCACAGTAAAGACTCACATCTTTCAGCGCTTGACTGTGCAAGCTTCGGCTCTTGGCCCATCTCCTTCCCCGGCTCAACTAACCTCTCCCCCTTTTGTGCATGGAATCTTCCCGCCAAACACTAACGGACCATACCAACAGTAGGGGTCAGGAAACTTCCATGACAATCAAAATGCATTCAATGTCTATGCTGTTACATATGCATTTAAACAGAAAACAATCTCAAATAATATCATCAATCAAATAAACAATATGAAAACAATCATAATACATTAAACAATAAATCATTGTATACAACACTGTGCAATGATGTTCCTGTGATGATAACCCCTCCCAGGTTCATCATCACACACCCCCCTTCCTCTAAACAGGCACGACCTCAGGAGTGCCGTGACAAAAAGTCGGCCAAAACATTAAGTGCTCCTGGTCTATACTGGATATCAAATTTAAAAGGTTGAAGGGATAAATACCATCGCGTTATCCTTGCGTTAGTGTCTCTCATTCTCTTGAGCCATTGCAACGCTCGATGATCGGTCTCAAGCACAAAGTCTTTACCAATCAGATAGTACTTTAACGTATCTAAGGCCCATTTGATGGCTAGAGCCTCTTTCTCCACCGTGGAATACTTAGTCTCTCGGGGGAAAAGTTTTCTACTTATGTACTGTACAGGACGACGATCTTCTCCTTCCCCCTGTAACAATACCGCCCCCAATCCCATCTCAGATGCGTCCGTTTGTACCACAAACGGCAATTCAAAGTTCGGACTCTGTAACACAGGGTCTTTGCACAAACAAGACTTAAGATCTTGAAAAGCACGTTCACATTCTGGTGTCCACTTGACTCTAGTGGGACTGCTTTTCTTTGTAAGTTCAGTCAGTAATGCAGCTCTGTTGGCAAAGTTAGGTATAAACCTTCTGTACCAGCCTATCAAACCTAAAAAGGATCTGACACTTTTCTTTGAAGACGGAGGTGCACATGACAAAATTGCTTGAAGTTTGTCCACTTGAGGTCTCACTGAACCTCCTCCAGCGACATAGCCCAAGAAGGAAACCTCCTGTTTGGCTATTTGGCATTTCTTTGCGTTCACCACCAGCCCTGCCCGTTGAATTCTTTCAAACGCCTTTGCCAGGTGTTCCAGATGCTGTTCCCAGGACTCACTGAAAATGACGATATCGTCGATGTACGCTGCTGCGAAACTATCCAGGCCCCGTAGCACTTGATCAACCAGGCGCTGGAAGGTCGCTGCGGCCCCATGCAGACCAAACGTCATATACTTAAAATGATATAGCCCTGCAGGAACACGAAAAGCAGTCAAGTTCTTAGCAGAATCAGTCAATGGTACTTGCCAGTATCCTTTACAAAGATCTAAAGTTGTCAAATACTTAGCTTTGCCTAGTCGCTCGATCAACTCGTCGACTCTCGGCATCGGATAAGGGTCGAAAGCTGATACTGCATTCAGTTTTGAGAAATCAACGCAGAATCTGAGAGTCCCATCTTTCTTTGGCACCAGCACGACTGGACTGCACCATTCACTTGTGGACGGCTCAATGATGTCTGACTCCAGCATCATTTGCACCTCCTCTTTCAAGGCTGGGATCAGGCGTGCTGGCACTCTGCAATGGTTTTGCCTAATCGGCTCTGCTGCAAGTAAATGAATATTATGCTGCAAAAGTGTCGTTTTTCCTGGTTTGTCAGAAAACAATCCCCCTGGTACTAGATTCTGGAACTCCTTTTGCTTTTTAGGTGACAGATGATCTATTAGTGGATAAGTTGATTTTGAATTAACAGGAAAATATTGTTCCTCCAACTCCTCTTCCTCCTCCACTTTCCTTGCCCACAGCTGCTCTGACCATGAGCCTTTCCTCTCATTCCAAGGCCTTAACAGATTAATATGGAAAATTTGTGACTTTTTCCTACGATCAGGTACAGAAATCTCATAATTCGTGGGACTTAGCTTTCTCAGTACTTCATATGGTCCTTGCCATTTCGCCAAAAGTGAACTTTCAGTAGTAGGAAGTAACAACAGTACCTTCTGCCCTGGAGTCAGCGTTCTTTTCCTACTTGACTGATCATACCAGAATTTCTGCTGCTGCTGTGCTTTGGTCATGTTCGCCCTCACAGCCTCCGTCATAGAATCCAGTTTCTCTCTCATCTTCATAACATACGACAGAATGTTTGTTTGCTCACGTGCATTACCTCCTTCCCAAGCCTCTTTTAGTACATCCAGCGGTCCACGAACCTGACGTCCATACAGCATCTCAAATGGTGAGAAGCCGGTTGACGACTGTGGGACTTCACGATACGCGAACATCAAATACGGCAACCATTGGTCCCAATCAGTACCTGTATCAGACACAAACTTCCGTAACATTGACTTCAAGGTCTGATTAAATCTCTCCACCATACCGTCTGTCTGAGGGTGATAGGGAGTGGTCTGTATGGGATGTATACGCAACATTGAGCAAACTTGTTTCATCAACCTGGATGTAAAGTTAGTGCCCTGGTCCGTGATTATCTCTTTGGGCAATCCTACTCGAGAAAAAAGTTGAACTAGTGCATTCACAACCTGTCTTGTCTTAATGTTTCTGAGAGGAAAAACTTCTGGGTAACGCGTAGCGTAATCGGCAACAACCAGAATGTACTTATTACCAGATCTACTTTTTTCCAAAGGTCCTACAATGTCCATTGCAATACGCGTAAATGGTATGTCAATAATAGGTAAACTTACAAGAGGTACCCTATCACTCTTTTTAGCTGGTCTCACCATCTGGCATTCTGGGCATGATTTACAAAAATCCACAACATCTGTATAGAGCTTAGGCCAATAAAACTTATTAGCTATTCTAGACAGCGTTTTCTGTTGACCTAAATGTCCTGCCCATGGCAATGAATGACCCAACTGTAATACTTTCAACCTCATTGACTCCGGTACCACCAATCTCTCTTCACCTTCAGCACTTATTAAGTACAACTTATCATCTTTGATAATCAGCTGATCTTTCTGAATTAATGTAGATGTTGTACTGTTAGCCTTCGCTTTCTCAAACAACAGTTTCAAAGTTCCATCCTGCCTTTGCAACTGCACAATATCATAAGGAATTTGCTCAAGATCATCTGTGTTAGGCTTTGTCACCTTTTCTACCACTTCAGTACCCATAACTTTAGCTTGACGTTTCTCCCTCTTAGATTTTCTGTTTTTAGACGTCACATGAAATGGTAAATCTTGTAAAAGCTGTTTACTAACCTCCTCTTGATTAGCCCGAGCTCTAGTTACAACCCTAGCATCTGCTACGTTATCACGCTGCAACAAATCCACCAACACAGGCACATCTCTGCCTAATATCACTGGATAAGGGGATCTGTCAATTACCCCAACAGATAACCTATAAGCTTGACCTTCAATTTCAATCACAATCTCAGTCTTAGGATATTCCTTTACATCGCCATGAATACAACAGACTCTCAGTTTATCATGATTCAGCACATTTGACTCTCCCAAACATTCTGATCTTACTAATGTTTGACTAGAACCAGAATCAACCAATGCTTTAAACAAAATATTTCCAATCTTCACCTCTACTACTGTGTCTGTGTTTAGTTCGATCTCATTCAACTTCACCGACGATCTTAACTCATAACCCAAGCGAGTATTAGACATATTTTGCACCGGACACTCAGATTTTTTATGCCCTGCCTGGCCGCATGCATGACATATAATCACAGATCTACTGTTATACTGGCTAACTCCACCAGCTCGCACACTGCTACTCATAGTAGAACTGTTTGAAAACGTACGACTATCATGATCAACATTTCTCAGACCACTTCCCTTAACATCCCCAGACTTACCGGTTGGACTGTGGTTGATGCCTCGCCACCGTCTCGGCTGATGTACTGATCGCCTCGCCGCCATGAATGTCTCTGCCAGTTCTGCCGCTTGTCTACATGAAGTAGGACCATTCTGTTTCACCCACGTTCTCACTTCCGGATTCAGCACTTTGAGAAACTGCTCCAGCACTATCTGATCCCCGATCTCTTGCTTGGTTCGTCGTGAAGGGACCATCCACTTTTCATAAAGATCTTTCAGCCGGACATACAATTCACGTGGCGTTTCATCATCTTCCCGACTGTACGCTCTAAAACGTTGACGGAAGGTTTCTGGGTTAATTTCAAACTTGTCAAGTATCACTTGCTTAACACAATCATAATTCAGTGAATTATCAGGTTCCATGGCCACATACGCCGCTCTTGCCTTGCCTGTCAACAATGGTAAGAGATGTAACACCCAATCCTGACTCGGCCATTTACACGCATGAGCAATACGCTCAAAAGTCATCAAATAATGCTCAATGTCCTCATCACTTGACCACGGCAGCATTCTTGGGCTGTTAAAGCTTACCGAACGATGACCTTGTGTTGCCATTGCAGCTTCATCTGTAGCAGCTGATGTAGTCACTTCACTTTGTGCTTGTTGGTGCCTGGGACACACACTTGAATCAGAAATCACCTCTGTCGTCTGTCTACCGCTCACCACTGATGCTCCATTTGCCAGTCGATCCTGTCTTTCCTGATGCACCTCGGACTGTAGCTGCACGAATTGATGTTGCAGTATCCGATATTTGTGCTCGTGACGTTGTGCTTCCTTTTCCAGCCGTTCTTCTCTTTGTTGTTGACTATGCAGAAAAGTTTGCAGCATTGAGGCCATCTGCTCTGCCGCACCTCCTGAAGCCATTTCCTCATGCACTGCAGGTAAACTCTCTGCATCTCGTTGCTCTGCTACCTTATCTTCCTTGCTCTTAGCTCCGTCTTGTTTCTTTGGTGGCATTTTCCTCTTGACAACAAGTCAGCACCTGCCACTTCCGATTAAATGAGGTACAGCTGGAACCACCCGATTACCTCTGCCTGCGTACTCATTTCCCTTTCAAGGCCTGAAAGCACCGCTGCCACCATGTGTCGGGTAGCTGTTAGGACCACAGCCACCAGCTCCTAATTGTTTGCCGAAAGGCCTGGGAAAGTGTTAATGAGTAGAGTACACAGTAGGTAAGTATTAACGTCTAAGTGGTTTTATTAGGACAGCTGTCTCATCACACGTGCTCTCCAAAGGAAGTTCAAAAATAAACAAAACAAATAATTAAAAAATACAAAACTCAACAATATAAATCATAAAGAAAACATGCTAGAAGCAGCAAAACATGGCATCAAATCTAGCCTTGAGGCACAAGCCTCTCACAGTAAAGACTCACATCTTTCAGCGCTTGACTGTGCAAGCTTCGGCTCTTGGCCCATCTCCTTCCCCGGCTCAACTAACCTCTCCCCCTTTTGTGCATGGAATCTTCCCGCCAAACACTAACGGACCATACCAACAGTAGGGGTCAGGAAACTTCCATGACAATCAAAATGCATTCAATGTCTATGCTGTTACATATGCATTTAAACAGAAAACAATCTCAAATAATATCATCAATCAAATAAACAATATGAAAACAATCATAATACATTAAACAATAAATCATTGTATACAACACTGTGCAATGATGTTCCTGTGATGATAACCCCTCCCAGGTTCATCATCACAAGCCACCATTAATAAACTTCTTTGTCTGAACAAAGAGTTTACAGTTTTACTAACTACACAGCGATTTCTGTTTCATACTTTACTTATGTGGCGAGCAGAGAGGCTGAGGGACCGTGAGAGCGGGACGTGTCTTACGGAGGAGTGACGGGAGTATAAGAGGCCAATGCGGCACGCAGCTGGCGCTCATCAAACATAATGACCACGGCCTCGTCCCGCTCTCACGGTTCCTCAGCCTCGCCACAAATTGCATTTAGCCTGAGCTGTACAAGACACTCCGAGGTGAAATCGCAGGAAAAAGTTTGTTGGTTCCGTCCGATGGCATTGAAGTGGTAGTCAAGTTCCTCTGCATCGACTGAAGAAGAAATTATGAGCTTGCATGGTTGCTTCGGATCCATTGAGGATGAGAAAATTGCACATGCCGTGCAGAGTCTGGACCTTCTGGTCCATGGTCTTGTGAGGCCTTTGGCTCGGTGTGGGTAGAGGCCTGCCATGTGCACGGCCTGCGGGGCGGGAGCCCACAGACACAGCGTGTTGTCCGTGAAGCAGGAGAAGAGAGAGGGAATCATTTTAGATCTCACCTTTTATAGCTTGGGGGTGGTCACACCCTCCTTGTGGTAGACTTGACCAATGAGATTGTTGGGATGTCCAAGCAGGAAAATCTCCTCTGTAGATGTATGGCCCTTTGTTTCAAACCGGATTCCATTGCAGAGGAAGGTGCTATTAAAGACTTGTAATACCAATATGTTGCACAAGGATTGACATATCATATACCCCATCATTCAGATCTTTACATTTCAACTTCGTAGACACCAAACATACCATACACATGATTTTTGTTAACCATAGTATGCAATTCTGAAACCAATCCAACATATTGAATTAACACATCGATTAAACCCTATAAAAACAAATCATCAAGACTGAGTCTCAGCTCTCTGCAAATTTCTCTCTCTGCAAATTCTTTCATGTCATAAAACGTCTTATCTGATTGTTCCCAGGGCAACCAAGGATCCTTCTCTGTTGTGTTGGGGGAAAGTCAGTTACCAAGCACAAGCATTTAAAACATATTACTAAATGTAACCGGCGATTATGTGTCTGATTTTGCCTCAATTGCTACATAATTCCCCCCTTTCGATAGTTGTTGTCCCTCCTATGGACAACAGCGCGCGATATTGAAGGTGCAGAAAGATCAGACACACCCCAGCAGTGTTGGGCTCTGGTTGTTTGTGTCCCCTGTTTGTGAGTCCTGTTCAGGGACCTATTATACTGGTGTCAGCAGCTCCTGTAACTCTGAAATAGTCGTATCCAGCTGTCCTTGTGCAGCCTCCGCTTGACACCTGTGTGAAGGACATTGTCGTCAACAGCTGTAGGACGTCCTCCGGTGTGCGCAGTTTGTGCGCGCTGTCTTCCATGGCTTTGCCCCGTGGCTTGTCTGGTGCCTGGGCGGTTGCCCTAGCGACAGTTCTGCATAGGTCCTGTGCTTGCTCTGTCCAGCTGCTCTCATGGTTCAGCCGCCGCCTGAGCCATTTCAAGTCTTTGTTTCTGGTTTGAGCCTCAGTCTCTAGCTGGTTGGTGAGGCTTTGAGCATGCGTATGCTCCTTGCTGGTCTCTGTGATCTGCTGTGTGAGGTTGTTTTTACCTTCTGTTTCAGATCCATGAGGTGGAAGCTAAGGAGGTGATACCTTTGATCACCTGTCTGGCTGCAACTTTGGCTCGAGTCATGTATTGTTAGTCCTCTTCTCTCATTGTCCCGTTGCGTTGGCTCTGTAGGCTTTCCGCAGCCCTGGGTGGAACCATGTTCCTCGCAATTGCCAGTCAGTCTGAGAGGATGGTCTGAGCATCTGCAACATTTTGGCACACTTGTAGAGTAGGGTGAGGGACCAATGCATGACCCTAAAGAGTTCAAAGCTAAAGGTTCAATGGGTCAACTAGTGATAAAGCATACAGCTTGATGTTTATGTCATAGCTTGCTATGGAAATGTGTCTGCTGTAATTACTATCTTAGCTGTGGGTGTTAGGATGCTAAGATTTGAGTGGTTCTGAGGGTGTTTCTGAAAGGTGTAAGCCGAGATTTAATAAATGACTTAAGATGGTTCTTATAGTCAAATTATTTCTCAGAATCTCCTAATGGCTCTCTTAAGAGGTGGAAAAGGAAGAAGAACAGCTTTCCCATTTAGATTATGTTTATTACCAGTGCTCAGAACTATAGTTATGCTCTAGTAGTCTTTGAGATTACTGTGTAGCAGGGTCACAGAACTTGGTGCACTCATTGAGAGTAAACAGAATCACAAATAAAAATGTCTCTGGTTCCTTTTGGGCTCTATGGGGAGATGAAACCACACTATATAGCATTAAAAGGTGGTGCCTATACCTTCAGATATTCAGTAAAATGCTAATATTTTTTGTCATTTGTGAATTGTACTCATGTAGTCTCTTTCTGCAAGTGCTTCTCTCCATTTTGAACGGTAGGCTTCTTGCACTTGTCTCGAGTAAATAAGTTTTGAGTTCAAACTTGTTTAAGCACATCGAATTACATTCGTCTCATGAATGAATACTGATGTTTCTTTCAGTAAATGAAACATAGTATTGATCAACAGATAGCTATGCTTGTAAATGCAGCTAAAGTTTAGATGAATGACATCAATCTGACTATAATTTCTAAGGCCTTTACACTGTCGACAGGGGAGCATCACCCAAATCTATGTCTACATAACACTGTACTGAGATGCCTTCATCAGAAACAGGTTAAACAGTTTATATGCTGCTGAGCTGAGATTCTTTTGTCAAAACAGACTTACGCTTTAATACTGAAATTAAAGTCTCTTTTCTAAAGTCAGAGTAGCTTTATGCTAATACCATTTGATATATGTTAAGATGTGTTAAGACTCTTTCTGTTACAGTAGAAATGTCAATTCAAGCTATCGTTTTATCTGCATCTAACAAGCCAGCACTCGTGATCTGCATGTATATCGAATGTAATGTCATGTGTCATAACTATCAAAATCAAACCTTTAGGTGGACAGTGGTTAAAGCGAATGGTGCTCGACCATGCTAGATCACAGTGACGCATGCGCTTTGGGTTCTGGGTTTAACGTTTCCTTTGACAAGCCATTGTCGTGGAAACCAATGCGCAGCAGTGCCAAAATCAAATAGTGTATATCAATGGTCTGTAAGTTTCAATGCTGTGTCTAGGCTGTTGACATGAGAGGCTTACACAATCATTGAAGTTTTCTGTTTCAAACAGTACAATTAAAATTTCACTAATGCAGGCTTTTTTGTTTCTGTGAACACGTTTGCATCAACTTGGAAATTTGTATGTCCTTCGCTTATTATGAACTTTGCTAGAGGGTGTCTTGCATTGTGGCCATGCTGGGTGCCTTCTGGTGCCCACTTTGGCCTCTGTGTTTCAAAGTTCAAAGTCATTGGGGTTTGAGAACCCCTTCGGAGGGGGCCCTTGTGTTCGTCAAGGCTTTCTTTGTCAAGTCACCTGCATGGCATTGTGTGGGGGCAGGCTGTGTCACCCCTACGGAGACTAACTGGTGTCATAGGAGAAGGTTCTTGAAGCTGGTGTCCTCCTTCCGTTCCAGGTTTGTCTGAGTCTGTAGTAGAAACATAGGAAATTTCATGTCTGACCTGGTCACGCTGCTGGTAGTCGAATGGAGGTTTCCTGGCTGCCGAGCCAGAAAGCATCACAACTCTGGACTGGATGTGATCCAGAGCAGATAGGGTGAACCACCAGGATAGACTCTATCAGAAGACTGCAGGTGATGGTCAATGTCTCGTAAGTAGGCATGGACATCGTGGTCTCCTGCAAGCTTTGGTGTGAATGCAGGGACATGTCTGTCCATTTGCTTGAGGTCTTTAAGTGTCACTTCACGTGCCATTTTAGGGTTTGTCTGAATTAATCCTTTCCCTCCTGTGGCTGCAGAGGCTTTCAGGAAACTAGCTGGTTAAAGGTTAAGCAGAGAGCTTTGGCTCCTCCACCCTTTGTGTCTGTGTGCAGGGCTGGAGGAGCTAGCGCTGCTGATGTGAAGTTCAGCAGGGTACCTATTTCTTGTGGGGTGGGGGTTCATTTGCAGTTGGTTGGGCCGTTTAGTTTTTTGTTTCTTCTGACCACACCACATTAAGCTAGTTTCTAATGCTGCAGGATTGCTGAGTCAGTGTTTAGACTTCGGCTTTTGGCTGCATGCAGATGGCCTCCAAAGGCCTTAGCTTTAGTGTCTTTTCTCTTTAAGTTCCACATTGGCTTTTGTGTGAAATAGTTCTCTTTCAAGGTCTTGTACAGTGGCGTTATCCAGCTGCTCTGTGTGCCAAGCAGCTGTCAGAGCCTCCTGAAGACCAGTGATCTCCTCCGGTAGCTCCCTTCTGTCAGCATTCTTGCAGGTCCGCTGTGCATTCTCATGATGAGCGGGAGATGTTTCCCTGTGGAACTCTGTGACTTACAGCATCAGTCCGTTTACCTTCCTTTTGAGGCCTGTGGGAATGTGGCCGAGGAGACAATGATGCTGGTCAAGTCTTTATAGCTCAGTCTTGGTGTCTGGTGTCCACTTGTGTTGTAGTTTTGCCGTTCCTTTCTCTGCCATTGCAGGTTGCTGGCTGCTGTAGGCTGAAGGATGCCCATCGCATACTCTGCTGGGTCTACAGGGGTTCCTGATGGTGGCAAGGCTGGATGTGTGAGGCATACTGGCACACTTTGTGGGACACAAGAGAGAGATGGCAAAGGCAAGTGCAAGTTTGTACAGAGCTGGTAAGCTAACTGTGTAGGAGAATGGTTATGTGAGCCACTTAAGGCATTGAATAGCTGATGGATGCCGTGTGTTAAGATTCTGTGTGGGTAAACACATGATGAATTTGAGTGTCTTTTGACGGGCTACAAGCAGTCAGCTAATGACCGGGCTGTACGTGTGGTCAAACTATTACTCAAAATACAGATGGTTCTTCCGACAGGTTTTCACTACGTGAGTGAGAGAAAATAAACAAACTGAAATAAAACGATAAGATCAGAAAGGGAAAGCAAAGGAAGAAAGGAGTGTTTTACCTATTTAGTTTTAACTAGGAGATACGGCTAAACAGGTGTCACTTGTTAGTGATGCTGCGTTAGATCCAACCTGATCTCACAGAATTCCGTGAAATGAACACAGGCCCCTTAACTCAATATCTGTGGCAGTTTCACGTAATCGCCGAAAATTCTGTGATGGGTCCACGGAAGTGATGCCTATGTAAGTCAATGACAGTATACAGATGCGTTGGGCATGGTTATCATCATGAAACTATGATTTTTGCCATTATGACATGGAGTGTGATTCTCGATTTAATCAGCCAGCATAATTTTATTATTTTAATTTTTTTTAGACACGTTTTGAACACGTAAGCCAATCCCTTCCCTAAACCTACCCATTTGTGTATTATAAAAAACAGGATATAACAGGCAGATACGACTGCAGGCACAATTTATTTCATTTTATTCAATTTAATTTTTTGGTGTTCCTAGGCCAAACGTTTGATTTGTGTTAAGAAAATCCCCAAAAGCGATCCGCCAAAGATCAAAAACACATTTCAAATTTTACCGCCGGAAGAACCGTTACGTCAGCTTTGACAGCATTGGCTGTCGTATGTCTCGTGACCAATTGTGTCATTACGTCGGCTTTGATTGTAAAATGCCATTGGCTCTCGTGTCTCGTGACAGATTGCGTCACGCTAAAGAGTCGTGTGTATTATTTGAATGAGATATGAATGAGTGTGTTCACGGAGCGGCGGGATCATCATTTCAGCGGTTAAAATATTAAGATCAACTCTGTTCTTTACATGAAGACATCATGTGACTTCAGAAGACTTGGAATACAACATGAGTTAATACTTGTATTCTGTTTTTGGTCAGTTTTTGCAATAAATACCTGTGACTGTACTTGTATTTGCCTGTTATGCATTTTATATTGTTGAGAGTGGGTAGGTTTAGGGTAGGAGTGGAGTTGCTCCAAAATATAAAAGTAGCCTATAAATATTCATAAAATCACGTCTACTCTACGTCATTGACTTGCATAGGAATCACTTCCGTGGACCTTTTCGGCGATTCTGTGAAACTGCCACGGATTTTGAATTAAGGGACCCGTGTTCATTTCACGGAATTCTGTGAGACCAGGTTGGTTAGATCATAATCCTATGGTTAGACTGGTAGCAAAGCTAGCAGGGACACACCAAACACCTCAGGGTCAAAAGAAAAGAAACAATGGGAAGCGTTTCTAGTTCTATCTGGGGTCTATAGTGCCTTTGCACGGTAACCGTACTTCATGGACTAGGCCAGGCACTAAGGATTGAAAATTGAACCTGTGTAACTCATTAAAGAAACGATAGTTGCTATAACTATTGGGTAACACTTTATAATAACTACACACTATGACGCATCAGTTAAGACGGGCCTTGACATGTGCTGGTTTAAGCAGGGGAACCTTCCGTGCCATGCATGATTTCAAACCATGACGTCTTAGTGTATTGCCAACAGTAACCTTTGAAACGGTAGTCCCAGCTCTTTTCAGGTCATTGACCAGCTCCTCCCGTGTAGTTCTGGGCTGATTTCTCACCTTTCTTAGGATCATTGAGACCCCACGAGGTGAGATCTTGCATGGAGCCCCAGTCCGATTGAGATTGACAGTCATGTTTAGCTTCTTCCATTTTCTAATGATTGCTCCAACATTGGAAATTTTATCACCAAGCTGCTTGGCAATTTCCCCGTTGCCCTTTCCAGCCTTGTGGAGGTGTACAATTTTGTCTCTAGTGTCTTTGGACAGCTCTTTGGTCTTGACCATGTTAGTAGTTGGATTTTTACTGATTGTATGGGGTGGATAGGTGTCTTTATGCAGCTAACGACCTCAAATGGGTGCATCTAATTTAGGATAATAAATGGAGTGGAGGTGGACATTTTAAAGGCAGACTAACAGGTCTTTGAGGGTCAAAATTTTAGCTGATAGACAGGTGTTCAAATACTTATTTGCAGCTGTATCATACAAATAAATTTGTTAAAAAATCATATATTGTGATTTCTGGATTTTTTTTTATTTTTAGATTATGTCTCACACAGTGGATATGCACCTACGATGACAATTTCAGACCCCTCCATGATTTCCAAGTGGGAGAACTTGCAAAATAGAAAATAGCAGGGTGTTCAAATACTTATTTTCCATCACCACTTTAATGACTTGAAGCAAAGCATTCTCATTTGAATTACACATTGTAAATGAATTATGTGAGAACCTTTTTGGTTTCTTTCTATAATCAAAATCAAGCTGTATTGAAAGGACAGTGTTTTCTCCTCATTCATTTATTAAATCAAGTGTGTGTGTGTGTGTGTATATATATATATATATATATATATATATATATATATATATATATATATATATATATATATATAGTGAGCCTGGACCAAAAAACCATAAGGGTCAATTTTTTTAAATTGAGATTTATACTTAATCTGAAAGCTGAATAAGCTTTCCATTGATGCATGAACTGTTAGGATAGGATAATATTTGTCCAATATATACAACTATTTGAACATCTGGAATCTGAGGGTGCAAATAGAAAATTGTGTGTAAAGTTGTCCAAATTAAGTCTTTAGAAACGCATATTACTACTAACAATTATTTTTTTTATATATTTATGGTAGAAAATTTACGTAACAATCTTTACGTAATATCCTAATGATTTTTGGCATAATAGAAAAATCAATAATTTTGATCTAGTATCTAAAAAAATCAATAATCTTTGCTATTGCCACAAATATACCCATGCGACTTATGACTTGTGGTTTTGTGGTCCAGGGTCAGGTATTTCAATAAAAAGTCTCAGTAAGTAATGGATTCACTTCAAACTGCAAAATTTTATAAGCAACATGTGAAGGATGTAAATGTTTAAAATATGACAAATTAATAAACAGTTTAATTTAAAGCAGTAAAAGAATAACTTGTAAGTTAATAATTGTAATTCTAACAAAACAGCAGGTATTTAAACATTTTAAATAATTTTACACAAAGATGAAACATCACAATAATGTAAAACTATCTCTTTTGAGTTTCTCTTCCCATGATGGCTTTTTTAGTGTTTCTTTCTGGATGTAAAATAATTATGTAGCACTTTGGAGCAAATATTGCCCCCAGTAATCCAAAACTAGAGGCTAAAATGGCAAATATCTCTACAGCTACTGCATATTTTCCTGGTGA
The DNA here is from genome assembly GCA_023566225.1 of Romanogobio albipinnatus. NCBI lineage: Eukaryota > Metazoa > Chordata > Actinopteri > Cypriniformes > Gobionidae > Romanogobio > Romanogobio albipinnatus. The sequence goes on from CM042251.1 coordinate 24,808,564, forward strand.
GCTCACATATGCTGGAACAAACACAATCCACACAGCACAGAAGATCAACATGCTAAAAGTGATGAACTTTGCTTCATTAAAATTATCTGGAAGGTTTCTTGCCAGGAAGGCTAACATGAAGCTTACTGCGGCCAATAGGCCAATGTATCCCAACAACATAGAAAAACCAGCCACTGAGCCAATAGCACATTCAAATACTATTTTAGAGCGGATATACTGGTTGTTTTTATGGGGTGTTGGAGAGGCAGTTGATAGCCAGACTGCACATATCACTACCTGGAGGGCTGTTAGGACCAGAACTGTGCATCTTTGTTGAGCTGCTCCAAACCATTTCAAAGCACCTGTACTCTCTGGCCGAGATGACTTGAACACGGCTATTACCACCATAGTCTTGACCAGAATGCTGGAGACACACAGGACAAAGCTTATGCCAAACACAGCATGTCTTAACTGACATGTCCACAACTGTGGCCGGCCAATGAATAGCAGAACACACAGGAAACACAGTTTGAGTGACAACAGCAACAGGAAGCTGAGCTCTGAATTGTTGGCGCGTACTATGGGAGTGTTACGATGATGTGCAAAGATGACCATCACAAGAGCACAGAAGCAGGTGCCAAGCAGGGAAGCAGTGGTCAGAGAGATGCCCAGAGGTTCCTCATAGGACAGAAACTCTACTTCTTTGGGAACACACTGATCCTTATCTGAATTTGACCAAGACTCATCTGGACATATTGTGCACTCTATAGAATCTGTGAGTAAGAAAAATAGATTAGACAAGAAGTTATGAGGAAATTATTTTCAAAATATATTCAAGGTTTTTCCATCAAAAATTTCCTCACCTGTCATATTAGAAATCTCTCCATCTCCGCATGGCAGGCAGTCAAAACAGCAGACAGGAAGGCCCTTTCTCATGGCTTGTCTGGTCCCTGGGTGGCAGCTCTCACTGCACACAGACCGTGGGGGCTGTCAGGGGACAGCATATGTTGTTATTTATTAACAATAGTGAATATAACAGTGAATGCTAAGTATACTGTAGTAGTTTCATGAGGCATTTGGAAAATTGTTTTACAGTATACCAGAAATGTAAGAATGAATGTAACATGCGATAATTTAAAAAAAAAATGGGAAAAAAATCATTACTTTTCTCATCTGAAAATTCCAGTATAATGCATCCTCATCCAGTGTGAGCACCTTCCCTTTTCCTGCCCCTTCATTCACTACACCAACCGTTTGGACCCTTATTGATCCATCAGAGTTTGGCTGCCAGTTCAACACATCATAGATGGCCAGAGCATCTCCATTCTTATCAAATGACACATCATCCCCAAAGCCTGTGGTGAAATTCACTTTCTGGAGGTAATGAACCAGCTGTATAGTTTATAGACAGGAAAGACAGTTAAAATTAGAAGGTCAAATTAAGTTATACATTCATACATGATTGCCACACTTTACTTTTAATTACTAAAGTTCTATAATCAAAATTCTTGATTGACTGATGTTTCTCAAAAAGTTTAATTGTTATGTTTTCAAATAATATCACATATAAATATATCTTATGTTACTAACAAATATAAATATTGTGACATTATCAGTTTAATTAAAATATCTGAAATATGAATTAATGTAGAGCACATTTTCCCATATGCGGTCGGAAATACACATTTTCACCGCCACATATAGAGCACATATTTTGCTTTTTTCACATAAGCTCTTCTATATGCCCGGAGAGAATCTGCACTATACCTGTGGGTCTTACCTGCCAGGGTTTTAGGTTGATTATGTCAGCACAGCTGTTCCCACTGAATGGACCTCTCCCCTCCTCACACTGCATCAGGTCATGAAGTGCATGTGCCAGGGCATAAACTGCCTTATACACATTATAAGCTGCCCTCAAACCAGAAACATCAGAGTATGGTGTGTCTGTGGTGTTCAGATCCTCCTGTCCTGTACAGATATTTTTCATTTGTTCTCCATATGTATTTTTACCCCCAGTTTCAAAGCTGCACCTGAACATGTTCTCCCAGAAGATCCTTAACATATTATTTCTTGGATCATTGCTGGGACAGAGACGTAGCAGAAAGTCTTTAAGTCTCTGGATCTCTCCATGCCTGATGGCGATGCCCAGTGTGCCCCCCAGAAAGGGTAGGAAACGTGGACTGTGAAAGATAGGGGAAGTGGCCCAAGCTTCACTCGCAATCCACTGTCTACCTGTCAGGTTTTGCAACACCACCTCATCCATCAAAGTCATAAGATATGATGAAGTAGAAAAAACAACCACCACTCTTGCTGTAGAGGCCTGAATCACTCCCATTATATGTTGAATATCCTTGTGGTTGTTATCATGGGGCAGGATTTCAGAAAAAGCGACACAACTTCCAGACAGCTGCATTTCCTGCTGGAAGGACACAGAAGCATAGATTCCGTAGTCATCATCACTGTAGAGGAGTCCAACCCAGGTCCATCCAAAATGCCTCAAGATCTGAACCATTGCCCGCACCTGGAAGGCATCACTTGGGATAGTTCTGAAGAAAGAGGGGTACTTTTTTCTGTCACTCAAACAGGAGCAGGTGGCATAGTGACTAACCTAATAAGGAAAGATGGAGCGAAGGCATGAAATGGAAATGGAGTTATGAACAACATACACATACAGATGAGTGTTACAAGAAATAGAATCAGGATATATATATAGTGCATTTTTACTTTTTTCATCCCATCTTACTATAGGTACTCGAAACAGCCCCAGAACACTGGAAATCGCAATGGATGGAGTTGATCCTGGATCCCCCACAATCCCAATTACTGGAGGAGGGCCAGTGCAGTTTAGGTTGGAGAAGGACTCCTCTGTCCCACTAACCAGGGATATGGCAGCCCGAAACGCCATTCCTAGCATCACACAGTTGTCATAAAGTTGGTAACCAAGAGTGATGTTAGGCAGCAGGTTTGGATTCTTATTGATCTCCTCTATAGCAAAAACCATGGTCTGTGCTTGCTGAAAGCTTTCCATATCAAATCTAGGGGAAACAAGCAAGATACATGATTATATGATTATATTATGATTATAATAAAGTGATACAAAAAAGCTCATAACTCAAACGTGAATTAAAAGATCATGCATCACTCATGTAACACTCCTATGGTGCACACTTTGTTAGATATAAAGTGGTTTTAATACAGTTTTTTTTTTGGTCAAGTTAGCATCATAGCTGTCTACACATTATATGACAAAAGCATATTTCCTATTTATTTTTCTTTCTTTTTTTTCCTTTTCTTTAATTTATTTCATAATAATGTAGTCCTTCTGGCCCCAGACTCACTTTTCACAATATGGTGGTTCTGGCTCTGTTTTGAAGCTCAGCTCTGGGAACACTGTGAAAAAATGAACTTCAAACAGACCTCCAAGTATAACATCCCCATCCTGGTACATTCCATTCAACTTGAAGTGTCCCTGGAGCTGACAGGTGCCTGATCTGACGATTGATGCTGCAGAGATGCAGTTAAAAGACAGATACAGGCAGATGTTTAGAGTGATCCCCATCTCTCTCTTTCTGACCCACTCACCCATTCTGCTTGCTAATTTATGATGATGATTGTGTGGGGTGTTGCTTTAAAAGAGCAGGCGGTGCTAAGTGGGAATCTCTAAAAAACACAATGTCGCCTTCCCATCACTTATCATTTACTTTTCTAATTTATGCAAAGGTGACGTAATTTTATTTTTTATCACATTATTTGTTATCATATTATTTATTATTGTAAACCCACTGGTGTATAGCACACATTATTTTACCATTCCCTGCATTTTGTTATTCTTCCAGCGGCTAATCGGAAGTTCATACATTCACAGAAAATAGCTTACTTCCATATTGCAAAATAAGGTGGACAGTGAGAGTTTGGAGCATGTCTACTGTAGCAGACGGAGCCAGAGGGTGTTAAGCCGGTGTTGTAAAAAATTAAGTTCCAGTGGGTGAACATATATTCATGATACTTCCCCCATTATATATATTCATGATATTTTTCCATTGTGGGTGAACTAAAACTACTGCCAATTCATGTGAAAACTGCCAATTCCTTAAAGTGAAAAAATGAGAAAATGGCTCATTTATTATTTTTTTCCAAACAAAAAGAAAAGAGAATTCGGCTGGGTTTTATATTTTTATGTTCGGGAATAGAAAATGGATAAATGGTTTGAATATTCGATTTCCACATGTGGGCAGGCATGAAATGTCCCTTTCCGCTGATTGGTCAACCAAAGATCAACCCGTGCTGCTTTCAGTTCTTCCACAGTTCCGTGCAGAATAACAGTCATCTGCTTCTTAAAGTGTTTATTACTTGTTTATTACTAACTCTCTCATAGTGTAAATATGCAGCAGTCATATCTATTATTTTAGACAGCACACACACTGACCTTTTGTTGTGATACACTGTGGAAAGAATAACAGAAGATCCAAAGATCCAAATGTGAGATCGACAGGAATTTATTAACAAAGTTTCTCAGAGCTGGTAGATCGAAACAGTACAAAATGAAGCAAGTAGCTGACAGGATGGTTCAGTGATGCAGGGACTGCAATGGGCAAACAAAGTCAGGAATCTCAAAGTCCAAACACAAGGGTAATCCACACAAAGCTCCAGAAAGAAACACGTCCTGGAAGACTGCAGAGGAAGAGCGACTAAACCCCAGTAGCTCCTGCAATGATCTGACAAACAGGACACGCAAACACACACAATACAGCGCTAACCCCCAATTTCCACCGGCTGCGTTACGGCTGCGTTGCGGCTCCGTCACGGCGGCAGAGTCAATAGGTTTCCATTAAAGTCAATGAGTGTATTTCCACTGAATGCGTTACAGCTGCGTTCCGACTCCGGCGATCCGCAGCCCTCCGCATCAAATACGCAGAGCTTCTATTTTTGCCGGATGCCGGAGCGCTCCGCAGCACTACAGGGCAGAGTACGCAGGACAGGAAGTCGAGTGACAAAACAGAACAGCCAGAAACAAAATAAAAGATCCGTTTAATTTTCAAAATAAAATACACCGCGCTCATATTTCCCTACACTACACCTTGAAAACGTCATAATGGGCGGAGACAGGCTTGTTTTAACCCCGTTGACACGATGGATGAAGAAATGCTGATTATTGAGGTACAGAATCAATCCATCATCTATGACCCCTCACATCCTTTTTATAAGGACAACATTAAAAAGGTTGCGGCGTGGAAAACTATAGCAGAAGTGATTGGTGTGGATGGTAAGTCACTATTTTTGTCCAAGAAATAAAGATAGAAAGCAAATAGCTAGTTATGTACTCGTAATGAGGAGTTATATAGCTATACAGGTTAAATATCGCGCGATCACACCAGAATTCGCGAGATTACATGGGGCCTCGTGACGTCAGCTGTCAGTCATGACCTCAGCCGTTCCGCAACAAATCCGGACCTGGTGGGTATTGACGGACGACGGAACACGGAGCTGTCACGCAGCGGAGCCGTTCCGCAGCCGTAACGCAGCCGGTGGAAATTGGGGGTAATAAGGTGCAGCTGACGCTGATAATGATCAGCACTCAAACAACCAGACTAACGGATGGCTCGACACAACCCATACCGGGGCAGAGCCTAGACAGGGCTTTCTTCTGTGTAGATATAAATTCACACTCACTTCACTAAATCTGGGTATGGCAGGATATATGACGGCTGTCCACCCTGGTTGCCCAGTGTTTAAAAAAAAAATAAAGATATAAATTAGCCTAATATAATTAGTTGTAAATTGATTATTTTAAACACTAATACAAAAAGGACAAAAAAAAACAACAATGCATTGACTTGGGCCTATAACGTCTACGCAAGAACTCATTTGCTCATTAGAACTCATTAACTCACATTCTGACTAAATGACAACCGGAGAACAACAGTTAAGACAGTTCAATGGCCTAAATTGCGATGGGTTAAATAAACTGAATAAAATAAATAAGCAGATAAACGCGCCAACAGTCCAGCACAGACCAGTAGGCCTATTGAAGTGTTCAGGAAATACGCAGCAGTTATAGCCACCTTTAGTTTTTTAGTTTATTTAATTAATATTGAGTATTAATTGATGTCAAGCAAAACGGTGCGTGTTATTTTCTCTGCCAAGTAAACTTCCAAAGCACATCATGTGCGTTATCTCCACGCGGTCGTGTGTGTCCCGCAGCTTTCACACAGATTTTAAGAGTTGGCCATCCAAACAAAACAGGCCAAAGTACGGGAGAAGATGCAAGGTACATTCATATTTATGAAATAAACACTTACAATAGCATAGCCTATTTCTCTTTTACATGCGTATAGCCATGTGGATTTTAAATTTACAAGGACCCCATAGCCTACCCAGCTAACACAGTTACGTTGTTAAGACGCAACTGGACCGGACCATATTCGTCGTAGCGACGTACCAAATAACATTCCAGCGAAGTAACTTTGTGATTCCCATAATCGCCGTGGCAACGTTATAGTGGTATGTTGCTGGAACGTGACGAGTACATCTCAACCACCAAACTGGCACGTTGTGAGGACGTAACCTCAAAGGACCATATTAGTCACAGCAACATACCAAATAACGTTCCAGGGACGTAACTGTAACGAAACTGAAACGGATTGATAATACAAATGCAGCTTTAACGAAGGGTAATCCATGGCAAGCAGTCCAAACAGGCAAACAAGGCAGGAGAGACAGGCAAATGGGTAATCCACGGAACAGGCAAGAAATCCAAAACCAGACATGAAACCAGGGAAAATGCTCAGAAATGCAGTGTTAGACAAAACAAGACTTTGCAATAAATTACTGAGATAACCAGGCTTATGGTTATCGGCAGATGACCAGGCTGGCGCAGGCAGCCAGGGCGGAGCAGACGACCACCACAGCAGCGCAGACAAGGTTGAAGACCCCCACAGCTGAGCAGATGACCACCACAACAGCGCAGATGGTCTTGGAGACCCCCACGGTGGAGCAGACGACCACCACAGTAGTGCAGACGGTCTTGGAGACCCCCACGGCAAAGCAGACGACCACCACAGCAGCACAGACAGTCTAGGAGACCCCCACGACGGAGCAGACGACCACCACAGCAGCGCAGATGATCTTATAAAACCTGCGATGGAGCGGGCAGAGCAAGGTGCCTGGGTGGCGCGGACAGAGCAGGTGGCCTGGTCGGAGTCCTTTCTGGTCTTGTGACAGGTGGCGGAGCCCTCTCTGGACTCTGACCACGGGGTGGGGCTGGAGCCATCTCTGGACGTTGGTCAGTAGCGGCGGACGTCTCTGGACACTGGTCAGCGGCCGGAGACGTCTCTGGACGCTGGTTAGTGGTTGGAGCCATCGCTGGACTGGCGGGTACAGAGTACATGTCACATTCCTCCATGACACCCACAGTAAAATCAGAGGCGCATATTTGTAATGCCATATCGATATAATGTTCCAGAGTCAAATTAGGGTCATGTAATGGCATAAACGAGCTAAGCGGCTCAGATAGTCCCCCACAAAAAAAGATCATGAGGCATAGCGTGTCCATTGAAGTAAGGTGTGCCAGTTCAACAAAGTCTCTAACATAATCCTCAATGGGGTGGTCTCCCTGACGGAGACCCATTAACTGTGCTGCTGGATTCATAGCGGTGAAGTCTTTTGTAACATAACTGCTCTGAGACAGAAGATTTAGAATCCAAACGCAGCTTTAATGAAGGGTAATCCACAATCGTAATCAAAACAGGCAAAAGGTCATACACAGGCAAGCAGTCCAAACAGGCAAACAAGACAGGAGAGACATGCATACGGGTAATCCACAGAACAGGCAAGAAATCCAAAACCAGAGACATGAAACCAGGGAAAACGCTCAGAAATGCAGGGTTAGACAAAACAAGACTTCGCAATAAATTACTGAGATAACCAGGCTTATATAGAGTGAAGTGAACAGAGTAATGAGACACAGGTGGATGTAATCAGGGATGATGAGCAGAGAGTATTAATGTAGTTTGTGGTGATATGGTAATAGCCTGAGGTGGAGTGCCAAAAAATACATGAAAAACGATTAATCAGTTTCTTCATTATTACTTTTATTTGAAGAAATTTCCTGTGTGTCCTGTGAGACACCAGCTACAAATGTCTAGTGGTGATGTGCTTTATTGCTTCACTACCTGTAGCTAAACTTGACATCATCCTTCTCTGGCAGCTGAAACAGAGGAGCACCCTGCTTTTGAAAGAGTCTCTTATTCTCACCAAGGCTGCATTTTTTTGATCAAAAATACAGTACAAACTGTAATTTTGTGAATATCATTATAATGTAAAATAGCTGTTTTCTATTTTTAAAGGGTTAGTTCACCCAAAAATGTAAATGCTGTCATTAATTCCTTACCCTCGTGTCATTCCAAACCCGTAAGACCTTCGTTCATCTTCAGAACACAATGAAGATATTTCTGATGAAATCCCAGAGCTCTCTGACCCCTTCATAGACAGCAATTTAATTAACACTTTCAAGGGCCAGAAAGGAAGTAAAGACATTGTTAAAATAGTCCATGTGACTCCAGTGGTTTAACTTTAATGTTATGAAGCCACAAGAATACTTTTTGTGCACAAAAACAAACAACATTTTTTGTTCTGGCCTGTGCCAGTCTCCTACGCAGTTTATGTTGTAAATACAGTGCAGCTCCCGCGCATACATTGTGGTGATCACGTGAACAACTTGAAATCGCTGCACTAATTACCACGTAAACTGCATAGGAGACTGACACAGACTAGATCGAAATTGTTGAATAAAGTTGTTATTTTAGTTTGTTTTTCCGCACAAAACGTATTCTCTTTGCTTCATAAAATTAAGGTTGACCCACTGTAGTCACATGGTCTATTTTAATGATGTCTTAACTTCCTTTCTGGGCCTTGAAAGTGTAAATTACATTGCTGTCTATGGAGGGGTCAGAGAGCTCTGGGATTTCATCAGAAATATCTTTATTTGTGTTCTGAAGATGAACTGTCTTACGGGTTTGGAATGACATGAGGAATTAATGACAGAAATTTTAATTTTTGGGTGAACTAACCCTTTAAATATAGAAAACATCTATTTTACATTGTAATGACATTTAATATTGTAAACTTCCATCCATTAGCCCAAAAACGGATACTAACGGCTTGGTCAAAAGGAATTCTGCGTGTAAGCCTTTTCAGCATTTTGGTGAATTTATTTTTAATTTATTGAGATCTCGTTTTAAATCTGACTCCATTAATAATTTTATCTGACTCCAATTTTATGTGACTCTAGAAAGTGTGTTACGTTTAGAGTTTATCAGCTGATTTTCGATTAGTTGCGATTCAATTTAGATCGTTGATTTTCTTAGTATCTTCGGTGTTTTCAAATTCGTTCATCGAGAGACCCAAAATCGCACAGAACATACGCGCCCGGACCGCGCGTTCACGCTCACAAAATGGTTACTTCTGAATTACTCAGAGGAGGTAGAGTGGATATTTTACCTTTCAGGGGTTGCACATGCTCACTCCACAAAAAGTGTAATTTTATTAATATCTCTGAGCTACCACTTGTTAATCCAGCGATAGACAGAAATCAGAATATCGTGCACGCTGCGCCCATGCTTCAGTCGTGCCGTCATCAGTTTGACCTATCATAACCTTAGATTTTGCGGTAATAATGGAGTATGCATCGATCCATACTAGAATAATGATTTCAGAATCTTACAAGATAAATCAAGATTAACATTTATTTTGGCCAGACAGGAAAAGTAAATAAGTAAACAAGAATCCATGGTACACAACTGATCAGCGGAAAAACATAAACGCAATCGCAAAGTAATATGAAAATAATTTCAAAGAGTCATAATGTCTGGCACAATACACACAGAGTGTGTGAGTGCCTCAGAGGCACTGACACAACCTGCATGGGGGGTTCTGGCTACAGAATGTTCCCCCCCTTCTGTTCTGTTTCCCTCCCTTAAATACTCCAACTAGAACAAAAGGGGTTGTAAATATTTGCAACACAAACACCTGGTTTTGGGGAAGAGACATCAGATATCTTTGAAGAGACCACTCAAAAGGAGAACAGAATTCTCATTAGTTTTCAATCTTTCTAATACTATAAGTGACTGCAGTGAAACTGAGACCATTCTACCATTCGCACTAAGACCTTTAAAAGGACACCAAACATGAAATGGATAAAACAATAGATTTACAAGATACATCATCATTGGTATATCTGCATTTGTTGACTTGAAAACAGGGCAAGGAGAGGGCAAAATGGGGAGGGGGGAAAAATGTTTGATCAGGGTGGTGTCACAGTTTCTGTGAGATTTTCTTTCAAGATTAGTGACTTTTATTGTTGGGGTGTAGTCTCAGCTTTTGTCTTAGTAGCAAAACCGGTTCTTACAATATATTTAAAAATATATAAAAAATCTTATAACATTATAAAAGTCTTTACTGCCACTTTTGATCAATTGAAGTGAAGTGAAGTGACGTGTGGCCAAGTATGGTGACCCATACTTGGAATATGTGCTCTGCATTTAACCCATCCAAGTGCACACACACAGTAGTGAACACACACACACCGTGAACACACACCCGGAGCAGTGGGCAGCCATATTGCTGCGGCTCCCGGGGAGCAGTTGGGGGTTTGGTGCCTTGCTCAAGGGTCTCACCTCTGTCATGGTTATTCACACGTGGTATTGAGGGGGCTGGTTATTCACTCCCCCCACAGACAATTCCTGCCGGACCTGAGACTCGAACCCTCAACCTTACAATGTACATTGTCTTCCAAAAAATATAAAGCAGCACAACTCTTTTAAACAAATCATATTAGAATGATTTCTGAAGGATCATGTGACAATTATTTTAATATTATTTCACAATATTATTGTTTTTACTGTATTTTTTAATCAAACAAATTCAGTCTTGGTGAGCATTAGAGACTTTTTTCAAAGACATAAACAATTGTACCAACACCAAACTTTTGAACATTAGTGTATGCTTGAGGTTTCACTAATAGTGCCTTAAGAGATGTTGTCCTACAGGAGATCCGCTCCAAATCTTCTACGGTGCAGGGCATCAGCATGGAAGCATCAACATAAACAATTTATCATAGAACCAACAATATTTAGTATACAACACCAGGTTTATTAAAAGGAAAGAAGCTACAGCAGAGGTGAAATCCAGAAAAGAGAAAGAAGAATACAGAAAATAATTCTGTTAGGTGAAACATATTGTTAAAAAATGGATCTGAGGTTAATGAACTTCTTCAGTTCACCTGTGTTTCCTACTTCTGTCAGCAGCTTCCTTCAGACATGTTAGAATCTAGGGAGCTGCCCCTTTGTTGAAGAAGGGTTATTTTGCCCCTTCAGAAATCACAGAACATTTTTATCAATATTTTAACAAGTTTTTCGCGTTCCGTGTAACGTTAAATGACGTCGTTGATTAACAGCACACACATTTAAGTCAAATACGTTTGTTAAATTAATTAGCCACCTTCCAATGACTCATTCAATTGCATAAATATGTGATTAAAAGCCTAAACTATTAATAAACAAGGACTTAAGTCTAGAGTTCCCTTTCAGTCGGTCAAGTTCGACGTACGCCGGAACTGACCGACGAATTGGGATCTGTTTTCAGAGACCAATCTACTTCGAGTGCTTAGAAACAAGCCAATGACCATTGGCATGCGCTTCACGCATTCCACGATCCGCCCCGCAACGCGGGTAAAAATACAGAAGTGGAAGTAACGCATATCACTTTCAACTTCGGAGCCGAGCATTACTTTATTGTGTGTTCCTACAAAGAGTGTTTAACTACGAGTCAAACAAATAGGATTCCTGTACCTGCTTCCGGTTCCAATGTTGGTGGTACGGTGCCTTACAGTGGTGGCCGCACTGAAGAAGAAAACAACAGCTGTTGTCACAGCTTGCTGGGCATTTTTCCTTTGACTGCTCTTAGCGGGCTTGCACCTTTGAACCGCAGTGAGCCGCGGCCATTTCCCCTGTGTGCCTCTGCACTGATCGGAGCGTTTTTTCTCTAAAAAAGCAACACGGTTTGACCCTGCGTATTTTTCAAGATGTCATTCAAACCGTGTGTTTCTGGATGCCGTCGGTATCTATCTCCAGTTGACGGGCATGATTGCTGTCTCACGTGTTTGGGCATTCAGCATGCTGAGGCGGCTTTCGTGGATGCGAACATGACCATCGCAGTCTTAAGGTCTAGGCTCCAATACCTCAAAAGGGGTGGAGACCCATTGCGTATCCCCCGATCTAGTGGTCCTCCCGCTGCAAAACAGAGGGCTGCTACTTGCTGCTGATGCCTTTGGTGGAGACCTGAGGGTTACAGTGAGGGCACTCCCGCCGGGTCACCAGGCTCCTCGGGCCCCTCCCCCTTCCGCTGCGCCGGTAGAGCTTCCAGAAGAGAGCACTGGTCCTTTCCATGGGGGGCCAGCCGTTACTTTCGGGGCTCCGACTGAGGATATGTTATCGATAGCTGCATCGGGGGGCCAGCTAATGGACTCTGGAGATGAGGATCCGGCTGCGCTGCCCCCTTCGGGTGTGGTAGCGTTGTCCGAGTCTGATCCAGAGCTCACGGCTATGCTTTCCCGGGCCGCCGCGAGTGTCGGGCTCGAGTGGAACCCTCCACCGTGTCCCGAACCCTCGCGGCTGGACGATTGGTATCTCGGGACGGCCCGTGCTGGTTCTCAGCACCCCGCCCCAGTACCATTCTTTCCAGAAGTCCATCAGGAGCACACAAAATCGTGGACAGAGCCCTACAGCGCTCGAAGCCGATCGACTGACTCCTCCGTCCTCACTACCCTCGATGGTTGTGCAGCTAAGGGTTACGTGGAGGTCCCCCCAATGGAGCGGTCGGTAGCGATGCAACTGTGTCCGAAGACCACTACCGACTGGCGAGGTCACCCACGTCTCCCCTATCGGGCGTGTAGGTTCTCGTCCGGTCTAACGGGCAGAGCCTACACAGCATGTGGGGAAGCTGCGTCATCTTTGCATACCATGGCGCTCCTGCAGGTCTAGCGAATGGCGACTCCACCCCCGGAGCGTCCAGCTGATATGGGACCATTTCGGGGTCGCACAGGTAGACCTGTTCGCCTCTCCAGAGTCGACCCATTGCCAGTGGTACTATTCCCTGACCGGGGGTACCTTAGACACAGATGCACTGGTGCACAGCTGGCCCCGGGGCCTATGCAAGTATGCGTTTCCCCCAGTGAGCCTTCTCGCACAGACACTGTGCAAGGTCAGGGAGGACTAGGAGCAGGTTTTGTTAGTTGCGCCCTATTGGCCCAACCGGACCTGGTTTCCCGAACCATCCCTGGCCGATCACCCTGAGGAAGGACCTGCTGTCTCAGGGGCGGGGCACTCTATGGCACCCGAGTCCAGACCTCTGGAATCTCCATGTCTGGTCCCTGGTTCTAGGAGGCCTGCCACAAGCAGTGGTAGACACCATAACTTCAGCTAGAGCCCCCTCTACGAGGGGGGGACTGAGGAAGAACTGATGACGGAACAGTTTGATCTTCGGTTGACCAATCAGCAGAAAGGGGCGTATAATTTCCGTCTACGTCTAGAAATCGAATATTCAAGCCGTTTATTCATTTTTCTACCTTTGAACGAAAAACTAAAAAACAAGCTGAATTCTTGTTCAGCTGTACAGATTCTTAATGCGTTTGTTTTTCACCAAACCCTAAAGTAGCCCTTTAGAATGCTTGGAATATGGCAGAAGTGGCATAGGATTATTTTAAGACATTTGCATCCGCTTTTAAAAAAAAAACATTTAAGAGCCGTTTTTTGTTTTTAAATTACCGTTTCTAAAAGAAAAATCAAATGACCAAAAGATACACTGACCTTGATGTCTACATGTGGGCGGGAATGAAATGACCCTTTCCTTTTTCCCTTTCCGTCATTAATAAATAACTTCACAGGAACAAATAAGTAACGCAATGTTAACATTCTTTCTGAGCCATCGGATTTCAACTTAAATGTCTTAATTTGTGTTCCGAAGATGAACCGAGGTCTTGCGGGTGTCGAACGACATGAGGGCATTCTCGTACAATTGCTCCCAGCAGAGTTTTTACAGTAGCTTGCGCATATGAATGCAATATGAAGGGAAACAAACCAACTGGAATAAACGACAAAAGGCTTTAAGAGGCTTTACATTTTATTTGAATAGTTAGTACTAACTAGATTAGTAGCCAGGTTGTCATTTAGTGACTATAGTCAAAGACTGGTAACTAAATTTAATACGTACCAGTGCTAATTTCATGTCTGAAGACCAGCATCATGAGCACAATCGAGAAATACATGGAGGAATTTCTAGAGCTCTCCAACATGGTGCCAGGGAATGAGGGCATCTTAAAGACAGTATTTTGGAGCGGGTTGGATGATCATCTTTTCAAACAGATTCTAGCAGCTTCAGCTACCACCCTGCAACATTACATTGAGGATGTCCTGTGGGTAAAGCGACAAGAATATTTTTGGTGCCCAAAAAACCTAAATAACGACTTATATAGTGATGGCCGATTTCAAAACACTGCTTCATGAAGCTTCGGAGCGTTATGAACAGGGCCTGAAATTAACACCCGACCATGCGTCAAATGCGGGTGAATTTTGCGATTGGTGGGTAACACTGTCAATCTACCTGCCACATTGGCAGGTAGCCAATGATAATTTAGTGATTCATTGGGCTGTTTGAGAGGATGCGACTACGTTCATGCGATCGGAAAGAAGATGAGGCCCTTCTTTGACTACGTTTGGATGTGCGAGTATTAAACTGTTGGTGAGATGGGACGAGATAATAATGCAACGCTGACGTAGGTACAATGACATTGTGTGTACAATGACAGTTGCACAGATGTGTGTGCGTCGTGTGCGTGTGCATGTTGGGAGTTGGGAAGCGGTGAGAACATGTCTGGTACGCGGTAACTTTACCAGTAATAATAATATTAATTTAGTTCCCATTCAGTCGGTCACTCTCTACGCCACGTCGGAGTACCGACGAATAGGAGTCTCGCTCGCGAGAGCCAATCTACTTCGAGTGAAACTAAACGAGCCAATGCACATTGGCATGCAATGATTGCACCAGGTGTTCATGCCACGCAGCGCGGGTATAAATGAGACACAGGTGCTTGCATCAAATCAACCTTTTGCTTCGGAGCCGAGTGGTATCTGGTTATGCTAGACATCACTCACCTACTTCGCAGTCCTGACTGGAAGCCTGCCCTTTTGGAAGCACTCTTCAGTCGGTGTTGGTGTGACGGCACAGCAGCGGGTCGTGTGGTCTTTGATCATCTCTCTTTTTTGTTTGTGAGAGCAAACACAACGGCTGTTCTCACAGCTGGTTCGGTGCGCCTGGTGGAGAGCGCTAAAAAGTCGTTCTTACGGCTGGTAGAGAGCGCCCGGTGAGAGAGAGTGCGCACGTCAGGCTGCACTATTTCCCTGACTGTGTCGCCGCGGCCCCTGAAGTAGAACCTGTTCGTCGAGTGGTGTTCTTCTCACCGAGAAGACCCCCGAAGATGCTTGATCGCGTCTGTGCTTTGTTCCTGCAGCACGGGTTGGAGTGTAGGCTGTCCCCCTCCACCCTCAAAGTCTATGTTGCTGCGATATCCGCCTATCATGACCACGTAGATAGTAAGACGGTTGGTAAGCACGACCTGGTCGTCAGGTTCCTTAGGGGGGCGAGACGGTTAAATCCTCCTCGTCCCCCCTCCATACCCTCTTGGGATCTTACTCTGGTGCTCCGAACACTTCAGAATGCCCCATTTGAGCCTTTGCAGTCAGCAGAGCTAAAGCTTCTCTCTATGAAGACTTTGCTGTTGGCTGCATTGGCCTCCATCAAGAGGGTAGGGGACCTGCAGGCATTTTCGGTCGATGATTCGTGCCTAGAGTTTGGGCCGGGCGATGCCCACGTGGTACTAAGACCCCGGCCTGGCTATGTGTCCAAGGTTCCTACCACTCCCTTCAGGGAACAGGTGGTGAACCTGCAAGCGCTGCCCCCGGAGGAGGCAGACCCAGCCCTAGCTTTGCTCTGTCCCGTCCGCGCCCTGCGGATCTACGTGGATAGAACTCAAAGCTTTAGGACCTCAGATCAGCTCTTTGTCTGTCACGGAGGCCAGCAGAAGGGAAAGGCTGTCTCCAAGCAGAGGATGGCCCACTGGATAGTGGATGCCATCACCTTGGCTTACCAAGCACAAGGTGTGCCCTGTCCGCTCAGGGTGCGAGCACACTCTACTAGAAGTGTTGCATCCTCCTGGGCGCTGGCACGTGGCGCCTCGCTGTCAGACATCTGTAGAGCTGCGGGCTGGGCGACACCTAACACGTTCGCTAGATTCTATAGCCTACGTGTAGAGCCAGTTTCCTCCTGTGTTCTCACCTCAAACGGGTAGAAACACTGAGGGGCCACAGCTCTTGTCAGCTTGCTGCGCTACGGCGTTATTTTCCCCAGAAGCAAACTCTGTGAGTCCTCCATCACCCTCGGTGCCAGACGTGGCGGAGCGTCTGGCATCAGGCTCCTTGCCGCTGAATCCTTGAGAACCGGTATTGGGCTTGGGTTATATGAGTGACCCTGCGGGGATCCCATGTATCTGTCTACGGTCGCTCCTACGGGAAGCCTGTGTCTTTCCCTTGGGAGAGCCTTCCCATCAATGGGATTGAGCCCCCTCTCTCTGTCGCGGGCTACGGCTCAGCCTGTACTCCTACATAACTCCTTCGGGGTACGATGTGGGCTCCGCAGCGTTCCCCTTCAGTAGGGCACGCTTTTCCAGTGTTATCCAATAATCACTGAGTGGGTCATGCGGAACAGCAGTGATGGTCTTCCCGGTGTGAGCCCCATCTCATCAGGTAAAGAGCTCAGGCGGCTCACACAGGGCACTGGAAGGGGGCAGAGACCATGGCGCTTTGGTAGGGATTCCTATTGGTCAGTACTCCAACGTGGCGTTGAGAGTGACCGACTGAATGGGAACGTCTCGGTTACGTATGTAACCCTCGTTCCCTGAAGGAGGGAACGGAGATGCCACGTCCCGTCGCCATGTCCTCTGTACCCTGCTGGGGTGTCGGCTACCTACTCGGCTCCTCAGCAAAAGGCTGATTTGATGCAAGCACCTGTTTCTCATTTATACCCGCGCTGCGTGGCATGAACACCTGGTGCAATCATTGCATGCCAATGTGCATTGGCTCGTTTAGTTTCACTCAAAGTAGATTGGCTCTCGCAAGCGAGATTCCTATTCGTCGGTACTCCGACGTGGCGTCTCCGTTCCCTCCTTCAGGGAACGAGGGTTACATACGTAACCGAGACGTTCTGTTTAACCATTCCTGGACGTGACTAAATCAGCCATCGAGCTGCGTTAGGTCTATATCTGTGGACTCAGATTAGCAGCAGTCAGTCTGTGACACGGTCTGTAAAAAGACTTTTAAAAATGTATATTATAAGAGTTATTATTACTTATATTGATTTCGTTAATAAGTTGACAGCACTTAAATGTGTATTCTTACAAGTTAAAGAACAATGTTTGTGGGACAAGTGGATTTTTGAAGGGGCAAGTGAAAGAAAATTTTACTAGACAGATTAAAACATCTATAACAAAATACTAGGGAATCAACAAAATGCAAGAATGATTCTGCATTAATTTAGCGTAAGTGGCAATCAATAGTGGATAATAATATAGAGCCTAATGAATAATAAATGGTAAATGGACTGCATTTATATAGCGCTTTTAACAGAACAATGGACATCCAAAGCGCTGTACATATTGCCTCACATTCACCCATTCACACACAGACGGCGGTGTCAGCCATGCAAGGCGCCATCCAGCTCGTCGGGAGCAGCTGGGGTTAGGTGTCTTGCTCATGGACACCTTGACACTTGGTCAGGTGGAACCGGGGATTGAACCACCAACCTTCCGGTTTGTAGCCAACCTACATGAACCACTGAGCCACTGCCGCCCCGCACCAGTAATAAACTGACGGTAACAATGTTGCGCTGTTGACACTCACGCAGCCTCTCGAGGAGAATCAATGTTACTGACTGATTCAGCGCTTTGAATGAATCGTTTGTATCAAAGATTCAATGAGCTATTCATAAACAACTGCCTCATTCTTGAATGAATCAGCCGTTTGAACAAATCTAAACTTTTAAAGTTTTTTAAAACAGATTTACAACACTTATTCGTTTCTCTTGCTTGGCTTTATCCTCGTCTTGTTTCTCTACTTTTTCGTCCTTGCCACAGATGAAACTTAAGAAGAAATCCCATGTCTCTAGCTATCCTATTATGTAACTACACTGAAAATACAGTGCACGCAGAAATGTCCTCACCGTTTACTCGTCTTTCACCCTCATGCCATCCGAGATGTACATACGACTTTATTTCTTCATATGAACACAGAAAAATAAATTATCTCTGCTAATGAAAACTCATTTGGGTTCCTAAAATTTCAAGCATCAAACAGCATATACAGCAGTGGTCTCCAACATGGTGCCCGCGGGCACCTGGTAGCCCGCGTGGAGTCTCTGAGTCGCCCGCGCAGCACGTTCTATAAATAGCCTGAATTGTAATCTTTCTTCTTTTTTTTTTATGATAATGGCATAAAATGAGAAAATAACTATTGGTGACATTTCATATACCATTAAAACATAATAAAATAATTAAATAATTTAAAATATTTTGAATCTGCACGTTGAGTCGATTAATTATGGCTGATGATGCAAGTCATGCAAAAAAGAAGACATTATTTCAACGAGGAGTGGCAGTGACAGGGCTGTAGCAACGTTGTTGCGCGACATTCAGCAACTGAGACGACGTTTTGACAATATTTTTATATGGTGTATTTTGTTAGATAATTATATACTTTTTATCGTTTATTATTTATCTATATTATTATCTATATTATTATTTAATGGGGCTATCAACACCTGCAAGTGTAGCCTACACTTTGAAGAGTAAAAATGACAGAAGCTTTCATTAATTTCAACTTTATTAAAACTGCATATAATCAAATTGCACTTCCAAGTCATAAATTTAACAGTGTGAGCGATGCTACATTAATTACAGTAGAAATTAAAGTTGTAGGTTGTGTTTGATAGCTGGTAGGCTAAACGCAATACTCACGTATCCTTGCTCGATGATGAATGAGAACACAACGAACCCAACAGGTGGTTGGAATTTAATGCTGATTTTCCCGCTTCAGGGTAGTGAGGAGTACATTATGTAGTCCAGTGGTTGTCACCGTTGGCACAACCTTAAGCAATGGCCCTGAACGGTGGTTTAATGTCAACATTGTGACAACGCTGTAACAACCTTCACCACACAACATAGTTATAGCAACTTTTTGGCCATGTTGTTAAAACGTTGTTAGAAGGTTGGCTACGTTGTGCCAACGTTCTGTGTTTGCTGGGGTGTCACTATTGTATCGTATTGAATTTTGTGAACCGTTACACCCCTAATACCCGACCCTGAATATAAGATAAGAATCTCTCTCTCTCTCTCTCTCTCTCTCTCTCTCTCTCTCTCTCTCTCTCTCTCTCTCTCTCTCTCTCTCTCTCTCTCTCTCTCTCCCTGCGTCTCGTGCGCGCACCTCTCTTGTTCTCTCTGCGTCTCGCACGGCAGAGGAGCAGCGTTTTAATTTAGTTAAACACAGATATTATGTTGCTTTTCTAATTTTACATGCAAGTATAGCTAAAATCATTCAGTCACTATTTCATATTATGCCGTTGTTCTTTCTCCCTTTCCCCCCGTGATTTTGTCTATATCGCAAATATAAGACGACCCCCCATTTTTCAGCCTATTTTTAGGACAAAAACACTCTTATATTCGGGTATATACGGTAATTATAAATTCAATTGTCATAATATTTAACAATATTACTGTTTGTTGTTGTATTTTTCAAAACTTAAAACTTTGTGTGTGTGTGTGTGTGTGTGTGTGAGCGTCTGTCAAACAAGTAGCCCTCAAGACTTTTTTATCCCTTCAGGGAGCCCTCACTCACAAAAAGGTTGGAGACCCCTGATATACAGCAATAACTACAGTAATCCATACGATCCCAATGGATGAATCAATGTCTTCTGAAGTGAAACAATAAGTGTTTGTAAGAAAAATAACAATATTTAACATTTTTTAAACGGTAGACTATCACTTCCGATCAGCAGTCATCTGCGTGAATGAGAGGGTTGAGTTCACGCTTGAGGTAACTTGAAGCGTGACGTGAGTGCGCCGAGAAACTCTGGTCATGCGGATGTTGGATGTTGTCGGTTTTTATTGTTTTAATGCTCACAACAGTATAGAAACAATAACATAATATATGTTAATAGCAATGAGAAACAAACAAGACTAGAAGACAGAGACACCAGTTCTCGTGTGTGTTTCAGATGAAACTTGCGCGAGAACGTCATGAAAGCTTGAAGCTTCTTTACTCATGCACGCGCTGGTAACAGCTGATCGGATGCGAAAAGATTAGTAATTTATGAGAGCATTTCTTGGTGTACTTTTTATTTTAATAAATAATAATACAAAATATCAAAAGACCTGGGATTCCTCTTAAGATCCATCAATGGAAATAACGATAAAGATGAAGAGGAACATGAAGAGGAAGACAAGCAAGAGAAGCAAAAAAGGGACAAAACGTGCCTCTTTCTGTCCAGATGTTATTATTTGAAATGAAAAGTTTATTTAAATAAATGAATAAGTGTCAAATCTGTTTTGGATTTAGTTGTTTGTCAAATAAATATTTACGAGTGATATCAGATTTTGTATGTGTTGTTTATTGTACTTACCCTGTAACTACACAAAACAAGAGGGGAACAAGAACCACTTTAATTTACAGCCCGCAGATTCATAGTTACCCTGTAACTACACAAAACAAGAGGGGAACAAGAACCACTTTAATTTACAGCCCGTCAATTCATACTTACCCTGTAACTACACAGATAATTACCCCTAATTAAAAAATACTTACAGTAAAAAGTGTTCATTTTCCTGATAGTTACCCCTTTATTCCCCCAGTATTACATATTGTTCCCTTATACCTACATGTACTTACTTTATAGTTACACTATAATTACCGAAAGTTATGTTGTAAATTCCCTTTACTTACGCAGTACTTTCCGGGCCGTAATCTAAAGCGTTACCAAAGTCACTGTGGCAGGTGGTCAAAAAAGTTAATTTCAGGCCCTGGTTATGAATCACAACAGCGTATTGAATCAGCGGTTCACGTGATTTCAGCAGTTTGGCGGTTTGACACATGATCTGAATCATGAATCGACACGCTGATTCATAAAGCTCTAAAGCTTCACGAAGCAGTGTTTTGAAATCGGCCATCACTATGTAAGTCGTTATTTTTGGGGTGTTTTATATTAATATTATACCACTGTACTCACATGAACTGATTTAAATATTTTTTTAGTACAATAATGGATCTTGAGAGAGGAAATGTCATTGCTGGCAATGCAGGCCTCACTGAGCCATCGGATTTCAACAAAAATATCTTAATTTGTGTTCCGAAGATGAGCGAAGGTCTTACGGGTGTGGAACGGCATGAGGGTGAGTAATAAATTACATTATTTTCATTTTTGGGTGAACTAACCCTTTAAGTGCTATATAGCACCTATCTTTAAAGGTGCTATACTGCACATTTGTCATGGTGCTATGTAGCATAAGCATAAGAGGCGCCATATATATATATATATATATATAATTTATTTTTTTAGATAGTAGGGCCCATTATCATGCCAGATGCCATTATCATGCTATAGACGAGTCAATATGCTTCTAAATGACACTTACTTAAAAGGTGAATGTGTCACATGTCTGTCCTGTCTTGTGGAGCACATGTGGTGTGTTGTTGTTTTGGGCTGTGCTCGTGTCTTTGTCTGATCCCTCCCCCTTGTTATCTGATTAGTGTTTGATTTCCTCCACCTGTTCCCTCCTGATTTCTTCCCCTTTATATAGTTCCCATGTGCTCACAGTCTTTGTGGTTACGTTGTCTTGTCTACGTGTTCCTTCCCTGTGATCCGCTCCCTGACTTCCCTTCCCTGTGATCCGCTCCCTGACTTCCCTTCCCTGTGATCCGCTCCCTGACTTTTTGGTTTGTTGTTTTGTATTATATTATGTTTTCCCCCTTGTGGGTAGTGATGGGCAGACCGAGGCTTCGTGAAGCAATGAAGCAGTTGAAGCAGATGTTCCATATTGTTTCGAAGCTTCGAATCAATCTGACACCCGTCTCTACGGCGCCATCTAGTGGTCACTTGCATGTATTGCCTTGACAATGATCCATGTAAAAAAAAATATTTTTTAACATCTGTCTGACAACTACATGGTCTTGGTTTTGTAACCTGTAGCCTCGTCATTGTAAAGAACTATATGTTTTGTTTTTTTGTTATACAAAATGAACATTAATAAAATAAATAAAGCCACAATGTGTCACATTTGTTACAAAACTTCTTTATTCAAAAATATTAATTGCTCTGCTGTTGAAGGACTCAGCCGACTTCTTTTTTTACATATAATTTCTCCAGCCTTTGAAAAAATCCTCTCACAAGGGACACTTGTTGCTGGCATGCACAAATATTTTTTTGCAAGTTCACACAAATGAGGGAAAATTACTGCTCTCTCTTTCCAATAAATTAATGGATCATGCGTTCTGGGCAAAAACGCATCTTTCAGGTATTTTTTCACTTCTACAGTTGCATCAGCTGTAGTACTGTGTGTCGTCTGGGTTTCACGGATACGACTATCAAACAGTTCTCATAAACTGTCCTGGGTTTCTGCTGGTGTTGTTGATGATGATGATGATGGTCCTGATGTTGACATTTGTGGCTCTGAATGAAAATTAAAACAACAATTAGTTTACAAAGCATAAACTGACAGCATATATGAAGTATAATGTTCATAATTATTCAGATTAACCATCTCCATAAAGTTAGATGAAGACTGAGACTGCTCACCAGGAGTTGCTGTGTTTGAACGCATCAATGAAGCGCACTCCAGTGTGAGGTTTTTTTCAGCTTCCTGGGCGTTGGTACAATTCCCAAAAGCCACATTTTTGAACCTTGGGTCCAGCAGTGTCAGTAGCAGGCCTAGGTACAGGGGGAATGTTTCCATCCTCTACACCCTCCAAAATGGCAGGATGAGTGCTCCTCAAATGGCGCATCATGGATGATGTATTGTTGCAGAAGGCTAGCTGCCTATCACAATACACACATCTCACTTTATTTGGTGCTTCCAAATGGAAATGCTCCCACACCACAGATGTACGGCATCTCTTAAGTGGAGCCTCCATTTTTATCTATTCTATTAATATATCTATCTATATATCACCTATGAATCTATATCTATATAATTCTATATATTTAACTTATGCTGTGCTATCTATCTGTCACTATCTAACTTAGTCTATATGAATGTGTCACTATATCTATCCTAACTATACGTCACTGTCTATACCTATCAGTCAATATATCTCATTTAAATCTAGCCTAAATATAACTAACCAAAGCGCACTATAAATCTCACTGCTATCACAAAATCACTGCTATCACAAAATCACTGCTATCACAAAATCTCCTCTCACAAAAACCCACGAGGTGAAGATGGATTTACTTCACTTTTAAACTGTGGTGAAATAGGTTCATACAGATGTGTGACTGTGTGGTTTGTTCCCGCCCCCTTTAATCAACGCAGTTTCGGCAGGCGCCACCTGATGAAACACTTCGAAGCTTCATTTAGCCATAGTCACGTGACATTGGTGTTTCGAATCACAGTTCGGAGCAGTGTTTCGAAACATCTGCGCTTCGGGATCTCGGCAACGCCCCGAAACGTCTGTTTCGCGTCAGCCATCCCTACTTGTGGGTTTTTGTTTGTGTTTATGTTCATTTTTATATTAAATTAATTTCCTTTACCTGCAATTGAGTCCTCACCTCAGTTTCCTTCAGTTTAACGTGACCGAACGTAACCACCTATAGAGGACTCAGAAGATGATGGGTAGCTTCCTTTTTTCATCTCCCTCCAACTATCTGCAAATCGCCAAGTATGTGAGTTTTAACTACATCCATCAGCAGGGTGCTGACGTGAGGGACTTCGCCTGCAGTCTCCTCATTAAAGTAGATCACATGATTTACACTGAGGCTGAGATTAAGGAGGTATTGAACATCTTGGTGGTACTTTTTTTTGAGGAGTGTCCCTAGTGATTTACCATGGTGTTAGCTACATACCAACATACCAGTGCATGCATGCCACTAAACTACACCTTTAAGACCAGTGGAACCCTTTTTATGATTTTCAGTACCCCTTGACCAGACAACAATATTTTGCTTTAAATTGCAGTAAAATGATAGGGAGCCCAGAGGTTGGAGAAACCAGTGCAGCAGCCAGCTGGTGCCAATTTGAGTCCTGAATAAGAATAACAGTGAGACAGTTTCTTACAAATGTTCTGTATGTAGCTTTACGCAATTCCAGTTTTATGTAAATATCTTAACTCTTTCCCCTCCAGTGTTTAAAAAAAAAAAAAAAGTTCCAGCCAGCTTTGTGATCATTTTCACAAAAATGTAATGCCCATATAATATTTTTTTGTATGAATATCTGAGCATGCAATATATCAAAATAAAGATCAGACACTCTGCTTTAAAAAAAAAAAAAAAGGTCTAAGGTCTAGCTTCATGCATTCCTTTTTTGTGTGCTCAATGTTGGTGCGTTCGGCAGTGGACAGGGGTCAGCATGGGCACCCTGACTGGTCTGTGGCTATGCAGCCTCATACGCAACAAACTTCAATGCACTGTGTATTCTGACACCTTTTTATCAGAACCAGCATTAACTTCTTGAGCAATTTGATCAACAGTTGTTCGTCTGTTTGATTGGACCGCACAAGCCAGGCTTCGCTCCCCACGTGCATCAATTGTCACGGATCAGAGACGGAAGCAAGTGCAAGTAAACTCTTTTAAAGCTACACTGTGTGATATTTTCCCCCATCTAGGGGTGAACTTGTATATGACCATTCAGTGAATTTTAGTTTCTGTTCCTCTCAATTCCGATTTCGTTTCAACTCCTACGGTGGCCGATTTAGTCCAAGATTAACATGTTTCCAGTTCGACCTCGTCCACATTCGACACGGTGCCTGTGGGATATTCTGTGCGCAGTGGGATGGTTGGAACTCAACTGGCCTAATTATTCGGCTAGAAAGAACTGCAGCTAATCCAGAGTGAACTTTGAGGATAGTAATGTTTATTCAGTCATCCAATTGCAAGGCATAAAGGTTTGCGTGGATATGTACATAAATGTGGTTTCTGTGAGAGAACAAATAAGGATGGTAAATATACATACACAGTTAAGAACTGTATAACTATACTTATAAGTTACATTTGTATAATGTAACCGTAAACCAGAGCTTATTGTACCATATAGGCGCTAAATGCAGCTGCATTAAAAGGAGCAGAGCTGCCGCTGCTAACAAGCGGTGTCCGGTTACAAAAGTGTGTGCGCCGCTTTAACGTTCGCACTGCAGTGCGCTCTGTATAACAATTGTTAATATGCCGATCAGACCTGATACATATTTCCATCAACATACATTACAAGCAAATAGTTTCTATAAACGAATAAACATTGTTGATAACAAAATAACTGAATGATTATTCAAATAGGTGAGCATTACGCTATTGTATGTTGACACAAAAATACTTCTGAGGTGACATCAACTGAATTACGCGATGACACACTCTGAAACACATCTACAATGACAATAACTATTATTACTTACGGAGTTATTAACGCACAAAAATACCACACAAGGAAAAACAGACTTTTAGGAATAAACAAGCCAGGAAAACTCCGTATAACTCCGTTACTGGACGCTGCTGAGATGAAAACTTTTTGCGCATGGACCAGACAAGTCTGAACAAGTTGACGCGCACATGCGCGAGGCAAGGAATTTTGTACAGTGCAATCGAGTATTAAAACCAGTTAAAACGCGAAAGGCAAAGCTTGAATTTACGGGTATGTCCCTCTTTGGCTAATGTACTTTCAAGATGGAGGGGCAACATGGCGACCACCGTTAGATCCCATTACCTTATGTATTTTCAATGGCATATTATAAACTTACGAGAATACTTTATTACTTGAAAGAAGTAAATATACATTAATGAGCACATATATTTTTGAAAGAACTAAGTGTTTTTAGCTAAGAATAGACAAAAAAAGTTACACAGTGTAGCTTTAATGAAGAAATGATGATTTACACAGAGGAAGTCAATAAAGAGCAGGCTAGCAGCGCAGGGGCTCAGATGGCCAGGCGATGAACAGGTGACGATGAATCCAGAACCACGGGAACACGAACAGGAACAAGAACAAGGAAGGCACAGGACTCAGACTGGAACATACACACCGGAGACCCACAAACAACGTTCTGACAAAGAGATGAGAAAGTGATGAGTCTATATAGGGTGATAATAATGATATGCAGCTGGTGTCGGGACTGATGAGCCGGATGGCTGATGATTCAATAAGTGGGCACGCCCACACAATCAGCACGCACACACACATAACAAAAGCACATGAGACGAGAAGGAGACATGGATTTATGAACCGTGACATCAATGAGCCTGGCCGCCCATGACCCTGTCAGCAGTTCACCACGGTTCCTTCCTTGGACCACTTTTGATAGATACTGACCACTGCAGACCGTGAACATCCCACAAGAGCTGCAGTTTTGGAGATGCTCTGACCCAGTTGTCTAGCCATCACAATTTGGCCCTTGTCAAACTCGCTCAAATCCTTACGGTTGCCCATTTTTCCTGGATTTTCACGCATTTTCAATGTATTAATTAATTTTCAACGCATCTTTGTGTAGTCCTAATTTCATATAAAAAATACAATAGCCTATTTTCATGATTCATTCCTAAATGCCAGTTCCCTTTCGTTCAGTCACTACGACGTACGTTAGTGACTAACGAATGGGGGTTTCGCTTAGAAGCCAATTATCTTCGAGAATTCAACAGCGCCCAATGGCAGTGCCAATGCCATGGGCATGCGGAATTTGCATGCGTAACTCCGCCCCACCTCGTGGGTATATAAGGAAGTACGCTGGCAACATCGCATTATGTTTTTGCTTTGGAGCCAAGAGTATCTCTTCACTCCTTCAAGCCTGATCCTGAGTCTTCGACAAAGCTTTGAGACGAGCAGCTTTCCAGAGGCGTTGGTGTTACGGCGCGTTCCAGTGATCATCATACTGCCTGCCTGCTGATCTGCGCAGTGGTCCGTCTGACAGCTGGTGTGTGGTCGCTGGGCGCTTCGGCGTTCTCTGCGAGGCTTTCCTCTCCTAAAAGAGCTTGCACGTGACGCGTCCTTTTCAGGATGTCTCGTCCGTGTACTTCTGGGTGTGGCCGGTTGCTTTCTTCTTCTGATGGGCACAAACACTGTCTGGTATGTTTGGGCTTTCAACATGCCCAGGCAGCGTTTGTGGATGAGTCATGTTCCCACTGCGGGAATATGACCATCGCGGTGTTGCGGTCAAGACTCCATGACCTTCGAAAAGAAGTGAGAGTCCCCTCTACCACACCCCGATCTACTGAGTCCCCGAGGCCCAGTACTTCGGCTGGTGGTCAGGGTGACCTGACGGTTACGGTGTGGAACAAAGCCCCGACGCTCATGCCTCGGGCCACACCCCCGTCTTGCACACTGCAACCCGCGAGTGTCCAGACGCAGATCGCGGGGCCTGCTTCGGCCCCCCCGCGCATCTCGTTTGGCGCTCCAGAGGAGGATGCGATGTCGGTCACCGCATCACAAGGTGGGCTCGAGTCCTCTGAGGATGATGACTCGGCTGTGTTGCCGCCTTCGGGCGTTCCAGCATTGCCCGAGTCGGACCCAGAGCTGACAGCCATGCTGTCTCGGGCAGCCGCGAGCTTAGGGATAGAGTGGAACCCTCCGCCCTGTCCCGAACGCTCAAGGCTCGATGATTGGTTTTTGGGAGCCCGCGCTGACAACCGTCAGTCCCCGCCCCCAATACCTTTCTTTCCCGAGCTGCATGAGGAACTCGCGCGGTCCTGGAAGTCCCCGTTGTCTTCCCGTGACCGGTCAGCGACTTCCTCCGCCTTCTCCGCCCTCGATGGGGCGGCGGCTAAAGGGTACACTGGGGTCCCCCCAGTTGAACGTTCTGTTGCGATGCAACTGTGTCCTCAGAGCGCTTCAACTTGGCGCGGCGATCCAAAGCACCCCTCCAAAGCCTGTCGATTCACATCAACCTTGGTGGCGAAATCGCACAGAGCCGCGGGGCAGGCCGCCGCTTCTTTGCATGCCATGGCGATCCTTCAGGTCTACCAGGCCAGGATCCTCAAGGACATGCACGAGGGTGGAGTTGATCCGGGGCTCTTAAATGAGCTGCGTGCCGCCACCGACCTCGCTCTCCGGGCGACGAAGGTGACCGCACGCTCCCTGGGTCAAGTGATGTCCACAAACGTGGTCCAGGAGCGTCACCTTTGGCTGAACCTGGCAGATATGCGGGACACCGAGCGAACCCGGTTCCTCGATGCCCCCATATCCCAGGCCGGCCTCTTCGGCGGGGCGGTTGAGGACTTTGCCCAACAGTTCTCAATCGCCCAGAAGCAGACTGAGGCTATAAAACACGTACTGCCCCGGCGGCCAGCTGCTGCCTCCACCCAGCCGCCGGCACAGTCGCCTCAGTCTGCTCCACGCCGAGGACGCCCTCCTAAGGCTCCCGCCCCTCTCACCCGGTCCAAGCAGCAGCCTTCACCCGGGCCGGGTCGTGGAGGAAGCCGTAGGAAGGCGTCCAAGTCCCCTCAGGCCGCCCCGCGCCCGCTAAACGCCAGGCCAAGCGGCGCTCCTGAGACGGACGGCTCAGGGATGGGAAATTCTTTCGAGGAGATGGTAGCAGGACCACTCCTTCCCCCGGTGGAGGGCCGGGGGAGAATCCTTTGTTCAGCAGGATTGGCCCACGGGTCAGCAGCACCCTATTTTGGTCAAAGAAAGAATTAACACTCCCATCCCTGAGCCCACAGAGTCCGGCGATGACAGTGCGCGCCACCCACGGGTCCCGCCACTCGCATCCCACTCTGTCGCCAGCCTCCTGGCAGAGCAGACCCCAGTGGAACGTGCGTCCTTCCCTGGTCTCCTCTGTCAGGACGCAGCAGTCAACCGTGCCCCCGCACCGGGACGCCCCTCAGCCTCCCATGTCCGGGCCGGTGACGCTGCATCGCTGCAAGCCCACACCGGGTACGTCTGTGCTCCGAATGACCCCGCTGGCGCAGTTTTTGGAAGTCTGGCTTCAGCTTCCAGGGCTGTCCCGCTGGGTCGCGCGGACCATCAGGCGCGGCTACGCGATTCAGTTCGCGCAGGTTCCTCCCTGCTTCCGGGGAGTCCGCTCCACTATGATCGGGGCCAATGCCCCCGTCATGCGAGCGGAGATTGCCACCCTACTGGCGAAGGGTGCGATCGAACCTGTCCCTCCAGCCGAGATGAACTCCGGGTTTAACAGCCCGTACTTCATCGTACCCAAAAAGACCGGTGGGCTACGGCCAATCCTGGACCTGCGCGTCTTGAACCGTTACCTTCACCGGTTTCCGTTCAAGATGTTGACAGCGAAACGCCTTTTCGAATGCGTTCGTCCAGACGATTGGTTTGCAGCGATCGACCTGAAGGACGCCTACTTCCATGTCTCCATTCTACCTCGACACAGACCGTTCCTACGGTTTGCTTTCGAGGGGCGGGCATATCAGTACGCAGTTCTACCATTCGGGCTATCTCTGTCCCCTCGCGTCTTTACGAAGATTGCCGAGGCAGCCCTTGCGCCCCTTCGGCAGCACGGGGTTCGCATCCTGAATTACCTCGACGACTGGCTCATACTGGGTCACTCTCGGGAGCAGGTTTGCGGACACAGAGATCAGGTGCTCCATCACCTAGCCCGTCTGGGCCTTCGGGTCAACTGGGAGAAGAGCAAACTTTGCCCCGCGCAGAGGATCTCTTTTCTCGGTATGGATATCGACTCGGTCGCCATGTGCGCGCAGCTTTCGAGCGAGCGCGCGCAGTCTCTGCTGACTTCCCTTCGTCAACTCGAGGGCAAGAATGCGGTTCCACTGAAACTATTTCAGAGGCTCCTGGGGCATATGGCATCTGCAGCCGCGGTGACGCCGCTCGGATTGCTTCATATGAGACCGCTTCAGCACTGGCTACGCGATCGAGTCCCGAGATGGGCATGGCGGTCTGGCACGCTCCGGGTACAAGTGACTCGGGCCTGCTTACAGACTCTCACCCCGTGGTCGAACCTCGAGTTTCTACGGACCGGAGTGTCCTTAGAACGAGTTTCCCTGCATACTGTTGTATCAACAGATGCGTCATCCACCGGGTGGGGTGCCATGTGCAATGGACAAGCAGCTGCGGGCTCCTGGACAGGACCCCAGCGCCTTCTGCATGTCAATTGCCTCGAGTTACTGGCAGTACGGTTCGCCCTGCACCGCTTCCGAGCGTTGCTGAGGGGTCAACATGTACTAGTCAGGACAGACAACACGGCCGTAGTAGCGTACATCAACCACCAGGGCGGTCTACGCTCCCGCCGTATGTCTCAACTCGCCCGCCATCTCATTCTATGGAGTCAGAAGCACCTGAGGTCCCTTCGTGCTGTCCACATCCCGGGAGAGTTGAACTGTGCAGCCGACGAGCTGTCGTGGATTCAGCCCCTCCCCGGAGAGTGGAGACTCCATCCCCAGACGGTTCAGCTGATATGGGAACGGTTCGGCGACGCACAGGTAGACCTGTTTGCCTCCCAGGACTCTTCCCATTGCTCCCTGTTTTATTCTCTGACCGAGGGCACCCTCGGCACGGATGCACTGGCGCACAGCTGGCCGTCAGGGCTACGCAAATATGCGTTTCCCCCAGTGAGCCTTCTTGCACGGGTACTGTGCAAGATCAGGGAGGACAAGGAGCAGGTCATTTTGGTCGCCCCGTATTGGCACGGCCAGACCTGGTTCCCAGAACTTCTACTCCTTGCGACAGCCCCTCCCTGGCCTATCCCTCTGAGACTGGACCTTCTCTCTCAGAGACGGGGCACTCTTTGGCACCCGCGTCCGGCGTTCTGGAAGCTCCACGTGTGGCTTCTGGACGGGACGCGGCAGGTTTGAGTAGTCTTCCACCTGCGGTGGTCGCTACCATCACTTCGGCTAGAGCTGAGTCTACACGACGTCTCTATGCTTTGAAGTGGAACCTCTTCGTCACATGGTGCTCTTCCCGCCAAGAAGACCCCTGGAAATGCCCGATCGGGTCTGTGCTATCGTTTCTCCAGGAGGGGGTGGAACGAAGGCTGTCTCCTTCCACCCTTAAAGTGTATGTGGCCGCAATATCTGCCTACCACGATCTCCTGGGGGACAAGAAGGTAAGTCAGCACGACCTGATCATCAGGTTCCTGAGGGGGGCGAGGAGACTGAATCCTCCTCGCTCTCCTCTCGTACCCTCTTGGGACCTCTCAGTAGTTTTAAGTGCTCTGCAGAGGCCTCCATTTGAGCCTTTGCGGTCAGCTGAGATTAAATTCTTGTCTATGAAGACTGCTCTGCTGACCGCATTGGCCTCGCTTAAGAGGGTCGGGGACCTGCAAGCATTTTCGGTTGACGAAGCGTGCCTAGAGTTCGGGCCGGCTAACTCTCACGTGATCCTGAGACCCCGGCCCGGATATGTGCCCAAGGTTCCCACCACTCCGTTCCGAGACCAGGTGGTGAACCTGCAAGCGCTGCCTTTGGAGGAGGCAGACCCAGCCTTGGCATTGCTCTGTCCAGTACGCGCTCTCCGCGCCTATGTAGACAGTACGCGATGTTTCAGGACCTCAGACCAGCTCTTTGTCTGTTATGGTGGAGAGCGGAAGGGAAGTGCTCTCTCAAAGCAGAGGTTGTCTCACTGGATAGTGGACACCATTGTTTTGGCTTACCAGCAGCAAGGTCGACCATGTCCCCTTGGGGTCAGGGCACACTCCACCCGGAGTGTGGCCTCCTCTTGGGCTTTAGCGCATGGCGCCTCGCTAACAGACATCTGCAGAGCTGCAGGCTGGGCGACACCCAACACATTCGCCAGATTCTACAATCTCCGAGTGGAGCCAGTGTCCGACTATGTACTCGCCCCTACGGGTGGCCGGTAATGGGCCAGGCTCAGGTGTCTTCGCTTGCTCGCCATTCCACTCCAAGGACTGGATACGTGCGGTATTTTCCTCAGGTGAGCTCCCCGAGAGCCCTGAGCTCCTCCAGCACTGCTGACGCCGACATCAGTTCAGTCTGCCCTTTCTAGCCCAGACCCTCATGTCCGGCCAGGTGCTCCGTGTGCATGGTTCCCCTCCGGCGACCCCCACACGAGTATTTCCACCGTAAGCCTCCTCAGCGAGCAGGTGTCTTTCCCTCGGCAAGTCCCTGCCACCCCTAGGGTTAAAAATCCACCTTCGGCTGGTACCCTAGAGATCTTCCATATGCAGCCCTTAGCGGGTCATATGTGTATTCTTAAGTCCTCCCTACGGGTAGGCATCTTGGCATTCCCTCACTGGGATATGCTTCCCAGTGTACCTTGGTATTCCTGTGATAAGTGGGAGTCCTTCGTCCGTACTAGTCTTACGACAGGGTACTCTCACTTACGCAGGGCACTGGATGACGGCTGAGTGGCGTTGTTGTATTGGAACCCCCATTCGTTAGTCACTAACGTACGTCGTAGTGACTGAACGAAAGGGAACGTCTCGGTTACGTATGTAACCCTCGTTCCCTGAGGAGGGAACGGAGACGTACGTTTCCTCTGCCACGTCAGCCGTGCTGCTGGAACGCGGAGTTCAGTCTTGGCTCCTGCAGCAGTAACATAATGCGATGTTGCCAGCGTACTTCCTTATATACCCACGAGGTGGGGCGGAGTTACGCATGCAAATTCCGCATGCCCATGGCATTGGCACTGCCATTGGGCGCTGTTGAATTCTCGAAGATAATTGGCTTCTAAGCGAAACCCCCATTCGTTAGTCACTAACGTACGTCTCCGTTCCCTCCTCAGGGAACGAGGGTTACATACGTAACCGAGACGTTTCCACTTTCTCTCACGTAGCCCCTGCAGTACCCCCAAGGTACGTGTAGGCTATCCCCATTGAGAACCATTGTATTAGACTTTGTGTGCCTGTGCTACTATGCCGAATGGCTTAACCGTAGTAGCCTATGACTATGTGTGCCTGAGCTAAAAGGCTCAAACATATCCAATTAGAACGCACAATATGTGTGGCTTTAACAAATGATAACACGTTGCAGGCTAATCAAGATGAGAAAAGAAACCCCCCACAAACAACCTGAGCAAACAGTATGATGTTTTAGTGTAATTTGATAATTGTCATTGTCAAAAACCCTCTATACTCCTATTTGTGAAGGTGGAGGTCATTTGGATTAACAGGGGCATTGGCGGTTGGGATGGAAGATATTGGCGGTTGATATGTGAACGTTTCCAGCTTACTCTTGAGGTAAGAGAGAATGCATGGAAGGTTGCCGCTTGGTACTAACTTGGGCCCATGTAGGCAGCCTATATGGGGCTGATTGTGTTTGTCTTGTATTTGGTTCTGACCCATATATTTTATCGAAGCGGGCCTCATATAGATTACCTATGTGGGTACTACATTGGGCCCATGCAGCCTATATGGGACTGATTGTATCTGCCTATGTCTGACCTATATAATTGATCAAAGCGGGCCCCATATGTAATTTCCTATTCAGAACCCATATAGGGATTACCTATGTGGTTACTACCTTGGCCCCATGTAGGCAGCCTATATGGGACTGATTGTGTTTGCCCATGTCTCACCCATTTGGCAAACCCATAAGGGGCCCATTTGTTGCTACCCATTTCGGCCCATGCACTCATTTCTCAATAGTGACCCAGCTAGGACCCACATAGGTAGCCCACCTGTTTTCTCCCATATGGGACCTACTTAGCTGACCCAAGTGGGCCCCAGATAAGATGCCCATTTTGGGATCATGCCCACTTGGTACCCATGTAGCCCAAGCATAAACCATGTGGGGCCCACATATACATGTTGGCTGGGAAATGATAGCATGACTCTAACATGCTTTCAGCTGAAACCAGCTGAAACACAAATGGGTAAATAAGGCACTGTTTGATGTTTCGTAGATTAAAAGAAAAGGTCTATGTTTAGATGTGAATGCCCAGACCGGTTCCGAAATCCAGAAGTTTCCCAGAATTTAGTGTGGGTACTCTAATTCAAATGCTACGTTTAAGCAACGGCTTCACCTTAAGAATAGCAATTACCATGAAACATTTAGATTTACAAGTCATTAGATTAATAATATTTGGAATAGAAGTCAAAATATTTTGAAATTAATATTTCTATTTTAACTATTAGTCTGAGTTTACATGCAAATGTGTTACTACTTTGGCATATTATATCTCTGTCTCATGCAATAGTTAAGTCAATCAATGCAATTTGAGAGTGAATCCCATGTAATGTAGATTTCACTTCCGAAACCCTGCTGCGTGCAACCGACTGTCAACACTTTATTTAATGAATTACATATATCCGTGAGAGTATGCAAGACCGCTCCACACTCCTATATACACTCCTGTTGTTAAAGCAAAGATTCCAGTGTTTTGAGAAGTGAGTGATTCTGATGGCCGCTGCTCAGGATGAACAAACATGTCCGCGATCAGCCACTGCTGAAAAACATGCCGCAAACGGAACACCCGACTCCAGAGCCCAAGATAGAGAAACTCAGTGAAGTGTTTGCCAAATTATATAATTACAGCATCAACTGAGATGTGCTTTAGTTTGAGAAATGCCTGGAAAACTGCCTTGGCACACTCTGTTTGAAATTAATAATTAGCATTCTTACGTGACAGCAGTGATACTAATAAGCTAACGATAAAGTATCTGACATTAGCATAAATCACTGTTCGTCATAGTTATGAATATCCAAAAAATAATTATGCCACAAATGCAGCTGCTCACATAATTTGTATGGGAATAAGGTGAAAATATGGTTGCATTTAAATCATGATATTGTTCACATAGCATGATCAACTTATTAGCCAACACAGGACTCATCTTATGGAAATTATCAGACACACAGTGTCTACTTAGAATTCTAGCAGACGTTGCGGTTATGCTGTTGATATTTGCTAACTTTGCAATCTGAATTTCTTATACATGCTGCTGCACAAAATACTAGGAATTGCTGTAGCTCCGATTTATATGCGAATATAAAAGCGAAAGCCTATTTCACTTTAAAGAGTTTAGCTAATTTTTGTCTGCTTAATGTCTGCTTACTGATGCATAAATGCAATATTTCATATTCACTAGCTGCTGATATGCTTAGTAATCCACACTAAGCATTAAAACAGGACAGTTTACTTGACACATTAATTAAACCTTGTGTAAGGTTACTTAATAAGGAATTGATGAATCAGACCACTTAAAAATGCATAGTAATAAGCAGGGCTTGACATTAATTTTAACTTGACATTAACTTGCTAAAAGTGTTCAATTACTTACTGTTGACGCCGGTAAAAATGCTGTATTGATCTTACTTGACCTTACAGCTGCCTTGATACTGTAGACCACACAGTTCTTATTTGGCGTTTAGAGCATTTATTAGGTATCAAGGGGACAGCCTTACAGGGGTTTAGTTCATACCTTAAAGACTTACCTTAAAGTAGAGTTAGGTAAGTTCCCTTCATCTTCTGCCTCTATTATTAGTGGAGTACCTCAGGGATCTATTTTGGGTCCGCTTCAGTTTAACTTATACATGCGTCCACTGGGGGATATTATTAAGAAAATGTTACATTTCATTTTTACGCTGATGATACACAGCTGTACCTGCCATTGAAAGCTGGCGATTCAATTCAACCTTTTGTAATGTCTAGTGTGTTTGTTCTGTTTCATGTTTCATGTTCTTATCTTGTTTTCCCATCGTCTTGTTTCCTGGTTTGTCAAATGATTCCATTGTGCCCTCATGTGATCATGTGATGTGCTTCCCTAGTCTCTTGTGTCATGTTGTCATTGGTTCATTGGTTCATTGTCTGATTGTTCACAGGTGCGTCTTGTTAAGTCATTAGTCTTTGTGTATTTAAGCCCTCATGTTTGCCTTGTTCCTGTCACGGTTCGCAGGTCTGTGGATTTTCCTGTTTGTTTTGTTGTACATTCTGTTGCACGTGTCTTCCTTGTCTTGTGCTTTGCTGGGCAACTAACGATCGCTGATTAGCGATCAGTCGCAGCTGCGGCTCGTCAGCGTTGCTATTTAATGTCTCTGTGTTTGTTCGTTCATTGTCGATTGTTCTGTGTGCTCACCATCTGTTCCTTGCAGTTGTTCTGCCCTTCGTCTTCCTGAAGTTCCTGTTCTGATCCAGTGTGGAGGTCTTCGGTCAGGGTTCCTGTCTCGACTGGAGAGGATGTGTATTTGTCGTTTGGATCCTCGTTTGGATAATGTTCTGAGATCTGCCCATTGTAGTCCCTGTGCTGCCAAGGACTTGCTGCACCACGTCTTTGACTGTTTATATATATATATATCTGAGTTTTTCCTTGAATAAAGGATTTGTTCACTTGCAATTGAATCTCGAGTTATCTGTCCTGACATAACAATCCGACCAAGATGGATTCAGCAAGTGATGAGTGGAGAAATGTTTTTGCCAGTAACAATGTTCGTATGGATCAACAGGAGGAACAGATTTTTGCCACAGGTCGTGCAGTGCAAGCCTTGGTGGCACAGGTGTCAGAGGTTACTGCCCAGCTCCAACATTTAAGAACTGAAATCAGAGGAGCGCCCACTGTGCCCACCCCACCGTCTGTTCTCAGTGGGCAGGTAATGCCTTCAATCACCCAGAGTACTATTCCGCTCAAGCTCATCACCTCCGCTAACCATATGGAGGAGAACAGTTTGTTATTAATTAACTCTCCTCTGGCTCCGGTGGTGTTGGGGCATCCCTGGTTGTCACATCACAATCCCCACATAGACTGGCAACGAACACGGTTCGGGCTTGGAGCAGTTTTTGTCATGCGTCTTGTTTGGTGTCTGCTTGTCCCTCTGTGTTGTGTTCTGTGTTTCAGGAGGAATCCATGGATCTGTCTAATGTGGCTGAGGAGTACCTGAACCTGAAGGAAGTGTTCAGTAGTCTCGGGCTGCTTCTCTTCCTCCGCATCGTCCCTATGACTGTACCATAGTTATTGCCAGGTACGTCTCCGCCTAAAGGCAGGGCTTTCTGTTCCAGAAAGGGAGGCCATGGAGAAATATATTTCTGATTCTTTGGCAGCCAAGATCATCTGCCCTTCCTCCTCTCCTGAGGGCGCGTGGTTTTTCTTCGTGGGTAAGAAGGATGGTTCTCTGCGACCTTGCATTGACTATCGGGGGCTGAATAACATCATGGCAAAGTATACGTATCCTTTGCGTGCTGATGTCTTCAGCTTTCGAGTGGTTGCAGGGAGTGTCCTTTTTTATGAAGTTGGGTGACGTTCGGGTGGTCTAGTGCAGCCGAAGCTGCATTTTCTAACCTCAAGAGTCACTTTGTTTCGGCTCCCATTGTCATGTCCCCTGATTCCTCACATCAGTTCGTGGTGGAGGTTGACACATTGCCAGTAGGGGCTGGTGCAGTGCTTTCCCAGCGTCCTTTGGCGGACGGTAAGATGCACCCTTGCGCGTTTTTTTCCCATTGTTTGTCTCCCGGGAACGTTACTATGATATTGGTAACAGAAAGCTGTTGGCAGTCAAGTTGGCCTTGGAGGAGTGGCATCATTGGTTGGAAGGATCGGGGGTGCCTTTTATCATCTGGACCGATCACAAGAACCTAGAGTACATTAGATCAGCTAAACTCTAGGCAGGCTCGGTGGGCTCTTTTTTTCGGTTGTTTATATTTTTCCATCTCGTACCGTCCGGGCTATAAAAACATCAAGCCCGATGCCTTGTCTCGTATTTTTGATCATTCCGAGTATCCAGATTCTCCTGATTCCATCGTACCGGAGAAACTGCGGTCGTCTGGGAGATCGAGTCGAAGGTCCGCAGTGCCATAGAAGGGGTAACGCCTCTATCCGGTTATCCTCAGAGTCGTTTATTTGTGCCTGAGAACTTACAGTCCGATGTTATACGGTCATTTCTCCAAGGTCACTTGTCATCCAGGGGTTAATCGTACTAGTTACTTGGTGAAGCAACGATTCTGGTGGCCATCTATGGCTCGGGACATTCAGGATTTTGTTTTGGCCTGCTCCGTTTGCGCGGTCGGTAAGACTTCCAATCGTCCTCCAGCAGGATTCCTGCAACTGTCTGTCCCTTCGAGACCCTGGTCCCATATTGCGCTGGATTTCGTCATTGCCCTCCCTTCCTCCCAGAGCAACATGGTAGTTTTAACCATGGTGGACCGGTTCTCGAAGGCGGCTCATTTTATTCCCCTGCCCAAATTATCCTCTGGCAGGGAGACAGCGGTTATTGTCATTGACCATGTTTTTCGCTTTCATGGTCTCCCGAAGGATGTGGTTTCTGACAGGGGACCCCAATTTGTGTCCAAATTTTGGAGAGCGTTTTGTCATTTACTGGGGGCGGAGGTTAGTCTTTCCTCTGGTTACCATCCTCAGAGAAATGGTCAAACTGAGAGGGCCAACCAAGATTTGGAACGAGTGTTGCGACATTTGGTTTCTCAGAATCCTTCCTCCTGGAGCCAGCAGCGTTCTTGGGTTGAGTACGCGCATAACTCGTTACCAGTATCGTCCACGGGCCTCACTCCGTTTGAGGGTAGTATAGGTTACCAGCCACCTGTTTTTTCCGAGTTTGCAATCCAAAGTCGCGGCTCCCTCCGTTCACACCTTTGTCCAGAGGTGCTGTCGCACTTGGAGGAAGACTAGAGCAGTTCTCCTCCAGGTCTGGGAGCGCACTAAGGCCCAGGCCGATCGCCACCGGTCCTCCTTAATATGTCGTTGGTCAAAAAGTGTGGCTTTCTACCCAGAATATTCCTCTTCGTACCGTTTGTAATAAACTTGCTCCGAAATTCTTTGGCCCATTTGCTGTCACTAAGATCCTTAGTCCAGTGGCAGTTCGCCTCAAATTTCTTGTACAGGAGAATTAATCCGGTATTTCATGTTTCCAAAATTAAACCTGTTTTTCATCCTTCCATTATCCCGCCTGTTCCGGTTCCCCCACCACGCGTCTCGTAGATGGGAGCCATCGTTAGTTTTGTATATATTCACATTTTTGGAACCTTTGTTGGAATGCATCAGGGATATTAAGGAATGGTTATTAAATAACTTTATTCAACTTAATGATGACAAAACTGAAACAATTGTGTTTGGTTCCCTAAATTAAGGAGTAGTCTTATTAAGGAGTTGGGTAATCATTTCCCCAGAGTTTGTTTGCTTTTAAAGCTCTTAATGATCAAGCTCCTCGTTATCTTAAAGATCTTCTTACTCCTCAGTCATCTTCCAGATTTTTAAGATCTTAAGACAGGGTTCTTTTATCCATCCCTCGTTCTCGTCTAAAAACTAAGGGAGATGGAGCTTTTTCTGTTGCCGCCCTTGAACCAATTGCCCCTCCGCCTTGCACCTTCCATTACTATAAGTCAAACTTGATAACATATCTATATTCCCTGGCATTTTAATATTATTATACTTCTGTTTTACTGTTTGTTTTCTCTGGTTTCTCTCTATTTTATTCTTGTTTTTATTTAAAAAAAGAAAATGCTCTCTTTATTCTGTTCAGCACTTTGGATAGTTCTGCTATGTTTAAATATGCTTGTAGTTAGGTTCGTGTTTGATGTGTGTGTGTGTGTGTGTGTGTGTGTGTGTGTGTGTGTGTGTGTGTGTGTGTGTGTGTGTGTGTGTGTGTGTGTGTGTGTGTGTGTGTGTGTGTGTGTGTGTGTGTGTGTGTGTGTGTGTGTGTGTGTGTGTGTGTGTGTGTGTGTGTGTGTGTGTGTGTGTGTGTTTGGGCACTCGCGATTTTATTACTCACACATATTAGGCACAAACCTTCTGTAATATCCCGCTAGCCCCAGGAACTGTCTAACCTCCTTTTTGGTCTTGGGTCTCGGACAGGTCACAACGGCTGTGGTCTTATCAATTTGGGGACACACCTGACCATCACCCAAGTGGAAGCCCAGATATCTTATCTCCACCCGCCCGATTGCACACTTCTTCGGGTTGGCCGTGAGCCCCGCCCTTCTCAGCGACTTCAGGACAGCCCGCAAATGCTGAATATGACGATGCCAGTCCGCACTGTAGATGATGATATCATCTAGGTAGGCAGCGGCATATGCAGGATGCGGCAGGAGAATTCTGTCCATCAGACGCTGGAAGGTCGCAGGAGCCCCGAACAAGCCGAAAGGAAGGGTGACAAATTGGTGTAATCCAAACGGCGTGGTGAAAGCGGTCTTTTCTTTGGACATAGGAGACAGGGGGATCTGCCAATATCCCTTTGTTAAGTCCAGTGTCGAATAAAAACGAGCGGTCCCTAGCCGATTAAGCAATTCGTCAACCCTCGGCATTGGATAAGCATCAAACTTCGACACCGCGTTTACCTTACGATAGTCCACACAGAACCGGACCAAGCCGTCAGGTTTAGGTACTAAAACTATCGGGCTCGCCCAGTCACTGCTGGACTCTTCTATTACCCCCATGTCTAGCATAGCCTCTAATTCAGCTTGAACTACTTTTTTCTTGTGTTCAGGCAAGCGATAAGGCCGGCTGCGAACAACAACTCCCGGCTCCGTCTCAACGTGGTGCTGAATGAGGTCGGTTCGACCAGGTAGGGGCGAGAACACGTCAGCAAACTCTGCTTGTTTACGTCAGTGAGCTGCGAGGGTGAGAGGTGGTCTCCCCCAGAGGCCAGAGCGAGAGATTGAGGCTTTTGGACCGCCTCTGGCCCGAGATCCTCCTCTCCACTCACTACAGTCACTATCATCACTGACTCCGCCTCAGACCATTTCTTTAACAGGTTGAGGTGGTAAATTTGACGTGCCCCGTCCCTATCTGACCGTATCACCTCATAGTTGAGATCTCCAACTCGCCGAGTGACCTCAAAGGGCCCTTGCCACTTTGCGAGTAATTTAGAGCTAGATGTAGGGAGTAATACAATCACTTTATCTCCCGGTGTAAATTGACGAAGCTTAGCGCCTCAAACTGTCTCTGTTTGTCCTGAGCCTGTAACAAATTCTCAATCGATAGCCGCCCCAAAGTGTGGAGTTTTGTTCTCAGGTCCAGGACATACTGAATTTTGTTTTCGCTCGCGGAAGGTCCGTCCTCCCAAGCCTCTCTAAGGACATCCAGCACCCCTCGAGGCTGGCGTCCATAGAGAAGTTTGAAGGGGGAAAACCCTGTGGAGGCTTGGGGGACCTCGCGGACAGCGAACAAAAGAGGCTCCATCCATTTATCCCAATTTTTGGTGTCCTCGTGAACGAACTTACGAATCATGGCTTTTAACGTGCGATTAAAACGTTCCACCATACCGTCCGTTTGTGGGTGATAGACGCTGGTGCAAATCGATTTAATGCCCAACAATTCGTAAAGTTTGCGGATCGTCCGTGACATAAACGCTGTGCCTTGATCGGTGAGAATCTCTTTCAGGATTCCCACCCGGGAGATTAAAGATAACTTTTCGCCGAAATAGTGCGGCGCGGAACTGCCTCAGAATATCGCGTTGAGTAGTCT
Source organism: Romanogobio albipinnatus (assembly GCA_023566225.1). Classification (NCBI taxonomy): domain Eukaryota; kingdom Metazoa; phylum Chordata; class Actinopteri; order Cypriniformes; family Gobionidae; genus Romanogobio; species Romanogobio albipinnatus. The sequence continues at coordinate 24,850,173 of CM042251.1, forward strand.
ACGAGTACTAAAGCAAAGCGATGCCCTCGTGCCGACCGTACTAATGGCCCGATGAAGTCCATACCAATTAGTTCGAAGAGGACCTGCATCAACGGAAGGGTGCACAATGGTGCTTTTGGGGTGGCCGGTGGATTCACCAACTGACATTCACGACAAGACGCACACCACTTGCGTACATTCTTGTGAATGCCCGGCCAGAAAAACTGGGCCATGAGACGGTTTAGTGTAGCCGCTTGTCCTAAATGCCCGGACATTGGATTAGAATGAGCTGCCTGGAAAAGCATTTCCCGGCGGCTTTTAGGTACCAACGACTGTGTTGTATCTTGCTTTGACTGGGCGTCTTGGGTCACAACCTGTCTTTTATAATTGAGACATAGGGATAGGAGAGCGGCTGGTCAGGGTGGAGGAGGTGGCCGTCGATGGAACGGACCTGACTAAACGCGTGTTTGAGCGTCTCATCCTGAGACTGTTCCAGGGGAAAGTCATCGCAGTCTGTGAGAACGGGAGTCCCCCGAACGGTTCCCAGAGGTCCCGAATCCACCTCCCCCAACTGAGCAACCGTCACCTTCCATTTTACTCTTTTTTCCCAAGCGGCATCCGCACACAAGTGTCCCAATATTTTTTCCCCGTGCACACACCTCACCTTAACCATGCGGCTATTACCCAATGCCTTGGGCTGAATCAGGCTTTGATGTATGGAGGTTTGGTTACAACCTGAATCCACCAAAGCTTGATAAGTACCCTCCTTGATACTCACGGGTATCTGGTACAGGCCAGCTTGATCGGGGGCAACTTGCGGCGCGTTGGGACCTGGATCAGCGTCCCCACCTCCATCAGTGGACACCGATCTATAAAGTGTCCCAGGTCCCCACAGCACCAGAAAGCCGGCCCAGACTTTCCCGCCGCCCTAGTGGCTGGAAGTAGGTCAGGATATTGGCATGGAGAGAGTGCCGGTGGGGATGAGGAGGGGAACGGGTCGGTGGTCACTCCCCCTCCCCTGGGCACCGGTCTGGGAGCTGCCGGTGCCTCGGATGGAGCACCCGTCCTCCATCTTGGCGCTGGTCTGGGCAGCATCCCGCCACGAGACCTGGGAAGGGGGACAGGTTTAGAGAGCCACAATGCTATATAAATAAAATGTACTTACTTACTAACTTTTTTGCTCACGCAAAAAGTAATTTCAGTGTATACCCTGGTGAAAAAAAGTATGCTAAGTATACTTAGCTATATTATCAGTATACTTCAAGTGTGTTAATGATTAGTTAACTTGAAGTGTGCTATTTTGGAACTAATTTTGTACTATATTGTAAGTATATTGTAATTAAGTTGTATTAAAGCATAAATTTAAGTGTATTTAGTGCACTTTTTTTGTTCTAAATTGGAACAACTTCAAGTATACTTGGTGCACTTTAAGTATATACCTGTGTAGGGACTAATTACATGCTTGATTAGTGATATTAAAGTGTACTTTATTTGTATTATAAATATACTTTATTTGTCTTATGAGGATACTTTATTTGTGTTTTAAGTACAAATTAATTACAATTATTTGATTTTACAGGTAATAATATACTGTATTCTCAGTACTTTTGGCTTATTCCAAGTATTTCTAGATTAAGCAAGTTTAAAATCTGTCAAGCAATCTTTTTTTGATTATTCCCTGTACATCGAGGACCCCTTGTGGGTATATAGCTATATAGCTTGTGGGTATGTTCTTGTTGGTTATGTTGGTTGTGTCTATATCCCATTTTGGGCAACACAATACATACCTTTACTTTTACCACATGACTTCCTTAGTGAAAAAAACCTTTAGCAAAACGTTTATTTTATACTAAGTATACAACAAACCATTAACATATTTACTGACATATCGCTTGAGACTTACTGGTATAAATATTATAATTAAACTTAATTTGGAGTACTTATTTATTACACAATGCACATTTCTTAATATTAAGCCTAAAATGTATTTTAATATCACCATTAGTAAGGATAGTATGATCACTGTATAATAGGAAAATGCAAGATATTTATAGAGTACCTAAAGTATACTGGCAATAGTTCTATTTTATATGGAACAAATTGCCTATAACTAAACTAAAGGGCAATTAGTTGTTCCAATTTAGCAGACTTTAAGTATATAAATTTAGTATACCAAAAGTACAATTGCAGGGTATTTATATTAAGTAAATAAATATGTAAATGTATTTGTAGTATACTTAGCATAAAATAAATGTATTTCAAATACTTTTTGGTATATTTATTTTTCACTAGGTATTTTAAAACATTTGTCATAGGAATGACATACAAGAATAATGTGAGAAACATTGTTTTGACAAAGAGTTTTTTCTCCTCATTTATTACATCAAGGGGAAATTACATGTAAATTACATTTCCTAGCACATTGAGTATTAGAAATGTATTCAAAATAGGATAAATGAAATGCCCTTTAGAAAATAGATCATGCTGACTTTAAAGTCATTATGACATTGATACAGCCAGGGTTATTTTAAGCACACAAATGGATAACTTTTTTTTAATTATTAAATTAATTATAACACTACAAGACAGCATGCATTGCAAAATTATTATTTTTTTCTTATGTGCTTATTTGTTTAGGGAGGTAAAGCCCAAAACAAATTGAGACAAAATCAGAGTTTACAAGTTTACATCACAAAAAGGTAAAACTATTTATTCTTTGTTTCTCTTCCCATGATGGATTTTTTAGTGTTTTTCTCTGGATGTAAAAGGATTATGTAGCACTTTGGGGCAAATATGGCCAATAATAATCCAAAACTGGAAGCTAGGATGGCAAATATCTCCACAGCCACTGCATATTTCCCTGGAGAGCTCACATATGCTGGAACAAATGCAATCCACACAGCACAGAAGATCAACATGCTAAAAGTGATGAACTTTGCTTCATTAAAATGATCTGGAAGATTTCTCGCCATGAAGGCTAAGAGGAAACTTACTGCTGCCAGAAAGCCAATGTAGCCCAGAAGCACTGCAAACCCAGCCACTGATCCAATAGCACATTCATATACTATTTTGGAGCTAATATACTGGCTATTTTTATGGGGAGTTGGAGAAGCAGTGGATAGCCAGACTATGCATATTGCCACCTGGAGGGCAGTTAGGACCAGAACTGTGCCTCTTTGCTGGGCTGTCCCAAACCATTTCATTGCACCTTTACCCTCAGGTCGAGATGACTTAAACACAGCTATTACCACCATAGTCTTGACCAGGATGCTGGAGATGCACAGGACAAAGCTTATGCCAAACACAGCATGTCTAGACTGACATGTCCACAATTGGGGCCGGCCAATGAACAGCAACACACACAGAAAACACAATTTAAGTGACAACAGCAGCAGGAAGCTGAGCTCTGAATTGTTGGCGCGTACTATGGGAGTGTTTCGGTGATGAGCAAAGATGACCATCACAAGAGCGCAGATGCAGGTGCCAAGCAAAGATGCAGTAGTCAGAGAGATGCCCAGAGGTTCCTCATATGACAGAAACTCGACTTCTTTGGGGACACACTGATCTTTATCTGGATTAGACCAGAACTCATCTTGACATATTGTGCACTCATTAGCATCTGTGAGAGAGACACAAATTAATAAACAAACAAACAAACAAGTAAATAAATAAATAAATAAATAAATAAGAAATTCAAAATTTTAGAATAGGATTTTTTTTTCTGTGAGTAATATCACCGGTTGTATTAGAAATCTCTCCATCTGCACATGGCAGGCAGTCAAAACAGCAGACAGGAAGACCCTTCCTCCTGGCTCGTCTGGTTCCTGGGGGGCAGCTCTCACTGCACACAGACTGTGGGGGCTGAAAGAAACATAATCTGTTATCAGTCGTGTGTTTGTTTTTCAAGACAAGGTTGTTCTTTCCATTCGATTTTCCTCATGTCTCTTATTATAGCTTTGACTAGAATTTAGAATATATATCTCAATAATGACATTAATATGTAATGTTTATTTACTTTTTTTGTCTCAAAGTTCCAGTATAATGCATCTTCATTCAGTGTGAGCACCTTCCCTGTGGCTGCCCCTTCATTGACCACACCAACTGTGCGGACGATGATTGATCCATCAGAGTTTGGCTGCCAGTTCATCACATCATATATGGCCAGTACATCTCCGTTCTCATCAAATGACACATGATCCCCAAAGCCTGTGGTGAAGTTCACTTTCTGTAGATAGTGAACTAGCTGTACAGTTTGTAGAATATGGAGGAATATATATATATATATATATGTATCGGGGTTATATGTTGCAATTTTTAATCTAGTTCTATGTAAAATGAATCTGCACTATGTATTTGAACCTTACTTGCCAGGGCTGTAGGTTGGTTATGTCAGCACAACTGTTCTCACTGAACGGTCCTCTCCCCTCTTCACACTGCATCAGGTCATGAAGCGCATGTGCCAGGGCATAAACTGTTTTATACACATTATATGAGGCCCTCAGCTCTGATACATCTGTGTATGCCGTGTAAGTGCTGCTCAGATCCTCTTGCCCTGAACACATTTTGTTTTCTCTAACTCCTGTGTTAAACCTGCACCCAAACATGTTCTCCCAGAAGATTCTCACCATATTGTTTCTTTGGTCATTGTTAGGACGGAGGTGTAGAAGAAATTCATGAAGTCCTTTGATCTCTCCACGCCTGATGGCTATGCCCAGTGTGCCCCCCAGAAAGGGTAAAAGACGCTGAGTGTGAAACACAGGTGAAGTAGCCCAAGCTTCACTAGCAATCCACTGTCTGCCTGTTACATTCTGCAATACCACCTCGTCCATCAAAGGCAACACATAAGTTGAAGTGGAGAACACCACCACCACTCTTGCTGTAGAGGCCTGAATCACTCCCACTATACGCTGTATATCTTTGCGGTTGTTATCTAGAGGCAATATTTCAGAAAAAGCAACACACCCTCCTAACACATGCACATTCTGGAGGAAGGACTGAGCAGCATAGTTGCCGTAGTCATCATCACTGTAGACAAGACCAACCCAGGTCCATCCAAAATGTCTCAAGATCTGAACCATAGCCTGCACCTGGAAGGCATCACTGGGGATCGTTCTGAAGAAAGAGGGGTACTTTTTTCTGTTACTCAAACAGGAACAGGTGGCAAAGTAGCTAACCTAATAAGACAAAAAAATTGAGAGACAAAAAATAGAGCTGAAACATATGATTGTTTTAAGGAATAAAAAGATTATGTTACTGATGAAAATTTGTATACAGAAAAAAATACTAAGAGTATGTTAATATTTATTATTATAGTATTAGTAATTTTATTCCGCCTTACTATGGGTACTCGAAATAGTCCCAAAACACTAGAAATCGCAATAGAAGGAGTGGAATTTGAGTCCCCCACAATCCCAATAATTGGGGGAGAGCCAGTACAGTTGAGGTTGGAGAAGGACTCTTCTGTTCCACTAAACAGGGACATGGCAGCCCGGAACGCCATTCCTAACATCACACAGTTGTCATAAAGATGGTAACCAAGAGTGATGTTAGGCAGCAGGTTTGGATTCTTATTGATCTCATCTATTGCAAAAACCATGGTTTGTGCCTGCTGGAAACTTGCCATATCAAATCTAAGAAAAAGCAAGAGAAATGTTCATTTTTAACAATTCTGAAAATGTAATACAAAAAAAAAAAAGTAACTTGTTAGCACATTCACACTAGCAATTAACACTGACTTCAAGTGCAATGCATGAGTTGTTTTGTAAAGAATAGATTTTTAGGCTTAAAAATTAATTTTCTCTCATCCGACTAATCTTTTTTTAATTAATTAATTTAGCCTTGTATAGTTGTTCTTATCCATTCCAGACTCACTGCTCACAGTAAGGTGGTTCTGGTTCTGTTCTGAAGCTCAGTTCTGGGAACACTGTGAGGAAGTGAACCTCAAAAAGGCCTCCAAGTATAACATCCCCAGCCTGGTACATTCCATTCAACCTGAAGTGTCCCTGGAGCTGACAGGTACCTGATCTGAGGATTGAAGCTGCAGAAATCAAGTTAAAAGACAGATACAGGCAGATGTTTAGAGTGGTCCACATCTCTCTCAATTTCTGACTCATTCACCCACTCCGCTCACTAATTTATGATGAAGGTAGTGGGGGTGTTACTTAAACAGAGTAGGTGGTACTAAGTAACATTGCCTGGAATTTAAAGCGTCACTATATGATTCCCTCAGTTTTCCTTATTAAAATGAGTGTAAATAATTGCAATTTAGTTTAAAGATGCAGGTTTTTTGTATTGATCATTCAAACCAACAAATTTGATAAACCTCAGTATAATTTGTTTTATTTTATAGTTTAATATATAATTTATAGCTACTTATTTTTTCATTCTTGTTCTGTTCTGAATGCCATTACATTTAAAGGATTTGTTGTGGAGTGAGGGGAAAATAACGTAGGCTGGTGTTTACAATGTTTGAACGGGTATTTAACATATAAATTAATGTAATGGTTTGCAATTACAAGGTAAACGGGTGTTTTTAACGTAGGATAAATTTCTCTTTCATGAGATTACTTCCTCTTCTTGCCGAGTAATGTTTCTCCATGTTGTAAACTCTAAGGGCAAGGCTTGAACTAAACCGTTAATTTTTAGGGCCGTGATATTTAAATAACGGTTGTTTTCAGCCGTTTACCTTCAAGTCCTACCTTCACTCTTCATGTTCATCTGTCACAAACTAGTGATGCAAAGTCCGATTCATTTCTGCAAACCGGTTCTTTCCGGCTCAATGGACTGTTTCAAAAAGCTGATTCATAGGTTCCTGACGTCATCATGCAATGATGTCACTACCTACACATCTCTTTTCAAACAACTCAGTGGGCTTGTTGGAGATGAACCGACGTTGCAAAGACTGATCAGTGTATAACATTAAAGTACAGCGACAGCAATTAAAAAAAATACGGGCCGTATGCTCGGTAGGCTACTTTGATGTCATACACTGATCGGTCTGTGCAGCGCTGCACAGCTAAAGGCCGCTACACACTCCGCAAGAACAGAGAAAAAAATTCTCGCTACCAGGGCTGCGAGAACAAAATGACGTTGTTTTGTTCTCTGAGCCCTGGTTTGGGAGTTCTCGCAGCTCGTTCTCGACACATCGTCTGAGCAGAACTTTTTTCTTGTGAGTGTCCGAGAACTATTGTATGATTGGTCAGAATTTTAAAGTGAGCAGGGTTAATGCAGAGAAATGGAGATGTTCGGTACCTGCTTTTCTCGTGAAGTATGGAATGTCCTGGCCAGAACGAACTTTGTTCTTGTTCTTGCCACCTCGAGAAAACGAACAAATTTCTTTGTTCTTGCAGAGTATGTTCCAAGCTTAACTGTCATATTATATTTAAAAAATTCAAGTAAGTAATCTGTGTCAATGCATATTGAAACATTCAATTAAAGTTATTTTGTGAACACATTTAGCTGATTATTACCTTTTCATTCACTCAAATTAATGGTATTTGTGTTCAGTTTAATTCATATCATGTCGGATAGCCTACTACTGACCAGTTTCCCTAAAGGTTTTGCACATGCACACATACAGACATTGACCCACAAACGCAGATGTTGTTTATGTCTGAAGTATAGAGAGAGAGTAAACCAGTCTTAAAAAGTCCTTGTTTATTGTCTATATAATCTGCATGCACAGTAAACCATACTAACTTGGCTCGTCAGTGGTTCAGTGGTTCATGTAGGTTGTCTACAAACCGGAAGGTTGGTGGTTCGATCCCCGGTTCCAACTGACCAAGTGTCGAGGTGTCCATGAGCAAGACACCTAACCCCAGCTGCTCCCGATGAGCTGGATGGCGCCTTGCATGGCTGACACCGCCATGGGTGAATGTGAGGCAATGTGTAAAGCACTTTGGATGGCCATTGGTCTGTTAAAAGCGCTATATAAATGCAGTCCATTTACCATTTAACTAAAATTACGGTTTTTCGCATTTTAATAAAAACAAGTTAAGCATTTCCAGTAGCCTACGCAAGTTATTTGAACAGGTGTTGTGCCAAATTCTTATTACAGCCCCAGTATTTGTAGGTCTAGGATTAGGTGCAGAGGATGGGTTAGGATTAGGCAATCAGGTAGAGGCTATAAAGAGGGGGGTAATTTGGCAGGGAGTCCATCTCATTGATCGGGATTTTAAACTCCCAGCACAAAACCTTTTGAATAGCCTAAGGGTTTTTAGGGGTTCAAGCACGAAGTGCTGAACACCTATTGTATTTGTGCTGATTTTTAGGGGTTCAAGCACGAAGTGCTGAAACCCTATTGTAATTGTACTGATTTTTAGGGGTTCAAGCACGAAGTGCTGAACACCTATTGTATTTGTGCTGATTTTTATTATTATTATTATTATTATTCAGACCTAAAACGCATTGTGCAGACCAAACCGTAAGGGCTAGAGACTTGAAACTTGGCCAATAGGTAGTACAAAAATCGAGGAGAGGTTATCAAATTATGAGCCAGATTGGCCCATAGGTGGCGCTATAGCAATCAATTGCGCGAAACTATTCATAACTCCTAAACCGTATGTCGTAGACTCAAGTGTCTTATGTCATTGGAAAGGTGAGTCCATGACGAACAAAACGTATATCTCCGATTTCATTTGCGCCATGATAGATTTTCCGCCATTTTGAATTTTGTCAAAAAACTACTTTTGCAAACTAGTCCTAGGTTTTTCGCTTGATCGGAACCAAACCAGTGCAGAAATGTTCTCTGGAGTCTGAATATCAATAATTATCGAAAAAAAGTTGAAATTTCGATTCACGGTCGCTAAGGGGCGGAAAACGAATGTTGTGGGAGGAGCCTATTTTACTAAAACAGCTATAACTCAAGAAGAAAATGAGATATCTTCACCAAACTTGGTACACATGTGTATGGGCTCAGTCTTAGGTCTCGATAAAAAAAATAGCGATGATTGAACACTTGGTGGCGCTATAACACGAAAAAAACATGAAAATGGCTATAACCACCCGAGCGCTAGTCCGATTGACTTGAAAATTGGTATGCAGTGTCTTGGTCCAAGGTACCATGTATATCTATGAGGACATTGGCGTATCTCAAAAAACATGGCCGCCACAGCCAATTAAATTTGAGCACCTATTAGACAAGGTTAATGGAGGCCGATCAGAACGAAACTCGATGGGCATGTTTGACTCATGGCCCTAGAGGTCTGTAAGAATTTTGAAACAAATCGGCCACTAGTTGGCGCTAATGAGTTTTATGGCTCTGTAATCACGTGGTGTTGCACACATCCACAAAATATGCATATCATTTGATAGATCTCTTCATATTGAACAACTTTGCCTCTAGAACCATTGCTGTCAATCAAATCGTTCATTAAATATTTGCAATTATGTTAAAAACCTACTTTCGCGAACTAGTCCCTGGTTTTTTGCCCGATCGGAACCAAACAAGTCTAGAACAATTCTCTAGACTCTCTAGGTTAATAATTATCGAAAAAAAGTTGAACTTTTGCATTTGGATGGCTATAACAGGGTCATTTAAAAGAGGGACGTAGCAAAATACACTCAATAGCCTTTAAATCTTAAAGGAAAACTCAAAACGTCACGAATATTGTTTTGTATATGTGACATAACATGCTGAAGAAGCATGCAAAGTTTCATGGAGATCGGACCATAGGTGCCGCTAAAACTGTTAAAAAGCTTTGAAAACCATGTATTCCCTATGGTGAATTGCCTGTATTGGCTGTAAATTGTATTTTCCATCTCTCTATTCAATGAATGTTCAGATCTACTTAAAAACAAGTCAGAACATGTATCCTATGCCTCTAAACAAGCATGAAAAATTTCAGACAGATCGGACAATATTTGCCTCTATAAAAGTTAAAAAAGGTTAAAATTACAGAGTTCATTTGATAATAATGGTATATTAAGCCAATAAGTGGTCGTTTGCTGCCCCCCGCTGTTCATTTTATTGTACTACACACAAAATAATATTATTCTGCAGTAAAACACATCGTGCAGCACAAACCGTAAAGGCTAGAGACTTGAAACTTGGCCAATAGGTAGTACAAACATAGAGGAGAGGTTATCAAATTATGAGCCAGATTGGCCTATAGGTGGCGCTATAGCAATCAATTGCGCGAAACTGCTCATAACTCCTAAACCGTATGTCGTACACTCAAGTGTCTTATATCATTGGAAAGCTGAGTCCATGACGAACAAAATGTATATCTCCGATTTCATTTGCGCCATGATAGATTTTCCGCCATTTTGAATTTTGTTAAAAAACTACTTTTGCAAACTAGTCCTAGGTTTCTTGCTTGATCGGAACCAAACCAGTGCAGAAATGTTCTCTGGAATCTGCATATCAATAATAATCGAAAAAAAGTTTAAATTTCTATTCACGGTCGCTAAGGGGCGGAAAACGACTGTTGTGGGAGGAGCCTATTTTACTAAAATGGCTATAACTCAAGAAAGAAATGAGATGTCTTCACCAAACTTGGTACACATGTGTATGGTCTGAGTCTTTGGTCACGATAAAAAAATCGCGACGATTGAACACTTGGTGGCGCTATAACACAAAAAAACATGAAAATGGCTATAACTACCCGACCGCTAGTCCGATTGACTTGAAAATTGGTATGCAGTGTCTTGGTCCAAGGTCCCATGTATGTCTATGAGGACATTGGCCTATCTCAAAAAACATTGCCGCCACAGCCAATTAAATTATTTCAGTGTTTAAAATCTTGCTAAATAAAACTTAATGTATTTTGATGCTTGTGTGCTTAAAGGCCTTAAAGGCTTGAACCCCGCTAAATGCTGCTTGCAGCTTTAATTATTATTATTATTATTATTATTATTATTATTATTATTATTATTATTATTATTCTCCGCTAAAACGCATCGTGCAGCCCAAACCGTAAGGGCTGGAACTTTGAAACTTTGTCAGATGGTAGTACACAAATCGAGGAGAGGTTATCAAATTATGAGCCAGATTGGCCTATAGGTGGCGCTATAGCAATCAATTGCGCGAAACTGCTCATAACTCCTAAACCGTATGTCGTAGACTCAAGTGTCTTATATCATTGGAAAGGTGAGTTCATGACGAACAAAACGTATATCTCCGATTTCATTTGCGCCATGATAGATTTTCCGCCATTTTGAATTTTGTCAAAAAACTACTTTTGCAAACTAGTCCTAGGTTTTTCGCTTGATCGAAACCAAACCAGTGCAGAAATGTTCTATGGAGTCTGAATATCAATAATTATCGAAAAAAAGTTGAAATTTCGATTCACGGTCGCTAAGGGGCGGAAAACGAATGTTGTGGGAGGAGCCTATTTTACTAAAACAGCTATAACTCAAGAACAAAATGAGATATCTTCACCAAACTTGGTAGACATGTGTATGGGCTCGGTATTTGGTCTCGATAAAAAAATAGCGACGATTGAACACTTGGTGGCGCTATAACACGAAAAAAACATGAAAATGGCTATAACCTGCCGAGCGCTAGTCCGATTGACTTGAAAATTGGTATGCAGTGTCTTGGTCCAAGGTACCATGCATGTCTATGAGGACATTGGCGTATCTCAAAAATCATGGCCGCCACAGCCAATTAAATTTAAGCACCTATTAGACAAGGTTAACGGAGGCCAATCAGAACGAAACTCGATGGGCATGTTTGACTCATGGCCCTAGAGGTCTGTAAGAATTTTGAAACAAATCGGCCACTAGTTGGCTCTAATGAGTTTTATGGCTCTGTAATCACGTGGTGTTGCACACATCCACAAAATATGCATATCATTTGATAGATCTCCTCATATTGAACACCTTTGCCTCTAGAACCATTGCTGTCAATCAAATCGTTTATTAAATATTTGCAATTATGTTAAAAACCTACTTTTGCAAACTAGTCCCTGGTTTTTTGCCCGATCGGAAGCAAACCAGTCTAGGACAATTCTCTGGACTCTCTAGATCAATAATTATCAAAAAAAGTTCAACTTTTGCATTTACATGGCTATAACAGAATCATTTAGAAGAGGGACGTAGCAAAATACACTCAATAGCCTATAAATCTTAAAGGAAAACTCAAAACTTCACGAAAATTGTTATGTATATGTGACATAGCATGCTGAAAAAGCATGCAAAGTTTCATGGAGATCGGACCATAGGTGGCACTAAAACTGTTAAAAAGCTTTGAAAACCATGTATTCCCTATGGTGAATTGCCTGTATTGGCTGTAAATTGTATTTTCCATCTCTCTATTCAATGAATGTTCAGATCTACTTAAAAACAAGTCAGAACATGTATCCTATGCCTCTAAACAAGCATGAAAAATTTCAGACAGATCGGACAATATTTGCCTCTATAAAAGTTAAAAAAGGTTAAAATTACAGAGTTCATTTGATAATAATGGTATATTAAGCCAATAAGTGGTCGTTTAATGCCCCCCGCTGTTCATTTTATTGTACTACACACAAAATAATATTATTCTGCAGTAAAACACATTGTGCAGCCCAAACCGTAAGGGCTAGAGACTTGAAACTTGGCCAATAGGTAGTACAAACATAGAGGAGAGGTTATCAAATTATGAGCCAGATTGGCCTATAGGTGGCGCTATAGCAATCAATTGCGCGAAACTGCTCATAACTCCTAAACCGTATGTCGTACACTCAAGTGTCTTATATCATTGGAAAGGGGAGTCCATGACGAACAAACCGTATATCTCCGATTTTATTTGCGCCATGATAGATTTTCCGCCATTTTGAATTTTGTTAAAAAACTACTTTTGCAAACTAGTCCTAGGTTTCTTGCTTGATCGGAACCAAACCAGTGCAGAAATGTTCTCTGGAGTCTGAATATCAATAATAATCGAAAAAAAGTTAAAATTTCTATTCAAGGTCACTAAGGGGCGGAAAACGACTGTTGTGGGAGGAGCCTATTTTACTAAAATGGCTATAACTCAAGAAAGAAATGAGATGTCTTCACCAAACTTGGTACACCTGTGTATGGTCTGAGTCGTTGGTCACGATAAAAAAATCGCGACGATTGAACACTTGGTGGCGCTATAACACAAAAAAACATGAAAATGGCTATAACTACCCGACCGCTAGTCCGATTGACTTAAAAATTGGTATGCAGTGTCTTGGTCCAAGGTCCCATGTATGTCTATGAGGACATTGGCCTATCTCAAAAAACATGGCCGCCACAGCCAATTAAATTATTTCAGTGTTTAAAATCTTGCTAAATAAAACTTAATGTATTTTGATGCTTGTGTGCTTAAAGGCCTTAAAGGCTTGAACCCCGCTAAATGCTGCTTGCAGCTTTAATTATTATTATTATTATTATTATTATTCAGACCTAAAACGCATCGTGCAGACCAAACCGTAAGGGCTAGAGACTTGAAACTTGGCCAATAGGTAGTACAAAAATCGAGGAGAGGTTATCAAATTATGAGCCAGATTGGCCTATAGGTGGCGCTATAGCAATCAATTGCGCGAAACGGATCATAACTCCTAAACCGTATGTCGTATCCTCAAGTGTCTTATATCATTGGAAAGGTGAGTCCATGACGAACAAAACGTATATCTCCGATTTCATTTGCGCCATGATAGATTTTCCGCCATTTTGAATTTTGTCAAAAAACTACTTTTGCAAACTAGTCCTAGGTTTTTTGCTTGATCGGAACCAAACCAGTGCAGAAATGTTCTGTGGAGTCTGACTATCAATAATTATTGAAAAAAAGTTGAAATTTCGATTCACGGTTGCTAAGGGGCGGAAAACGAATGTTGTGGGAGGAGCCTATTTTACTAAAACAGCTATAACTCAAGAAAAAAATGAGATATCTTCACCAAACTTGGTACACATGTGTATGGGCTCAGTCTTTGGTCTCGATAAAAAAATAGCGATGATTGAACACTTGGTGGCGCTATAACACAAAAAAAACATGAAAATGGCTATAACCACCCGACCGCTAGTCCGATTGACTTGAAAATTGGTATGCAGTGTCTTGGTCCAAGGTACCATGTATATCTATGAGGATATTGGCGTATCTCAAAAAACATGGCCGCCACAGCCAATTAAATTTGAGCACCTATTAGACAAGGTTAATGGTGGCCGATCAGAACGAAACTCGATGGGCATGTTTGACTCATGGCCCTAGAGGTCTGTAAGAATTTTGAAACAAATCGGCCACTAGTTGGCGCTAATGAGTTTTATGGCTCTGTAATCACGTGGTGTTGCACACATCCACAAAATATGCATATCATTTGATAGATCTCTTCATATTGAACAACTTTGCCTCTAGAACTATTGCTGTCAATCAAATCGTTCATTAAATATTTGCAATTATGTTAAAAACCTACTTTCGCGAACTAGTCCCTGGTTTTTTGCCCGATCAGAACCAAACAAGTCTAGAACAATTCTCTGGACTCTCTAGGTTAATAATTATTGAAAAAAAGTTGAACTTTTGCATTTGGATGGCTATAACAGGGTCATTTAGTAGAGGAACGTAGCAAAATACACTCAATAGCCTTTAAATCTTAAAGGAAAACTCAAAACGTCATGAATATTGTTATGTATATGTGACATAACATGCTGAAGAAGCATGCAAAGTTTCATGGAGATCGGACCATAGGTGGCGCTAAAACTGTTAAAAACCTTTGAAAACCATGTATTCCCTATGGTGAATTGCCTGTATTGGCTGTAAATTGTATTTTCCATCTCTCTATTCAATGAATGTTCAGATCTACTTAAAAACAAGTCAGAACATGTATCCTATGCCTCTAAACAAGCATGAAAAATTTCAGACAGATCGGACAATATTTTCCTCTATAAAAGTTAAAAAAGGTTAAAATTACAGAGTTCATTTGATAATAATGGTATATTAAGCCAATAAGTGGTCGTTTGCTGCCCCCCGCTGTTCATTTTATTGTACTACACACAAAATAATATTATTCTGCAGTAAAACACATCGTGCAGCCCAAACCGTAAGGACTAGAGACTTGAAACTTGGCCAATAGGTAGTACAAATATAGAAGAGAGGTTATCAAATTATGAGCCAGATTGGCCTATAGGTGGCGCTATAGCAATCAATTGCGCAAAACTGCTCATAACTCCTAAACCGTGTGTCGTAGACTCAAGTGTCTTATATCATTGGAAAGGTGAGTCCATGACGAACAAAATGTATATCTCCGATTTCATTTGCGCCATGATAGATTTTCCGCCATTTTGAATTTTGTTAAAAAACTACTTTTGCAAACTAGTCCTAGGTTTCTTGCTTGATCGGAACCAAACCAGTGCAGAAATGTGCTCTGGAGTCTGACTATCAATAATAATCGAAAAAAAGTTTAAATTTCTATTCACGGTCGCTAAGGGGCGGAAAACGACTGTTGTGGGAGGAGCCTATTTTACTAAAATGGCTATAACTCAAGAAAGAAATGAGATGTCTTCACCAAACTTGGTACACATGTGTATGGTCTGAGTCTTTGGTCACAATAAAAAAATCGCGACGATTGAACACTTGGTGGCGCTATAACACAAAAAAACATGAAAATGGCTATAACTACCCGACCGCTAGTCCGATTGACTTGAAAATTGGTATGCAGTGTCTTGGCCCAAGGTCCCATGTATGTCTATGAGGACATTGGCCTATCTCAAAAAACATTGCCGCCACAGCCAATTAAATTATTTTAGTGTTTAAAATCTTGCTAAATAAAACTTAATGTATTTTGATGCTTGTGTGCTTAAAGGCCTTAAAGGCTTGAACCCCGCTAAATGCTGCTTGCAGCTTTAATTTGTTATTGTTTTTTGGAGTCAGATACAACCAAAAAGCTTCTTTCAACATTTCTTTCAAATTACTCTGACTGCCTACAACAGGTAACAAGTTAAACTGATAACTTTAACCTAAATAAAAGAAAAAAAGTGGATAGATATTAATTAATTATATATATGAAGAGTTCAGATGCAAAAACTTCTAAAAGCCACTTCGGTCAAAAATGAGATAACGATAGTGAGTGAATGCTCTCCACATATAGTACTATTGGGGCAGGTCAGATACCTGTGTCTCTTCGTTTATACACATATCCTTCAAGAATGGTTTTATGATCAATATTAAAATAAGAATCAATGATAATCAAGTTATAACTATTTTCTACATTGGATAAATCAGTTCATCTATAACCTCTCTATATTTTGGAGATTTTAGTATTATTTGCTGTGTGCTTTTGAATCCACATTTTCTAGGTGCCAGCTCTGATGTCTGTGTCAAGACGAGCTGACAGGCAAATGTCCTTGGTGTGTGTGTGTGTGTGTGTGTGTCAACACCCCTGGAGAACCCCTCTGCAGATGTTGTGCTATATGTCTTCCTAAAGTGACCTTAGGGTCATGGGATGTCAGGTCTACGTGACTTCTTAGGGACCCAGAGAAACTGTACCTCTCTTATGTGCCTTTTGTCAAGGATCTGGACGAGATTCAATTGCAGACAACAAAAACGTAATTTATTAATAGTTCTTTGCATTCAACTGGGCAAAAATAGTCAACAAAAGAGTAACGTAAAGTAAAGCCAGCAGAGGGCGCTGGCAGCACAGTTCCGTGCGGTTTCAGGTAGGCTGAAGAAGCAGACCGCCACGAAGATCGCAGCGCCCGGTTGGGCGGGCCGGCAGAGAGAGCGACAGCTGGTGGGCGAGGACGGGAAACTGGAGCGAGACAGACCAGAGCCGGGTAACGGAAGGAATCCAGGCAGGAACAGCGAGTGAACAGTCTGGGCGGCAGAGAGAGAGAGAGAGAGGGGAACACTAACAGGAACACGAACAGGCACTGGCGCCTCAAAAACGGGAAACAAACTCGATTTCTCACAGACAAGACAAGAGAAACACTGGCCGGAGCGCAAGGTAACAAACACAAACAATCTGGCACAGGACAGCAAACACGAGAAGGTAATATAGGGGAATAATTAAGGAAGTCTGATAAGAGGCAGGTGATAGCGGTGAATGATAACGCTGATGGGATAACAAGGGGGTGGGGAGACACCACAATGACAGCAGAGCACATGGCGAACTGTCAAAACAAAACACGACAAGTCAGATCGAAGACATGACAGTACCCCCCCCCCCCCCCCCCCCCCCCCCCAGGAGCGCCACTAGGCGCCCCAGGGAGGGGCTCACCTCGTCGCCGACGGAAGTCCTCGACCAACGCCTGGTCCAAGATGTCCCGAGCCGGAACCCAGCTCCTCTCCTCCGGACCGTAGCCCTCCCAGTCCACTAGATACTGGAAGCCCCTGCCCCGGCGTCTGACATCCAACAGTCTTCTGACAGTGTAAACAGGAGAGCCATCCACCAAGCGAGGGGGAGGGGGGGCAGGGGAAGTAGTAACAGGGTTAAGATGGGACCTAAACACAGGCTTGACCCTGGATACATGAAAAACAGGGTGAACCCGACCAAGTGAAGGGGGAAGCTTGAGCCTAATCGCCACTGGACTCAGAACCTTGGTGATACGGTATGGCCCAATGAACCTGGGAGCCAATTTACGAGAAGCGACCCTGAGAGGCAGGTCCTTGGTAGATAGCCATACTCTTTGACCACACACATAACGAGGTGAGAGAATCCGATGTCGATCAGCTGCTGCCTTGGTCCGTCTGGAAGTCTGGGCCAAGACCCCCTCAGCCCTCCTCCATGTGCGGCGGCAACGCTGGATGAAGGCCAAGGCGGACGGGACCGCAGCATCGGGTTCCTGTGAGGGAAACAAAGGAGGTTGGTAACCAATAGAACACAGAAATGGGGACATACCTGTTGACGCTACAGGCAGGGAGTTGTGGGCGTACTCTACCCACGACAACTGTTGACTCCAGGAACTAGGATTCTGGGAGGTCAGGCAGCGGAGAGCTCTCTCGAGATCCTGATTGGCTCGCTCACACTGCCCGTTGGTCTGGGGGTGAAAACCTGAGGACAGACTCGTAGAGGCCCCGATCTGTCGACAGAACTCCTTCCAAAACTTAGAAACAAACTGTGGCCCCCTATCAGAAACCACATCAACCGGAAGGCCATGAATCCGGAAAACGTGGTCTACCATAGTCTGAGCAGTTTCCTTGGCAGTGGGGAGTTTGGGCAAAGGAATGAAGTGAGCCGCCTTGGAGAAACGATCCACTACCGTCAGGATGACGGTGTTACCGCTCGAGGGTGGAAGCCCAGTGACGAAGTCAAGGGCCAAGTGTGACCAGGGACGAGAGGGAATGGGCAAGGGGTGGAGCAGACCAACGGGCGGGCGGTTAGAATTCTTGTTCTGAGCACAAGTCGAGCAAGCCAACACAAACTGCCTGACATCCGGAGGCATTGAAGGCCACCAAAACCGCTGGCGGATGGCAGCCAGCGATCTCCGAATTCCTGGGTGACAGACCAACCTGGATTCGTGGCCCCACCGGAGGACATCAAGACGCAACGCAACTGGCACAAACAGCCGACCCTCCGGACACCCCTCTGGCACTTCCACTCCTCGACCGGCCTCCTCCACTCGCCTCTCGATGTCCCAGTAGAGAGACCCAACCACCACTCCCTTGGGAAGGATGGCCTCGGCCGGCGCCCCCTCCCCAGGAGCATCGAACAGACGAGAGAGGGCATCAGGCTTGACATTCTTGGAACCCGGCCGGTACGAGAGAGTGAAGTTAAAACGGCCAAAGAAGAGTGCCCATCGAGCCTGCCGCGAACTTAACCTCCTGGCCGAACGGACGTACTCAAGGTTCTTATGATCCGTCCAAACCAGGAAGGGCTGCGTCGACCCCTCCAGCCAGTGACGCCACTCACCCAAGGCCAACCTGACTGCCAACAGCTCCCTGTTTCCTATGTCATAGTTACGTTCGGCTGGGCTCAGCCGATGGGAGAAGAAGGCGCAGGGATGCACCTTCCCGTCCTTATGGCTCCGCTGAGACAGGACCGCGCCTACCCCAACATCGGAGGCATCCACCTCGACAATGAATTGCCGATCAGGATCTGGAATAGAGAGAACAGGAGCAGAGATGAAACGGGACTTAAGAGCATCAAAGGACTCCTGAGCCTGACTACTCCATCTGAAAGGTACCTTGGTGGAGGTGAGAGCCGTTAAGGGTGCAGCTACCTGACTGAAGTTCCTGATGAAGCGCCTATAAAAATTGGCGAAGCCCAGGAACCGCTGCAGAGCCTTACGGGTGTTGGGCACTGGCCACTCGGCTACGGCCCTTACCTTAGCGGAATCAGCCCTGATCCCATCAGCTGAGATGACGTACCCCAGGAATGTAACCGACTTGGAGTGGAACTCGCACTTCTCTGCCTTAACAAAGAGCTGATTTTCTAATAGCCGTTGAAGGACCCTGCGAACGTGCTGAGTGTGCACCTGTAGAGAAGGGGAAAAGATGAGAATATCATCCAGATACACAAAGATTGCCAGAAACAACTAAACTTACGCGAGGGGTGGTGTGGGTAATGGTGGAGATAAGCTGACCAGCTAACGACCACACCGGAATGGGTGAGGAGAGAGGGATGGCTGGAATGCCCCACTGCTTGGCGATAGCACTGTCCAGAAAATTGCCCTCAGCCCCAGAATCCACGAGAGCCTGGCAGGAGTTGGAGACCCCCTCATGCTGGACGGAGACGGGCAACAGTGTGCGAGAACAAAGGGAATTAACACAAGGAGATGCGCCCACCAGGAGTCCCCGGTTCACTGGTGGGCCTTGGCTTTTAAAGGACACTTGATAGTAAAGTGCCCAGCTTTCCCACAGTACAGACATAAACCTCGAGCCAGACGATCCTGTTTCTCCTGAGGTGTGAGGCGAAGACGTCCCAATTGCATGGGTTCAGGATCAGTGGGGAGAGGTGAAGACTGGACGGGGGTGACTTGGGGAAGGGAACCCTCTCCCAACCTCCAAAATGGGTTAACGGACCGCCGCTGGCGCCGACGAAGGATCCGAGCTTCTATACGAAGAGCCAGGTCAACCAAGGAATCCATGTCACGGGGCAGCTCATGGGTGGCAATCTCATCCTGGATGCTGTCATCCAGTCCTTCTAGAAACCTGGAGCGCAGGGCGCCCTCATTCCAATCGCAGGTGGCCGCCAAGGTTTGGAACTGGATAGCATAATCTGTGACGGAACGACCCGCCTGCGAGAGCCGCACCAGCCTGGAAGCGGCCTCATCACCCCTTGCCGATCGGTCAAACAATTTGATCATTTCCTCACGGAAGTCCTCAAAATAACGACAAAAAGGAGCTTGAGCATCCCAGACGGCAGTACCCCATTCACAGGCTTTTCCAGTAAGCAAAGTTAGGACGTACGCCACCCTGGAGTCTTCAGTGGCGTAGCGGCGGGGCTGCAGGGCAAACACTAGAGAGCATTGAGATAAAAATGCCCGACAGGAGTTAGGATCTCCGTCGTAGGGTGGTGGGCTGTTGGCATGCGGTTCGGGCTCACGGTGAGGAGAAGATTGAACAGGAGGGTTGATAGGTTGAGGCCCCGGGGCTCCTCGCTGGAGCTCTATAACCCGTGCGTTAAGATCGGCCACCTGAGCTGTTAGAAACTCTACCTCCCGTGAAGTGGTGGTAAGCTGGGTAACTTGCTGGCCTAGAAGGGCACCTTGCTGGGCGAGTGCTGTCCGGACCTGGTCTGTGTCTGCTGAATCCATCATGGCCAGATTGTTCTATCAAGGATCTGGACGAGATTCAATTGCAGACAACAAAAACGTAATTTATTAATAGTTCTTTGCATTCAACTGGGCAAAAATAGTCAACAAAAGAGTAACGTAAAGTAAAGCCAGCAGAGGGCGCTGGCAGCACAGTTCCGTGCGGTTTCAGGTAGGCTGAAGAAGCAGACCGCCACGAAGATCGCAGCGCCCGGTTGGGCGGGCCGGCAGAGAGAGCGACAGCTGGTGGGCGAGGACGGGAAACTGGAGCGAGACAGACCAGAGCCGGGTAACGGAAGGAATCCAGGCAGGAACAGCGAGTGAACAGTCTGGGCGGCAGAGAGAGAGAGAGGAACACTAACAGGAACACGAACAGGCACTGGCGCCTCAAAAACGGGAAACAAACTCGATTTCTCACAGACAAGACAAGAGAAACACTGGCCGGAGCGCAAGGTAACAAACACAAACAATCTGGCACAGGACAGCAAACACGAGAAGGTAATATAGGGGAATAATTAAGGAAGTCTGATAAGAGGCAGGTGATAGCGGTGAATGATAACGCTGATGGGATAACAAGGGGGTGGGGAGACACCACAATGACAGCAGAGCACATGGCGAACTGTCAAAACAAAACACGCGAAGTCAGATCGAAGACATGACACCTTTCTTATTAAAAGAATAATTTCACTTCAGTACTAAAACGTAATATCAGCATGTTTTGAAGACATGGCTTGTTGATAGTTAGTTAAGATGTTCTCAACCTTGAGCAAACTGTTACTCTTTGGAGCTTTTGTGTGTATGCGCGTTGCATGATCTTTACAGAATCATTATTGGTGATGAGGTTTTCTGCAGATGATGCCAGACGTGGAGATGCCGTTCTCTGACCTCCGAGGTCATTGTAATCCAAATCTGGGACTGGGCGACAACGAGTCTACTACGCATTTTTAGTGATATGTGCTCCTATCTGTTTACGTGTGGAAAGTTGCTTACGTGCATGTTGTTAGAGCCAATCAGAATCATTCCACATGACAATAATGACGTGGTTAGACCTTGAAAACAGTATAACTGTTCAGAAATTGTATGTACGTTAGGCGGAGGCGGGGAGCCTGTTAGAGGGAGTGCGGCCTACGAACTCCTTGTGAGACTTGAAGCTGGCTTCTGCTGATGAAACTGCAAACTATTCTTCAGTAAATTTTTCTTTAATTAATCTAACTCCTGACTCTTGGTCTTCATTTCTCACTACTGGTCCTGGGTCCTAAGCTGTTACCCCAACAGTTTACATTTATAAAATACTTTCACTTCTAACCCACTTAATCCCAGCCTCAGCCCATTCAGAAATAAACTCGTACATAAACAGAAAATACATACCACTTTTGCCTGCTTGTGAGCTAAGAGAGGGGGTTACATCTTGAACTTTAAACTTTACGATTATTACATCGTTTTATATGATCAGCAGAATTGCTCCGCAAAACTCTGACCGCAGTTCTGACTCATTTCGTGGCAAAAAACAGGAAGTGACATACAAAGGCACGATGGGAGCAAAATAAAACATACCCAAAAAACTCTTAAAAGAATAATTATTGCTCAAATATACAACAGTTGAGTATATAAATCACAATAAGCATTATAAAATAGTTTAAATATAAAAATATACAGATTAAACTGATTAAAAGTTGCTGAAATAAATGAGTGTTTAGGTACACAAGCGCCATCTAGTGGAAATAAACATTATAGACACCCAAAGCTTTGACAGCAAACACACTCCCACCATCACACAATGTGTGATTCTTAATAGAAGTTCAGTAACTCAGCATGAACTTATAAACATTCAGAGGGTAAGTATTTGTACACGTTTAACATACACAGTTAAACACTAATCAAGCTAACCCTTTAATCAGCTTCAAGTAGTAACACTGTTTTGTGTATGGGTCCTTCTAAGTAGACTGACTTGTTTGTGCGTGCACCCTTGCTATCTAGTGTTGCATCACTAACCAGAAGTTTAAGTCTTCTCACCATTCCATCAGATCCAGGGAAGACTTCTACCCCTTTAGCTAGCTTCCACTGATTTCGTGGAGCTAAGTCATCTTGAAGCAGAACAATTTCATTTATCTTGGTGTTTCTCCTGCTCTTATTCCACTTACTTCTCTGCTGCAAACTCAACAGATATTCCTTCCTCCTTTAACATAGAATGGACCGAAACAGTCCAGCCACTATAGGTGAACGGAGGAGTAGCTTCCAATCTTTCTAGTGGCAGGTCAGCCATCCTTTTCTCCTGATTGCATTTCCTCAGCTTCCTACACTTAACGCATTTGTAGATGAGAGATGAAACTTCACTACTGCATCCTAGAATCCAAATACCATTGGAGCGGATTTCATTGATGGTCATGCCACGACCTTGATGTTGCACCTTTTCATGGAAGTGCTTTATGAGTAAACGAGATATATGATGCCCTTTAGGAAGAATGGCTGGATGCTTTACATAAGGGTGAAGTTCTGCCTGTGTCAATCGTCCTCCCACCCGTAGGACATCATGGTCGTCGATAAACGGACTTAACTTGTACAGCTTGTTGAACTGACATGAATTAACTTCCTTGCCTTGTCTTAGATGATTGATTTCGTCACTGAACACTTCTTCTTGAACGATACGAATAATGAATTGTTCAGCATCCTTTCTTTCTTCAAGTGTTGTGAAATTGTTGGATCTTTCTACCAAACCTTTCGCACTCCTTGCACAACGTTTGAGCCTCACTATGGCTTTCACTGCCCTCTTCCAATCTAAAAACCTTTGCAGTCGATCTGACAGACACCACTCTTCTCTTGCCTTGGTCGTGAGAACTTGTGCCCTTTTGAGCTCTGGATCTCCATCATTAATCTCTCCCACATTAATGCCTTCCTTAGGGAGTTCTCTTTGCCATAGGAAACTTGGACCAGTAAACCAGTTCGATCCCATGAGTTCCTTTACGGTGAGCCCACGAGAAGCATGGTCAGCTGGATTTTGTTCTGAAGCCACATATCGCCATTGACTAGTCTCAGTGCTTGTTCTGATTTGCTGAACTCGATTGGCTACAAATACATGGAAACGTTGTGCATCGTTGTTAATATAACCAAGGACAACCTTGGAGTCGGTCCAGTAGTATTCATGGATGTCATCCAATTCTAGTTCTCTTTTTAGCAAACCACCAATTCTTGTAGCAACTACTGCAGCTGAGAGCTCTAGTCTTGGAATTGTTACCACCTTTGATGGAGCAACCCTAGCTTTACCCATAATGAGAGTACAGTAGACTTCTCCAGACATGGTTACAGCTCTGAGGTATGAACATACTCCATAGCCTGACACACTGGCGTCTGAGAAATGGTGTAGCTCATATTGCTGAACATCCTTGAATGTTGATGGCACATAACAACGTGGTATCTTTATCAAAGACAGGTTATGGAGATCTTGCAGCCAAGCTTCCCAATGCGGCTTGAGGTCATCAGGAAGTGGTTCGTCCCAGCCTATCTTATCTTGACACATCTTTTGTAGGGTACTTTTCCCAACTAAAATGAAGGGAGCGACAAATCCAAGAGGATCAAAAATAGAAGCAACTGTAGACAACACTCCTCTTCTAGTAAAAGGATTTTCCTTTACTAGCACTCTGAAATGGAACTCGTCTGAAGCTATGCACCATTGGATTCCAAGCGCCCTCTCTACTTTAGGCTCTCCTAGAGACAAGTCAAGGTCAGTAGCCCCTTCAGTACATTCCTCCCTTGGAATTGTGGCGATCACAGTCTTGCTGTTGGTGATGAATTTGTGCAAGCGAAGCTTCGAGGTATTGCAGAGACCCCTGGCTTCCTTTACAAGCTGGATTGCCTCTGCTTCAGTGTCTACACTTGCTAAGCCATCGTCAACATAAAAATTACGTTGTATGAACTTCACTGTGGCTTGATTAAACTTGCCTTCACCTTGTACGGCAAGGTATTTGAGGCCGAAGTTTGCACATCTAGACGAGGAGGCCGCTCCGAACAAGTGGACCTTCATTCGAAAAACTGATGGTGGGGCTTTCATATTTCCATCTTCCCACCATAGGAACCTGAGGTAGTCCCGATCCTTTGGAGCAACATGAAACTGGTGGAACATACGCTCCACATCACACATGATGGCCACTTGCCCTTTCCGGAAACGACACAAGACTCCAACAAGGGTATTTGTGAGGTCAGGCCCAGTCAGTAGATGCTCATTCAGAGAAGTATTCTGAAATCTTGCAGAGCAATCAAAGACGATGCAAATCTTGCCTGGCTTCTGCAGGTTATATACTCCATGGTGAGGTATATACCATGCTGGTTGATTACTTAACTCCATCTCTGGGACCTTTTCAGCATCGCCTCTTGCCATTATGTCCTTCATGAAAGCCAGGTAATCCTTTTGGTACTGCTCATCTCTCCTTAAACGCTTCTCTAGGGATCTGAGTCGATGCTCGGCACATGCTTTGTTGTTTGGCAAATCTGGCCTCTCACCCTTAAAAGGCAATGGCATCTCATAGTGTCCATCTTGCGTTTGCTTAATGCCTTCATTCAATTTAGCCAAAAACCTTAAGTCTTCTTGTGACGTTGAGACTTCCTCATTATCCCTCTCAACAAAGTCTGACTCAAAAACCTTCATTATCTCTGCTGGAGTGATCATCTCTTTTACCTTGTTCCTATGTACAAAACAGACTTCAGACTTGAGTTTGTGAAATGGATCACCAGCTGGAAGAACTTGCTTCATAATAATCCTGTGACTCACACCGATTTCATCTTGATAACTGTCATCATGGTTGTATCCAACGATACTCCAACCCAACACAGATCTTTGTGCAAATGGCTGATTCTCATTGCCACTGAGAACATCTCTGGGAAGTAAGGCTTGAGGACAGTTGTATCCTATTAACAAACCTACTTCACAGTCAAGTGCAGGAGCCATTACATCTGCCAGATGTTCTAGATGAGGCCAGTTCCTTGCGGTTTCACATGTGGGTATATGAGATCTACTTGCAGGTATATAGTCTCTAGTGTAAGTTGTTGGAAGTTTTATTTTCACTTCGGACTGGAAGCCTCTTACTTGTAGTCCATTCAATTTGTGACTGGACACAACCTTCGTTTTGGATGTTATTGTAGAAATCTTGAGTTTGGCAGGCTCTTTCCTGATGTCAAGTGTCTCAGCTGTGTCCTTTAGAATGAAAGTAGTGTCGCTCTGAGTATCAAGCAAGGCATACACTAAAATCTCCTTCCTTGGTTCAGCTGTTGTTGAGACATAAACTGGGATGATCGATGAGGTATGAGTACCGTTCCTTTCTTGAACTACTCTGTTCGAAGTCACAGGCTTAGACTCTTGTACCTTATGTGATTCGGCTGTTCTATCTGCAGATCCGTGATTGACCTTGATCTTATCTTGACTGGTTTTAGATCTTTGTACTGGGAATTTATTTACACGGTCCTGATGTAGGCTTGTTGGGTGACACTTCTCACATTTTTCACACACGCTCCTAGAGGTGCAGCTTCTGGAGTTATGACCAGTCTTAAGACAGCCAAAGCACAACTTCTCAGACTGTACAAACTTCAATCGTTCCTCAATCGGTCTTTCCATAATCTTACGACACTTATGAAGAGTGTGGCCATATCTCTTACAAAAGACACACATAAAGCTAGTCCTTTCCTCGTTGGAACTAGTGGTGAATGTCTTGGCAGTTGAGTTGCGATTCCGCTGGAACTTATGATCTTGATCTGTTTGCTTGTACCTTTCTTGCTCTGCTGGCTTTATTGCTTGCAGCGACGTGATAGGATTGCATGCAATTCGAGCTTCCTTGTTGAGAAATTCAACAAAGTACTTGAAATCTGGGAACCCTTTGTATTCATCTTGAAACTTGGTAACTGCTCTATTCCAACGTGAACTTAACCAGTCTGGCAATTTGGCTGATATTCTCTGATTTTCAACACAGTCATTCAAAGCTTGTAAACCTTGAACATAAGGCATGGCTGACTCAACACTGCTTAGGAAATCTACAAATTCCTGGAGATCTTTGCTGTCTTTGGTAGCAATCTTGTGCCAAGACTGTATTTTGTCACGATAAGATTTGCCAACTACGAACGGATTGCCGAACCGGTCGTCGAGGATGTTCCAGGCTGCTGTGTAAGCTATTTCTGTTCCAGCCACAAAATGTCCGTCAATAGCTCTCTTGGCTGGACCAACTACATACTTGCGTAGAAAGTAGAGCTTCTCTTGAGGTGGCAAGTTCTTGCGGTCAATTAATGTCTGGAAAGACAGCTTCCAGTCATTATACTTTAGGGGATCTCCAGAGAAAACAACAGGTTCTGGAATTGGGATCCTGTTGGCTGTAATCGCTTCAGCGAGTGCCTTCACAAGGTCATTAGAAGCTTCGTTGGGAGCAGGCAATGAAGGTGACTGAGAGATATGAGCTTGGGGAATTGGTAACCTTTGAGAGGAACAAGAGGGTTGGTTGAAAGAAGCAGTGTCTTGTACGAGCATGAATGGCTTTGAGAGAGAAAAAGGAATGCTTGGTTGAAAAACATAATCTTCTTGTCTTTGTTGAAGAAGAGGAGCAGAACGTTGTTCTCCCTCATCACCTTTGATGCTTTCAGCATACACCTGCAGCCTTGCTTGTGCTGCGTTATGTCTTTTTAGTTCCTCCAACCGTTCCACTTCCTTTTTCTTTTCTTCCAGCTTTATTTTCCTAACAGTGCTTTCCGAAATAAATTGAGCCCTTTTCCTTGCATTCTCCGCTTTGGTTTCTCTTTCTTGAGCTTCTCTTTCTGCTGTTAACCTTTCATCCTCTGCCTCCAGTTTCCTAATTTCCTCTTCATGTTGATGTTGTGTCTTCATTATTTTAATCACTTCTTGTGTAGCCGCTACTTCAGCTGCTGCTTCTTGTCTTTTCTGCAGAGAATCACTATAAGATTGACTTGACATCTTGGAAACAGACTTTGACTTACTGGAAGTTGCTGAGATGATGCTGGACACCGTGGCTTCAAACACTGAATCTGAATCAGGCCAGGGAATCTCCTTTGGATCACCGTTGAGAAAGCTCTGAGACTTCTCATTTGCAGTGCTAGTAATGGCAAGACAAGTGTCATTTTTCCTTCGGATTTCAGGTTCCGGGCTTGTGATGCTTCTTATATCGCCATAAATATGGTCGACCTCAGACTGAATGGCATTAATGGTGCTCACAACTTCACAAATCAATTCCGCATCATCATTGTTCTTAATGGCTCTTTTCAAACCATTGATGTGATATTTCCACCTTCTATACTTCTGTTCAAAGCTTCTTTTCAGATCATTTAGTCTAGCGTCTTGCAGTGTTTTACCCTTCTCGGTAAGTGTGCATGCTCGCTGACTTCTTTTAATATCTGGGAGCTGTGAATTATCTGCGCCAACCTGAGGTTGTTGTACTTGTGCAGCCACTTCAACTTGCTCAGTTATATCAGCCTGCTGTGGTGGGATAACCTGCTCTGCATCGTCTACGTCTTGTGCAGTAGGGTATGTAGAGCTGACATCTTTAGTAGGCAGCAATGTTTTTTCACTTGTGTATGACATGCTAAACCTGTGTTGCACTATAATGTGAATATTCAAAGAGCTCAAAATAAATCTAAAGTTTAGTGTAAAGCGATTATCTCAGCTAGACTTATGTGATCCAATCATGTATATGATAAAATATTGCAGAACTGTCAAGTAGCAAAAGTATGAACTTGTAACTTGTAAAATGTGAATATCAACACGCTTAAATTATAAAGTATGCAAAACACTTGAATATAACAGAAAATTCAAATTTCAGTCTTATTCAATAGTAGCACAATTGCCCATCTGTTTAGTCCCTTTAGTTTCTTAATAAGCCAAACGAAAATAGAAAAAAGTCCAACTTTATCTTAGAATGAGGATGACGGAAATACCAGAGCAATTGAAACTTCAGCGACAGTTCACAAGTCTTTTGCTGCTTCCAAGTCACTAACTTCAAAAGTGCTTGCTTGTTCAGCCTTTACTTGCCCACTGGCTGCTTCAGTCAGTCAATTGCGATATTTTTTATGTTGTACTTCCCTCATTCAACACATGGCGCCTCTTGATGGCCGTCTTCCTCGTGCAGGTTTACTATCAGCTGCTGTTGGCCTTCACCGACGCAGTAAGTGTTCTACTGTACCGCTCTTAGTCACAACACGAAGGCTGAGGTTCTTTTAACTGATGTTTAATGCTCTCTGGACTCAGACATCAACATCAACACCCTAGAACTGAGAAAAAAAAAAGATGAATATACAACAAATACATGTCATACAGTCAGTTACATAGAAAACATACATGACTTTAAACTCGTACATAAACAGAAAATACATACCACTTTTGCCTGCTTGTGAGCTAAGAGAGGGGGTTACATCTTGAACTTTAAACTTTACGATTATTACATCGTTTTATATGATCAGCAGAATTGCTCCGCAAAACTCCGACCGCAGTTCTGACTCATTTCGTGGCAAAAAACAGGAAGTGACATACAAAGGCACGATGGGAGCAAAATAAAACATACCCAAAAAACTCTTAGAAAGAATAATTATTGCTCAAATATACAACAGTTGAGTATATAAATCACAATAAGCATTATAAAATAGTTTAAATATAAAAATATACAGATTAAACTGATTAAAAGTTGCTGAAATAAATGAGTGTTTAGGTACACAAGCGCCATCTAGTGGAAATAAACATTATAGACACCCAAAGCTTTGACAGCAAACACATACTGTGTTCAAATTGTATTGCAAAACACCTTTGCTGATATTGAGGTGGGATACGGGTAGGGTTAGGGACAGGTGTGGTTGTATGGGTAAGTTTAAGGGTAGGGTTAGGTGTAAGGGAAGTGTCAACTGTGTAATTACAAATGTAACTACAGAAATTAATTATAGACGTAATTACAGGCAGGTCATTTTTAAAATGTAAGTACAATGTAAAATCATGGATGTCACAATAAGTGCATTGTATCGAATGATTAATTAAAATGTTAGTACATAGTAGTTAAGGCCACCTAATATAAAGTGGGTCCGTTTTTTGTTTTGTTTTTGAAAAACAAAGATAAAGTCAGTGAAGCAAAGCAAGGCAACCTTCCAGTAAATGACCTCAAGAAAGAGGAGCAACATTTTGATTAGCGGTGGGAATCTTAAGGCACTTAATGATTCGATCCGATTCCGATTCACGGACTACACGGACTACAAAGGGAACACAAACTCC
Source organism: Romanogobio albipinnatus (assembly GCA_023566225.1). NCBI lineage: Eukaryota > Metazoa > Chordata > Actinopteri > Cypriniformes > Gobionidae > Romanogobio > Romanogobio albipinnatus. The sequence goes on from CM042251.1 coordinate 24,880,021, forward strand.
ACCGTGAACACCGCTGCCTCTCTCCCGGACGAGCTCAACACCTTCTATGCTCGCTTTGAGGGAACTAACACCGCCCTCAGCTGAAGATACAGAGGTTAGTGCACTCTCCCTATCTTTAGCGGATGTAACCCGATCCTTCCGGCGGGTGAACGTCCGTAAAGCCGGGGGTCCAGACGGCATTCCGGGCCGCGTCATCAGAGCGTGCGCGCACCAACTGGCTGGAGTTTTTACGGACATCTTTAACCTGTCCCTCTCCCTGTCTGTGGTCCCCACATGCTTCAAAACGTCCACCATTGTTCCTGTACCGAAGCAATCAAAAACACTCTGCTTAAACGACTGGCGTCCTGTTGCTCTGACCCCCATCATCAGCAAATGCTTTGAGAGACTAGTCAGAAACCACATCTGCTCTGTTCTCCCTCCCTCACTGGACCCACTGCAGTTTGCATACCGCACAAACCGCTCCACTGATGATGCCATTTCATCAACAATTCACACTGCTCTCTCCCACCTGGAAAAGAGGAACATATATGTGAGAATGCTGTTTGTAGACTACAGCTCAGCATTCAACACCATTGTGCCCTCCATACTTGACATTAAACTCCGGGCTCTAGGCTTAAACAGCTTGTTATGCAGCTGGATCCTGGACTTCCTGTCAAACAGACGCCAGGTGGTCAGAATGGGCAGTAACATCTCCTCACCACTGACTCTCAACACTGGAGCCCCTCAGGGCTGTGTTCTCAGCCCACTCCTGTACTCCCTGTACACACATGACTGTGTGGCAACCCACAGCTCCAACACCATCATCAAGTTTGCTGACGATACGACGGTGGTAGGTCTCATCACTGACAATGATGAAACTGCCTACAGAGAGGAGGTGCACACTCTGACACGGTGGTGTCAGGAGCACAACCTCTCCCTCAACGTCAGCAAGACCAAGGAGCTGGTGGTCGACTTCAGGAGGAATGAGAGAGGACACCGCCCCATCACCATCGATGGAGCACCGGTGGAGAGAGTCAGCAGCTTCAAGTTCCTTGGTGTCCACATCACAGAGGAACTCTCATGATCCGTCCACTCCGAGGCCATTGTGAAGAAGGCTCATCAGCGCCTTTTCTTTCTGCGACGGCTGAGGAGGTTTGGAATGAGCCGCCACATCCTCACACGCTTCTACACCAGCACAGAGAGCCTGCTGACTGGCTGCATCACCACCTGGTATGGCAACAGTACCGCCCGCAGCCGCAAAGCCCTGCAAAGGGTAGTGCGCACGGCCAGCTGCATCATCGGAGGTGAGCTTCCCTCCCTCCAGGACATTTACGCCAGGCGGTGTGTGAAGAGAGCTCAGAGGATCATCAGAGACTCTAGCCACCCGAACCATGGGCTGCTCTCACTGCTGCCATCAGGCAGACGGTACCGCAGCATTAGAACACGCACCAGCCGACTCCAGAACAGCTTCTTCCCACAAGCAATCAGACTACTTAACTCCTGATCCATCAGGATCATAACACACACTGGACAGAATATCACTCAGCACAACCCACTGTAGACACACACACATTATATACACATTTATTTATCATTTATTATTTATCATATAGCACCTATTGTACATTGGATCTCTACTGTGAATAATAATGTATACTGTACATTGTATATTATTATTACTATAGCTTAATGTATACTGGTGTATGTTATGTATGTATGTTACATATGCCATATATGTATGTTTAGTGTATATTGTTTAAAGTATATGTATATTGTAAGTATGTGTATATTGGTTAAAGCTGTGAGAACTACACTCACATTGTGTAAATTATTTATTGTTTATTGTAGAGATTACTGTGCTGTGAGTAATTGTGGGCGCATCAGATGTGTAATCTGATGCTGCTTTAAATGTTGTACATGTCATGTCGTGACTACTATGTTGCTCGGAACTGCACCAAGTGACAATAAAGTGATTTGAGTGATTTGAGTTTTTGATTTGAGTGATTCTGGGAGTAACGTTCCGATTCCCAAAACGATTCTTAACATACATTTTGCTGTGCGAATACAGGAACTTTACATTTTAACCAAAATTGGAGCTAATATGTGTTTTGTTTTTAGTTAGAATATCTGTTTGACAGTATTGCCATATTCAAAATGATTATGAAGATTTCTTTCAATACTTTTATTTTATTAACAAAGTTATATTCAAGATTAACAAGCTCTGAATGAAACATGGTAAGCCATATATACAATTGCAAATAACATTCATTAAGAATGAAAAATTGTCACACTTTGTCGTAAATTGAGAACTGTTTAGTTTCTTTAGAACATTTTAACAAAAAATGTCTTTAAAAGCAAAACATTTTTTTTACTTTGGTTAGAGCCACAAAAAAATCTTTAAAACATAGGCTAATGCAGAAGAAAAACAACTTTAGCGCTTGTTGAGAAGCCAAATTCAGTGTGTGCGCATAACATCTCACATAAGAAAACTTGCCGAGCTGCAACAGTCATGTTAGAGACATTTAACTAATCACTCACCAAAACGAAGTCCATCCATCCATCCATCCATCCATCTTCTTCCGCTTATCCGGGGCCGGGTCGCGGGGGCAGCAGTCTAAGCAGAGATGCCCAGACTTCCCTCTCCCTAGACACTTCCTCCAGCTCTTCCGGGGGGACACCGAGGCGTTCCAAGGCCAGCCGGGAGACATAGTCCCTCCAGCGTGTCCTTGGTCTTCCCCGGGGCCTCCTCCCGGTTGGACATGCCCGAAACACCTTCCCGGGAAGGCATTCAGGAGGCATCCGGAACAGATGCCCGAGCCACCTCAGCTGTCCCCTCTCGATGTGGAGGAGCAGCGGCTCTACTCCGAGTTCCTCCCGAGTGACTGAGCTCCTCACCCTATCTCTAAGGGAGCGCCCAGCCACCCTGCGGAGAAAGCTCATTTCGGCCGCCTGTATCCGGGATCTTGTCCTTTCGGTCATGACCCAAAGCTCATGACCATAGGTGAGAGTAGGAACGTAGATTGACCGGTAAATCGAGAGCTTCGCCTTACGGCTTAGCTCTTTCTTCACCACGACAGACCGGTACATCGACTGCATTACTGCAGAAGCTGCACCGATCCGTCTGTCAATCTCCCGTTCCATCCTCCCCTCACTCGTGAACAATACCCCTAGATAATTGAACTCCTCCACTTGGGGCAGGAACTCTCCATCAACCTGAAGTGGGCAAGCCACCCTTTTTCCGACTGAGGACCATGGCCTCGGATTTGGAGGTGCTGATCCCCATCCCAGCCGCTTCACACTCGGCTGCAAACCGTCCCAGTGCATGCTGAAGGTCCTGGTTAGAAGGGGCCAACACGACAACGTCATCCGCAAAGAGCAGAGACGAAACCGTGTGGTCCCCAAACCTGACACCCTCCGGCCCTTGGCTGCGCCTAGAAATTCTGTCCATAAAAATTATGAACAGAACCGGCGACAAAGGGCAGCCCTGCCGGAGTCCAACATGCACCGGGAACAAGTCTGACTTACTGCCGGCAATGCGGACCAAACTCCTGCTTCGGTCATACAGGGACCGGACAGCCCTCAGCAAAGGACCCCGGACCCCATATTCCCCCAGCACCCTCCACAGGACGCCGCGAGGGACACAGTCGAATGCCTTCTCCAAATCCACAAAACTTTCCCGGGGAGGCTAAGAAAAATGATCCCCCTATAGTTGGAACACACCCTCCGGTCCCCCTTTTTAAAAAGAGGAACCACCACCCCGGTCTGCCATCCCAGAGGCACTGTCCCCGACCGCCACGCAATGCTGTAGAGGCGTGTCAGCCAAGACAGCCCCACAACATCCAGAGATTTGAGGTACTCAGGGCGGATCTCATCCACCCCCGGTGCCTTGCCACCGAGGAGTTTCTTGACCACCTCGGTGACTTCAGCTTGGGTGATGGACGAGTCCTCCTCTGAGCCCCCAGCCTCTGCTTCCTCAATGGAAGACGTGAAGGCGGGATTGAGGAGATCCTCGAAGTATTCCTTCCACCGTCCGACAACATCCCCAGTTGAGGTCAACAGCCGCCCATCGCCACTGTAAACAGCGTTGGTAGGGCACTGCTTCCCCCTCCTGAGGCGCCGGATGGTTTGCCAGAATCTCTTCGAGGCCAGCCGATAGTCCTTTTCCATGGCCTCACCGAACTCCTCCCAGGCCCGAGTTTTTGCCTCCACAACCACCCGGGCTGCAGTCCGTTTAGCCTGCCGATACCTGTCAGCTGCCTCAGGAGTCCCACAAGCCAGCCAGGCCCGATAGGACTCCTTCTTCAGCTTGACGGCATCCCTTACTTCCGGTGTCCACCACCGGGTTCGGGGATTGCCGCCTCGACAGGCACCGGAGACCTTGCGTCCACAGCTCAGAGCAGCCGCTTTGACAATGGAGGTGGAGAACATGGTCCACTCGGACTCAATATCTCCAGCCTCCCTCGGGATCCGGTCGAAGCTCTGCCGGAGGCAGGAGTTGAAGATCTCTCTGACAGGAGACTCGGCCAAACGTTCCCAGCAGACCCTCACAGTACGTTTGGGTCTACCGAGTCTATCCAGCTTCCTCCCCCGCCATCGGATCCAACTCACCACCAGGTGGTGATCAGTTGACAGCTCCGCCCCTCTCTTCACCTGAGTGTCCAAGACATACGGCCGCAGGTCAGATGAAACGACCACAAAGTCGATCATTGACCTACGACCTAGGGTGTCCTGGTGCCATGTGCACTGATGGACACCCTTATGCTTGAACATGGTGTTCGTTATGGACAAACTGTAACTAGCACAGAAGTCCAATAACTGAACACCACTCGGGTTCAGATCAGGGGGGGCGTTCCTCCCAATCACGCCCCTCCAGGTTTCACTGTCATTGCCCACGTGGGCATTGAAGTCCCCCAGTAGAACGACGGAGTCCCCAGTCGGAGCACTCTCCAGCACCCCTCCCAGGGACACCAAGAAGGTCGGGTACTCTGCACTGCTGTTTGGCCGTAGGCACACACAACAGTGAGAGACCTATCCCCGAGCCGAAGCCGCAGGGAAACGAACTCCAACACATGGCGGCAGAGCTGGGGGGCTATAAGCAAACCCACACCAGCCCGCCGCCTCTCACCATGGGCAACTCCAGAGTGGTGAAGAGTCCATCCCCTCTCGAGAAGTGTGGTTCCAGAGCCCAAGCTGTGCGTGGAGGTGATTCCGACTATCTCTAGTCGGAACCTCTCAACCTCACGCACAAGCTCAGGCTCTTTCCCCGCCAGCGAGGTGACATTCCATGTCCCAAAAGCTAGTTTCCGTGTCCAGGGATCGGGTCGTCTAGGCCCCCGCCTTTGACTGCCGCCCGATTCGCTTTGCACCGGCCCCTTACGGTCCCTCCCGTGAGTGGTGGGCCCACGGGAAGGTGTCCCCACGTCGCTCCTTTGGGCTGAGCCCGGCCGGACCCCATGGGGGAAGGCCCGGCCACCAGGCGCTCGCATACGAGCCCCAACCCCAGGCCTGGCTCCAGGCTGGGGCCCCGGCTGCGCCATACCGGGCGACGTCACGGTCCTCCTTTTCTTTGGCATCATAAGGGTTTTTGAACTGCTCTTAGTCTGACCCGTCCCCTAGGACCTGTTTGCCTTGGGAGACCCTACCAGGGGCATATAGCCCCGGACAACGTAGCTCCTAGGGTCATTCGGGTACTCAAACCCCTCCACCACGTTAAGGTGGCAGTTCATGGAGGAGTCTTTGTTCAGAATTTTCCATTAGTTTGAAACATTGTGCAGTACTTTAGCAATATTCGATAAGTCATTCCAAAAATTATGCCACGGATGTTGTTAGGTTTATGTACCGGCCACCGCATCAGAGACATTGGAGTGTTATTAAGCATTAATGGCAAGGAAAGCGTCGTATAGCCTACTTGAGCACCACTTCGTTATTTTGGTTCAGAATTTCGTTTGTTGGAAATATGAACTTAATTTAGAAATGCTTTTGAAATTAAAAACTTTGCATTTAATAGGCAAAATAAATTTTTGAAATGGAGAGGCAGCCGCAGCGAGTGCAGACAGAGCGGCCAGAGAAACGGAGGAGCGACTGCTGTAAGGCGTTTGAGCAAAACTGCGGAAAAACTGCATAAAACGTGTAGGTGTTGAACCCTCTCACCAGGAAAAGTGTCCCCACGGGTGCGACGCCCCTGAGCAGGTCGTAGTTTGTCCATTTTATCTTAAACGAAGGCAATTCACCAGCATACAAACTTTCGCCTATCAACAGGTTGTTCTGTTTGGCTGGTGACCGCGCGCGCAAACACAGTGGTGAAGTGGCTGTTTGAATTGAACACAGAATCGATTCTGAATTTTTGAAAATCGATTCTGAATCGTTGGATAACGAATCACGATACATCGATGCATCGACTTTTTCTCCCACACCTAATTTTGATCCACTTTGACAAAATAGGACCAAGCAAAGCAAGACAGCAATTCCTCCATTCCCTCCTTCAGGGAACGAGGGTTACATACGTAACCGAGACGTTCCCTTTCAGTCGGTCACGTTCAACGTACGTTGGAACTGACTGACGAATTGGGATCCCTACCAAAACGCCAGGGCGCTGGCCCTTCCAGCGTCCTGCTTGAGCGCACTGGACCGTCTTAGATGGTACGGAAGTCAGGGCTCCAAGCAGGGAGGTCAGTCCATGCTGTTTCTGCAAGACCCACCCAGTGTGACTATTGGATAACGCTGGGAAAGCGTGCCCGTCTCGGGAGATGGTACGCTGCGGAGCCACGTCTTTCAGCGGAAGGATTGGTGGCGGAATACACATAAGGACTAACCTGGCAGGGTAGTGCAACATATGGCAGTCTCTGGGGTGGTTCCAGCCTGGTTCCAGGGGGGAAAGAACACGCCCAGAGACGACAGAGCGGGCTCTGTCAAGGGAAAGACACGGGGCTAGCCAAGTAGGGTAGCAGGTACCGTGGAAGAATACACATATGGAGTTGCTGTGAGGGAACCGCTACATATGGAACCCAGCCTACACACACACGTTACACAAGCATACGGGTGCAGGCCTGGCGTCAGACGGCCGCAACGTCTGGCACCGCAGGGGTGACGGAGGAGCTCGACAGGGTTAGCCGTTTCTGGGGAACACAACTGGAGAAAATAGACGCACGTATCCGGCTCAGAGGGCGGGAGTGGCGTTGCAAGCCGACACTTAGAACGGGCACTTAGCGCTACTGGCCCCTGGGGGCGAGGATGCGGGAAGATACCGGCTCTAGACGGAGGCTATAGAATCTAGCGAACGTGTTAGGTGTCGCCCAGCCCGCAGCTCTACATATATCTGTCAGCGAGGCGCCTTGAGCCAGTGCCCAGGAGGAAGCAACACTCCTTGTTGAGTTTGCTCGCAACCCGAACGGGCAAGGCATCTGCTATCCAGTGGGCTAACCTCTGCTTGGAGACAGCCTTTCCCTTCTGCTGGCCTCCGTAAAAGACGAAGAGTTGCTTTGAGTCCGGTCAACGTAAGCGCAAAGAGCGCAGACGGGACATAAAGCCAGGGCTGGGTCTGCCGCCTCCGAAGGCAGCGCTTGCAGGATCACTACTTGGACCCTGGAAGGGAGTGGTAGGAACCTTGGGCACGTATCCAGGCCGGGGTCTCAGGACAATGTGAGAGTTGTCCGGCCCGAATTCCAGGCACGATTTGTTGACCGAAAGTGCATGCAGGTCCCCTACCCTCTTGATGGAAACCAATGCCGTCCGAAGCACTGTCTTCATTGACAGGATTTTAAGCTCCACCGACTGCAAAGGCTCAAAGGGAGGGCTCTGAGGGGGTCTTCCCGGTGGGAAGAGCACCATTCAACGAACAGGTTCTACTTCAAAGCATAGAGGCGCCTCGTAGAGGGGGTCTAGCAGAAGAGATGGTGTCCACCACTGCCTGTGGTAGACCACCTAGAACCTAGGTGCCAAGAGTGCCCCGTCCCTGAGAAAGAAGGTCCCTCCTCAGGGGAATCGGCCAAGGAGGGGCTGTCGTGAGGAGAGTTAGTTCTGGGAACCAGGTCCGGTTGGGCTAGTAGGGCGCAACTAACAAGACCTGCTCCTCGTCCTCCCTGACCTCACTGGGGTGTAGTACCACTGGCAATGGGTCGAGTCCGGAGAGGCAAACAGGTCTACCTGTGTGGCTCCGAAGAGGTCCCATATCAGCTGGACCGCCTGGGGATGGAGTAGCCACTCTCCCGGAGGTGTCAGCTGCCGTGAGAGCTCGTCGGCTCTCCGGTTGAGCGCACCTGGGATATAAATGGCAAGAAGCGACCTCAGATGTTTCTGACTCCAAAGAAGGAGGTGGCGGGCGAGTTGGAACATGCAACGGGAGCATAGACCACCCTGACGGTTGATGTACGCAACGGCCACAGTGTTGTCCATATGGACCAGTACATGCTTGCCACGTAGCGGCCACTTGAGGCGGCGCAGTGCCAAGTGTACTGCTAACAACTCGAGGCAATTGAAATTCCAATGCAATTGAGGTCCCGTCCACAGACCTGAAACTGCATGCCCGTTGTACGTGGCCCCCCAGCCCGTGGAGGAGGCATCCGTGAAGAGCACAGCATGCCTGGACACTTGTTCTAGGGGCACCCCGGCCCGGAGAAACGAAGCGTCGGACCACGGGCTGAAAATTGGGCGGCAGTAAGGAGTCACTGGGACCCGGTACTGGCCACTCTGCCACGCCCACCTTGGGACTCAGCCATGGAGCCAGTGTTGAAGTGGTCTCATATGAAGCAATCCGAGCGGCGTTACCGCGGCTGCAGATGCCATATGCCCCAGGAGCCTCTGAAAAAATTTCAGTGGGACCGCGGTCCTGCCTTTGAATGAATTCAAGCAGTTCAAACCGACCGGACCCGCTCTTCCGTGAGGCGCGCAGTCTGGCTGACCGAATCCAGCTCCATACCAAGATAAGAGATCCTCTGTGTGTGAGTTTGCTCTTCTCTCGGTTGACCCAAAGGCCCAACAGGCTGAGATGACTGAGCACCATGTCCCTGTGCTCGCACAACTGCTCTCGAGACTGGGCGAGTATGAGCCAGTCGTCGAGATAGTTGAGGATGCGAACGCCGTGTTCTCTGAGCGGAACAATGGCTGCCTCTGCGACTTTCGCGAAGACGCGAGGCGACAGGGACAGCCCGAAGGGCAGGACTTTGAACTGATATGCCTTCCCCTCAAACGCAAAGCGTAGGAACGGTCTGTGTCGAGGAAGGATAGAGACATGAAAGTACGCATCCTTCAGGTCGATCTCTGCAAACCAATCTTGGGGACGGATGCATTCGAAAATGCGTTTCTGCTCTGAAAATGTGGGTACCATTGGACTCCGGAGAGCCAGCGGCAGAGTATGACACCAGTCGGGGCCCCCCGGTCCTCCTCCGGGGGGTGGGGGAGGGGTGCGGACACCCACTCCCTCGGAGCAGCTCCTGTTCTCCCTGGGCTGCCCGTCTCATGAAGGCTGCTGCCTGGGTTTCGCAGGGGCGGAGGCGGATGCAGGGGGGGTGCCCTCGGCGACAAGCAGGCAGAGGCTCTGCGAATTAGGATGTTTTTTTGTTGTTTTTTTAAACCGCCTCTGTCTGCTTCTGGGTCATCGAGAACTGCTGGGCAGAGTTCTTGATGGCGTCGCCGAAGAGGCCAGCCTGACAGACAGGGGCGTTGAGGAACCGAACTTAGTCGGACTCATGCATATCTGCCAGGTTTAGCCCCAGGTTCCTGGACCACTAGTGTGGACATCACCTGACACAGGGAGGGCATAACCCCTGGGTCGGGACTACCCTTGTGCATGCAGGACAGAGGGTAGTGAGAGAGGTAAAAATTTATACTGATTTTCGCCCTTTTGGTGTTCCATATTTTAACACCAAATAGTTCCATACTGCTAATTTTTCCAATGCCCATCCGGGGAAAAAGGCACGGCGGTAGGCAAGGCGATTTACGCGTTGCACTACGCCTCAGCCACCCGGGAAAGCATGGCTGTCAACTCTGAATCTGATTCAGCAAGAGCACACACAATTATAGTGGGAAACTCATCATATCAGCATCATAATATCCAGTGCTTAACAGACCTCTCTCCGATGCAGAAATTGACATCTGTCCTCTGCCAGAGCCCCAAATGAAACACTAGGTCCCCTTGTTTTTTAAAGGTCCCGTTCTTCGTGTTTTTTTTTAAGCTTTGATCGTGGTCCGTTGGTCCCTGCTCCGGTGGTCCCTAAGTGGAGGAGGAGAAGGAAGGTGCCATCCGTGATTGCTCCGGTGGTCCCTGCTCTGGTGGTCCCGACTCTGGACCCAGTTCCGGTGGACCCTGTTCCGGTGGTCCCTGCTCCGGTGGTCCCTGCTCCGGTGGTCCCTGCTCCGGTGGTCCCGAGTCTGGACACGGCCCAGTTCCGGTGGATCGAGTCCGGACACGGCCTGGAGGGCTGTGATGGGATGTTTCGTGGTGGCAGTCCTGCGTGCTTGGGAGGAGCACAGGGCTTTCTCCCAAGCTCTGGAGGTTGTTCCGGTGGATCATGTTCCGGTGGATCGTGCTCCGGTGGTCCCTGCTCCGGTGGTCCCTAAGTGGAGTAGGAGAAGGAAGAATGGGTCCATTCTTGGAGGAGAATGGGTCCATCCGTGACTGCTCCGGTGGTCCCAGTTCCGGTGGACCCTGTTCCGGTGGTCCCTGCTCCGGTGGTCCCGAGTCTGGACACGGCCTGTAGGGCTGTGATGGGATGTTTCGTGGTGGCAGTCCTGCATGCTTGGGAGGAGCACAGGGCTTTCTCCAAAGCTCTGGAGGTTGTTCCGGTGGTCCCAGTTCAGGTGGACTCTGTTCTGGTGGATCGTGTTCTGGTGGTCCCAATTCCGGTGGTCCCAGTTCCGGTGGTGGATCATGTTCCGGTGGTGGATTGTGGTCCCAGTTCCGGTGGATCATGCTCCGGTGGTCCCGAGTCCGGACACAAAAGATGGGATGTTTGTGGTGGCGCAGTCCTGCGTGCTTGGGAGGAGCACAGGGCTTTCTCCAAAGCTCCAGAGGTTGTTCCGGTGGATCGTGTTCCTGTGGTCCCAGTTCCGGTGGATCATGGTCCGGTGGTCCCAGTTCCGGTGGTGGATCGTGTTCCGGTGGTTGCTGCTGTGCCGCCCTGGCGTCCTGCTCTGCCCGCGCCGCCCTGGCCGCCTGAACTTTGTTTTCCCCCGTCCCTCCCTGGTCTGTCCCTCCCGTCCCCTCCCTGGTCTGTCCCTCCCTAGTCTGTCCTTGTGTTTCTCCTGGGTCCCCTGGTGGAGCGTCTGGTAGTCGCCCCGTAGGGAGGGGGTAATGTCACATGTCTGTCCTGTCTTGTTGATCACATGTGGGGTTTTGTTATTTTGAGCATGTGCCCTTGTCCTTGTCTGACTCCACCCCTCTTGTTATCCAATCATTGATTATTTACCCCACCTGTTATTCATCACCTGCCTTTGAGTCCTTGCACCAGTTTTTCCTGAAAAAAGTCTGATTTGTGAGATAAAAAAAATCGCTATTATCTTTTAAATGTTTTATTTGGTGGCGGAAACAAGCTTCCATACTTAGTAGCTTAATAATTTTGCCAGCTGAAATCCAGAAACTCCTTAATGAAGAAGGATACATGAGGGTTCAGGCCAGAGTTCTTTCTTTGCACCATCTTCCCACTTCTTTTGCTGACCTGGAACTTTGAGGAGCACTTGCTGTTTTCAGGGTTAATCCTCATAATGAACCTATAAATAAAAGAAACAATTAGTTAGATCATTTGACGTGTAAAAAACTTTTTAAAAATTGGTTAAGACAAAAATGAAAATTGTGTCATTTACTCACACAAACCCATAAAACTGGTTCATTTTCAGAACGCATATTAATTAATATTCTCAATCTTCATTTTATCTTCATTTTTGTCTATCCAGTCAACCAAAGTTTTTTAGCATCAAGTGCATAAAGACATTGTTAAAGTAATCCATATGTGGCAACCCGAGGGGAAAGTCTAAGATGATATGGGAGGAGAAAAGAGAAGCAGAACACCGGACCAATCTAACACACTCGTTATCTAATATTAATGATTGGCACCTTGTGATGGCCGACGACATGGCCACACAGCAAGGCGGTAACTAAGCCACACACACTGACATGCCTTTTCCCCTTTTGTTTGTTTACATGTTATTTTGGTTGTTCTTTATTAAATTTTAGAATTAAATATTTAGTTGCAGATCATCTTATACATTTCATAATAAAGACACACACAAATTTGGTTCATTTTACCCACTTTATTTATAATTTACACTTTTACCATACATGACTGGGTTCGGTGCACACTTTCCAGTTATTAGTGGTATATTGTTAACGTTTATTTCTTTTGAGTTTAAGTTGCTTACGTGGGAAGAGCGGAGGTTTGGCGCTGTCTGGGACACTGCCCACACACCTACACAGGTTGATTACGCCACCCCGGAAAACGGCTCGGGTTACGTCTGTAACCCTTGTTCCCTGAGAAGGGAATGAGCACTGCGTCGGAACGACATTTTGGGGATACTCCCTAAGCATTAGCGAATCTGAAGTCCGTATAGAAACTAGCCCAATCTGATTGGCGTGCGTGATGACGTCACTGTGACGGCGTACCCGGAAGTATAAAAGGGGAGCCGGCGCATTGAAACGGCAGCTATTGCTCTGAAGCATGCGCTCCAGGCGTGCCGAGGTGTGGTGACGCGACGCAGTGCTCGTTCTCTTATCAGGGAACAAGGGTTACAGACGTAACACGAGCCGCTCCCTTTCGAGGGAACTCTCACTGCGTCGGAACGACATTTTGGGGAACGAGTACCCACTAGCCCACACCGAGGGTAGCGCCTGCCCTAGTGTGAAGCCGGAGACCAGGCACAACTAGGACTTGAGTACCCTAGCGCCAGGCGCCGTAGGGAGATACTTCTCCACCCTTTCCTTTTCCGTGTCCCAACCGGTGAGGGAGGCGTCTGTTGAAACGGTTTCCCGGCAAAAGGACGCTCCCAAAACCGGCCCCTGGGACAGAAACCAAGGTTTCTTCCATATAACTAGGGAACGAAGGCATCTGCGTTTTACCCTGATCATACGGAAAGGATTCCCACTGGGGGAACCCCTTGGTCTCCAACCACCACTATAGAGGTCTCATGTGCAGCAGGTCAAAAGGTATCACCTTGGACGCTGCTGCCATGTCCCCCAGCACTCCTCAAAGTGCTTCCCAGTGAAGTTTCATCCGCCGTCAAGTGAGGCGAAGGATGAAACACCTGCAGAACCAAAAGACCTGACCACACCTGATGGCACTATGGGCATCTTAACTCCTAAAGGCCCCCCACTCTTTTTCTTTTAGCGATGTAATCGCTAGGAGAAAGGCCATCTTAGGGTCAAGCTCTTTGGTTCATCTGACTCCAATGGCTCGAAGGGGGGCCTCAGCCAGCCTTCGAGAACCACTGCCAGATCCCAGGTTGGGAGTCTGGAACGAGCCACAGGTCTCATCCTCCGAACCCCACGGAGGAACTGTACATCCAGCTGGTGCCTACCCCAGACCATCACCCAAAGGAGTGTGGAACACGGACACCCTGAGTGTGGATGGGGTTAGACCCGCAGAGAAGCGATCTTGGAGGAACTCCAGCACTGAAGCCACCGGCCAGTTAACTGGGTCCACCTCAAGCTCCCTGCACCAAGTGGCTCACCACTTGGGGCTGTACAGCCTCCTTGAAGACGGAGCCCTGGAACTGAGTAAAGTCTCTATCACCTCTGCCGACAGGCCAGCCTCTAGGTACCTGACCCCCTCAAGGGCCAGACCCAAAGGCTCCAAACCTCAGGCCGGGGGTGAAATATTGTGCCCCCTGCCTGAGATAGGAGATCCCTCCTCAGAGGAATCTGCCATGGAGGACCTGCCAGCAGCGCTATGATATCCGAGAACCAAACCCTCTCCAGGACTCCCGGGAGCAGAGCAATCAGGGGAAATGCGTACAGACGCGGCCTCGGCGGTGCTGGATGCGTGAGGGAAAACCACAATGGACAGTGGGACGTCTCGCAAACAGGTCCACTTCCACTGGGACGAACCTCTCGCACATGGCCTCCACCACCCCTGGGTGGAGTCGCCACTCCCCGGGCCTCAGCTCCTGCCTCGACAGGATGTCTGCTCCCTGATTTTGGACCCCCGGGACATACATTGCCCTAATGGACAACAGTTTCCCTTGGGACCACAGGAGAATTTGATGCGCCAGTCTACATAGAGGGCGCGACCTCAAACCCCCCTGATGATTAAGGTACGCTACAACAGACGTATTGTCTGTTCGTACCAGGACATGTTGGCCGCAGAGGTCCGGGAGAAAGCTCCTGAGAGCTTTGTAGACCGCCATCATCTCCAAGCAATTTATGTGCCAGGAGGAATGACGGCCCTCCCACGGGCCCCTCGCAAAGCGGCCCTCCATGACCGCGCCCCAACCAGTGAGGGAGGCGTCTGTTGAAACGGATTTCCGGCAACAGGACGCTCCCAACACTGGCCCCTGGGACAGAAACCAAGGTTTCTTCCATATGACTAGGGAACGAAGGCATCTGCGCGTTACCCTGATCATACGGAAAGGATTCCCTCTGGGGGAAAACCCCTTGGTTTTTAGCCACCACTGTAGGGGTCTCATGTGCAGCAGGCCAAAAGGTATCACGTTGGACGCTGCTGCCATGTGCCCCAGCACTCTCTGAAAGTGCTTCACAGTGATGCTGTGGCCTAGCCTTATTCCTGAGACCATCGCCAGTACGGTCTCGACTCGCGCGGGAGACAATTGTGCCCGCATCGTCGTCGAGTCCCATACGATCCCTAGGAACGTAGTCCTCCGGGACGGCGTCAACACACTCTTTGTTGTGTTGAGTGTCAGCCCTTATATGGGCCAGAACGACATCTCAATGCCGAACTGCCATATCTGCCAGTTGTCGATAAAATTCAGCACACGGATGCCCTGAAGTCTCAATGGAGCCAGAGCTGCATCCATGCACTTTGTGAATGTGCGTGGGCAAAGAGCTAGACCGAAGGGAAGCACTCGATATTGGTACGCCTCGCCCCCGAAAGCGAACCTCAAGAACTTCCTGTGACATGGAAGGATGGAGATATGGAAGTATGCGTCCTTTAAATCTATCGTGACGAACCAGTCCTCGAACTGGATCTGACTCACGATGATGGGAACCATGAGCATTTTGAATATGAACCTCCTCAGAGACCGATTCAAATACCTCAGGTCTATAATCGGACGCAACCCTCCATCCTTTTTGGGAACTATAAAGTACCGGCTGTAGAACCCGGACTCCCTCTCCGGAAGCGGAACGTGCTCTATGGCTTCCTTCGCCAGCAAGGATTTTACTTCTAGTTCCATTACCCGAACCCGCTCTGGTACCACTGCAGTCCAGTTCAACCCCCTGAAACTTGGAGGAGGGTGACTGAACTGCAGTCTGTAACCTTTCTCTACAGTACGCAGGACCCATGTAGAAATATTCGGAAGGCATTTCCATGCGCCAAGATAATCTACTAAGGGAACCAGCCTCTCGAGGCTGGCCTCGGGTGTTACACGAGCCTCGTCCCCAACCCCCTGAAGCGGATGACCGGCAGGAAGTAGTTGGGAACGATTCTCTGTGTGCGGACGCGCGCGCTGCCCAACCGCAGGTCTTTCCAGAGGCGGCTGGAGCAGCATGCGTTCGCGGGAAATCGATGTGGCCCGAAGCGTCATAGACGGCGGGATTCCACATCGATTTCCCCAGAGCGCCCCAGAAGAAGCAACCTCGGTTGCCCTTCTGCGGGGGGGACCGCCCTTAGAAGCCCTGCCGCAGCTAGGGCTTCTTCCCAGCAGCCTTCCGTGCCCTGAGTACGTTCCTTAGATCGCCTCTGGGAGCGGAAGGCTGCTGGTGAGTCTGCTGGAGAGAGCCGTCTCTGTTGCCAAGCTCCCGGAGGAGGGGCTCTAGAGGCGACGCTCTCCCTCTGCAGCTGACGGTGTGAGGAGCTAGTGGACGGCTGAGGCTGCCCCCTAGGGGCCGCCTTCCCCGGCTCTGAGCGTCGAGGGACGAACTGACGGAAGACCGCTGACTGGCTATTTGCCTCCTGGTATTTGGCGACAACGGCCTCAACCGCGTCGCCAAATAGACCCGAAGGCGAAATCGGGGAGTCTAGGAGAAAGGACTTGTCATTCTCCCTCACTCCCGATAAGTTCAGCCATAAATGTCTCTCCACAGTCACCAAGGATGCCATAGAACGGCCGACAGCACGGGCTGTCTCCTTGGTGATGCGGAGAGACATATCCGCAGCCTTCCTCAGCTCCAAAACATCCTCCGGAGAGGGACCCTCGCCCTCGTCGAGCTCCTTGAGGAGGTCGGCCTGGTAGGCCTGCAAGATGGAAAGGGTATGCAGGGAACTACCAGCCCGCCCAGCCGCCATATAGGCCTTGCCCACCAAGGATGAGGTATCCCGACAGGGCTTGGTGGGCAATACCGGGGCTTTGAGGGACGATGCAGATTGGGGCGAAAGATAACTCGCTAGAGCCTCCTCCACCCGAGGCATCGTCCCATACCCTGCCTCGCGGGCCCCCAGAATGTTAGAATAATCCAACACTGGGGGATTGGAAACCCGCGAGGAGAAGGGTTTCCTCCAGGATCTACACACCTCGGTGTGTAGATCCGGGAAGAATGGCAAGCCCCGGCGAGGTGCTTGAACCCGGCGAGAAAGGAACCGGTCGTCCAGCCTACTTGGTGGCTGGACTTCCGGCACCTCCTGTGGCCAATCGATGTTCAATTTGGCCACCGCACGAGTCAACACCTCGACCAGCTCCTCTTGGGCGGGTGGATGAAGCGAGGACATACTTCCTGCTTCTCCACCCGTCCCGACCCTCATCCGGCTCCTCAGAACCAGAGAGGATCAGCATCGGATCCTCCACCCGGGGGAAGAAGCCGCAGCGCGGGCTTCCACACGGGGAGGAAGATCATCGGAACTGTCAGAGGAGGATTGGGAAAGTGCCGCAGCAGTCCCAAAACCCTCTGACAAGTCCTGTTGTGAACCCCATGATCTGCGACGCCGCGCTGCCTCAGCAATCGCGGGTCCAGAACCATGAGGTTCACGAGGCTGGCCGCCCTCATCAAATACGGCCAGCCGAGAGCGAAGCAGTCTGAGCGGGAGCAGTTCACAATACTGACAGACGGCTCCCTTGAGAGCTGCCCGAGCATGCTCCACGCCCAAACAATGCACACAAAGCAGGTGTGCATCCGAGCCAGATATAAAGCGTGGGCAAGGATGCACACACTGCCTGTAGCTTTCTCTCTCACTCATATTTTCTTTTCTTTTTTCTTTCACACACACACTCTCTGGGAAAGACAACAATAAATAGACAGACTTGAACACAGAGCGCAATGCTGAAGAGCAATAACTGCCATTTCAATGCGCCGGCTCCCCTTTTATACTTCCGGGTACGCCGCCACAGTGACGTCATCACGCACGCCAATCAGATTGGGCTAGTTTCTATACGGACTTCAGATTCGCTAATGCTTAGGGAGTATCCCCAAAATGTTGTTCCGACGCAGTGATAGTTCCCTCGAAAGGGAACCGGGGAAATCATGCCCTATGGGCACACAGGTTCCTTATCATTTTATAAAGAATGGGTGAAGAGACATAGGTCGTATATAGAAAAAGGGAGTAACAACTTTACTGTATCAATGTTGAATAAATAAACCTCAGAAAAATTGGCTATACCGTAGCGTGCACCAATCTGTATCTGGCACACCACACAAAAATAAACAAAATTACAAAGCAGCGGAGGTATCTGGCCATCCAATTAGACGGTCCCTCGTGATACAATACACACGCCCATGCCACACGTGAAGATTGGATACAAGAAAACACAGCACTCGGTGTAAACAGCACACTATGGCAGCTGGACCTCACTCTCCAGAAACCCCCGCTCCTGTAACAAAACTCAAAGAAAACAACAATAAAAAAAACAATCAACAGGAACCAAAAATATAATAAAGAATCCAAATTAAACAAAGTCAAAAATGTCACAAATTAAATTAAAGACAAATTCAGTTAACAAAAACCTAACATTCACTCAGGTATCCAGTAATCCAGTTACAACTTCAGAGTAAATGATAAACAAAAAAAAAACAATAAATAAAACATACCTCAACTTAAATACACGCAGCTAATGTATAGCCACTAGAATCAAACAGGTGGTGGTCGGCGAAACCGGAAGCCGGCCAACAGAGCCGCTCAAACTTCAAAAAGAAGCGCGAGGCAATTATCACAGTAACAGTGACTATAATAAAGGACATAGAAACTTGACAGTAGACAATGAAGCTGTGGTAACAGCATAACTTGTAGTACCAAAAAAACAGCAGCGCTGTCCCAAACGAGTTTCATGCAGGAGACAATCGCCCCAACATCCTCATTTAAGCTGAGCGTCCGTGAAGGAACTGATTCTCCTGCTAAAACAACAGTTGATTAGCTCACTTGATTAAAATATCAGTTAAAAAGGATAACTTGTACATACCGAGTGATCGTCATGGAAACGCATAGCAGTACAATTTACTCACAGCACGAGTTGCCGCGGCTCACATGCATTTACAGTAAAAAGAACACTAGAATGGATTAAACGAGAGAGTTACCACAACCACCATATTAACACTGATAAACAATCAGATTTATCTTAAAGGTCCCGTTCTTCGTGATCCCACTGTTCAAACTTTAGTTAGTGTGTAATGTTGCTGTTAGAGCATAAATAATACCTGTACAATTATAAAGCTCAAAGTTCAATGCCAAGCGAGATATTTTATTTAAGGCGAGACACTACAGGTGAATAGGGAATTTTTTTTTATTACAAGATATCACTGTGAAACTTCTCCAGTTTATTACTGGCATAAACATAAGAAAAAAATGAATTACAAGTTTTGTGTAAATTAATGTTTTAATATGCAAATGAGGCCTTATATACTTAAATATACGCTCATTTGCATACTTTTCCAAAAACAAAATCTGGAAATTGGAAAGGACCATGTTTAAAATTCTTGGTTCTATTTGTTGACATGTTAGATGAGAGGGCTTTTACAGAGGGGATTCTGGATATCTTATTTTGTGCTTTAGTAAATTAGAGAATACTGACAATAGCCTTAAAAAATCAATTTTCGCCATGTTTTTTGGAGTTAAAGGACCTATAACTCAGGATAGGAATGATATATCAACAAATCCCTCTGTAAAAGCCTTCAGAATATAGTTCAGTATAAGACTGCAAAAGATGGTGCTTGTAGGTGCTCCTGAAGTGGATATATCTGACTCTGAGTGTGAGGAAAAACTCATTTTGAGAAAACGGCCTTTAAAGTTTTATACTGTATAACTGCATACATTTCTATAAAACCCCCAACCTACAAACAAAATATATATTCAGTTAATTAATATCAGTAGTGTATAATATTTAAAACACGTGGAAATTGATAAATGAATAAATTATTAATAGCAATAGCTATTAGAGAACTACCTTAAGAGAACTACCTTAACAAACACCAGTCACAAAAACTGCAGATGAACTGTCCCTGTTTGTTGCATATGTCCATCTATAACTATTTGAATCTAATTCTGACGGGGTTTCGTCGTCTAATCTGTTGTTGTTTACTTTCTTTTTACTTGCTCTTGCTACTTGGTCTTTTCTGTGAGCGTTTATGAGCCGATTTCAGCGTTGTCTGCACTTTCTCTCAAGCAGAGAATACACAAGCAAGCGGCAGCGCGTGAGAAATTCACATGGAATCAGATGTGGTGTTCGGCTGCAAACTTTCGCGGTTGGTTAGTTCTACAAAGGAAATATCCATATTTGGATTAGCCAGCGCTGTGTGTGAGACTGTGAGCTTTATAATGATACCAGGCATGACATGTTTCTGTGAATGGAGACGGCACGAGAGATCGCGCTAGAATAACTTTTGATGATTTCGGGTAGAAATCTAAAGGCGCACGGTGACAAAATATAATGAAATAACCAACTTAATGTGTAATGTTGATATTTTTTTTATTTTGACATGAAAGCTTACATGTTAAGGGAGCAAACTGGCCCAAAATCTTAAAATTGACCACTGCATGAAAAAACGATGTTTTCACCTGCCTTGTCTCGCCTTAACAGAAGTTCCCTTTCAAAGCCTACAGCGCACGGCTGGCTTGGACTACATCCTGGTACTTCCTTCATAAATGACGTCAGTAGAACAGTAGAACAGACTAACCTCCGCCCACAAGAATACGCGCAAAAAGGGGGCGTGGTCTTGTTGCTGTCCCACGTGGAGAAAAGGAAGTGTTGCGTTTGAGTGCGTTTGTCGCCATGTCGTCGAGACGCTGTTATTTTCATCCCGGAGTCAAATCACCTTTGTTTGGCTTTCCCAGGGACGCTTTAGAGATCATTGAGCGCATACATCACCCCGTTAAGAGGCGTGACCTTTCCACGTGCGCTAAGCTGCTGTCGAATCACAACACAGGAACCGTGACACGTTCGCTAAGGTGCGGTCAAATCCCAACACGGGAACCGCTGGCACAATCAGAACTCGTTACGTATTTCTGAAGGAGGGACTTCATAGAACAAGGAACTCATCAACCCATTTTTAGGACAGTGAAAACAGCGGTGTACAGATAAATAAATTGTGTTAAAAATACTGTTTTTTTTTTACACACGAAACATGAACACATGTTATATTGCACTCTGTAAACACAATCAAAGCTTCAAAAAACACGAAGAACGGGAACTTTAACTGCAAATAACAACAGCCTGCACATCACCGCAGAGCTACAGTGCAGACCAAACAATAATACACTGAATGGTGGCGCGCCCTTGCTATGGGGCGGAGCCTACAATGACGCACCCTCAGGTAGCGGATGCACGGTCTTAAAATAGACAGGCCTCGAATGCTGATAGGCTGTCACACTAAATACAGGGGAAGAAACTTGCTCACCCTGCTACACATATGATTTGAATCCATATACACTTTTTGAACTGGGATATTTTGGTTGAGTGGACTTTCAGTGGATAGACAAAAATTAAAAATATTAAAAAATATATTAATTTGTGATGAACAAAAGTCATATGTGTTTGGAACAACATAAGGGTGTGTGGCGAGGTGGACGAGCGAGAGACATGGGAGGAGTGAGCAAGATCGGTGTGCGTGATTGAGAATGAGCGTCACCTGCGAGGCACACACCGGTCTCGAGTCCTCTCATGAGGGAGTACGGAGCAACACGAGTGAAGGACGAGAGAGGACCAGGCCTGGATTTTAAGTTGTGTTTTGTTTTGTTATGTGTGTGCACGGCAGTCGTCCATGAGGGGCTGCCGATTTTACTTTCATTTTGTTTGTATTATTTGATTAAAGTATGTTGAACGTTCGCCGGTTCTTCCCTGAACATACATACCACGTTACAGGGTGAGTTAATAACAGAAGTTACATTTTTGAATGAACTATTCTTTTAACTGCATTAAGATATGAAAATAATGCTAAATATCTTAACGGGTAATAAAAAACTACATTTTCTGACATTTTAACAGAGGTGTTTGTGTTACACATCAGAGAAGGTAATGTTAGGAGAAAATTGGTTAATTTTGATTTTTTATTTATTTTTTGCACTATTTTTGTCTTCCAGGTTTAAAATCTACATTCGATCTTCTGATACTTTATATCTATCAGGGCTCCAGACTAACGTTTTGCCTTGGTTGCACTGGTGTGCCTAACTTTTTTTTTATTTAGGTGCACCAGCACAACATTTAGGTGCACCCAATAATTTCCCTGGCTGGCGTCGCCTTTAACGCCACAATTTCAAGGTCACCTTTTTATCACGCCCCATATACATTCATATATATTATTTAACCCCTTAAAACCAAAGTGTACCTAATGGCGATTAGCCAAATATAATCGTAAATATGAACGCTTGTATGTGACAGTACATTGTTAGAACAGTAAGTTAGCTGTTAGTCTAACTTGTAACGGTAGGTATCTGTCATTAACGTAAGTACAAGCATGTGTAACAGATATCAAAGATACAGCTGCAGTACACATCCATAACGCTAAAATATGTGATGTGAAAGATTACATGACATTCTACTATTTTTGGCTGTAGAACTTGCTTGAAAAACAAGTAATATACAAAACATTCCAAGTGGGCCAAATTATTCACAATTATAAGCTTGTAACACTCAGCCTAAGGAAGGCAGTTTACAACATGTCAAGAAGTTCTTATCTTCTCTTTAAAAGGTGTTAAGGTCAATAGCTTTTCAAATAAACACAGAATAAATTACAACCCAAAGTGTATTATACAATAAGCAACGAAAAAAACAATATATACATTATAGAAACAAAAGAATTAATGTAAATGCGGTGGAATAGTCCGTTTCAGTCCAATGTGAAGTGTGTGTGCGTGTGTGTGTGTGTGTGTGTGTGTGTGTGTGTGTGTGTGTGTGTTGGATCGGCCTCACCGGTTTGGCTTTTAACCCGGGAGCACGATGGTGTACAGCGCTGTCCTGTTCAGTCTCTCAAAGGTGTTATACTCCAATGTATTTCCTCAACGAGATAATCCTCAACAGACGATGACAACTGTATTGTAGAGCGATCGATCGCGTAATCCACATTGCCTTGAGAGCGTCCTCTCTCCAACGCCGGCAAGCCGGCACTTTTATTGGAAGTGACAATCAGCTGTCTGAGTCCATGACGTCACCGGGATTCCCTGGATCTTCCCGACACAAGTATGGCATGAGTAAAACGGGAACACAAACACATATTCGGGCAATAAACCACAGGGGAAAACAATATACACACAACAGCTGTATTAAATTAATAATGAAATTCACAGCAGTATAAATATTCCCCCATTATGTGGCCGCGCTACATAAATCCCAGCCAGCGGCATCGGAGGAGAACGTCCGTAATAACGCTTCAGGTTCACCACATTTAATACATCATTTCTAGGTGGGTTGCCCCAGCATACAGTGTAATTTATTGGCCCTGTTTTACTTTTGATTTCAGCTGGACCCTCCCACTTGGGCGCTAGCTTGGCAGAGAACTTATTGGATGAACTAGAGAGAGTATGTGTTTTAATCCAAACCAGGTCACCCGTTTGAAACTGCGCATTTTTCCTACGGTAATTATAATACCTAGCTTGTTTGGCTTGACACATCCTCATTCTATGCTTCACCTCCTCCACCATGATGTTTTGTCGTTCCATCAGGGAATATGCAGCTTGATCTGGTGAAGGTGGACGATGGATTAGGCGTTCCAGTGGTCCCAGAATATGCCTACCCATCATGAGCTCAGCAGGTGTCCTTCCTGTTGTTTCCTGTTGGGCATTGTTGATGGCATAGCGGAATTCTGGCAGCCACTGGCCCCAGGTCTGATGTTGTTGACCCACATAAGCAGCAATCATTGTCTTTATGGTTCGGTTGAATCTCTCTGTTAGATTGGACTGTGGGTGGTAACTCATTGTGAGTTTTTGAACGCAACCCCATGTCTTACACAGATCAGCCAGAAGGCTGGAAGTGAATTGGGGACCCCTATCAGACACCAAGTATTTGGGCACCCCCCAACGGGTAAATATCTCCTCCCTGAGTATTTTCACTATTTTCTGATACACACACAAATATATAATGATGAGATGAGATTCAAGTTTATTGTCATTACACATGTACAAGTACAATGCAACGAAATGAAGTTTGGAGCAAGCCTCCGAGCCGCAGCTATTTAAAGCGCCGCCACACGCTCTCCGGAAATAAAGAAATGCAGATTGCTAAGCATACATGCAAACATTACATACATAGTACACACAGTACACGTGGTCACGTGATGGGATTTTTTGTTGGGAATAGTAAGGGAGATAGGAAGGAGGAAAGGGGGAGGCAGACGGTTTCGATGGGGTGAGGTGTGTGTGATGCGAGTAAGAGTCTTGAAGCTTCCTGTGTTGTGTGAGAATGTTAGCCATAACTTAAGATGTTTTCAAAGTTCAGTTCTGTGGCTTGTCCTTGAAAGGAGATATGGCCGTGCACAGGAAACGAAAGCAAGATAGCAGGACCCAGCTGTCAAGCTGACCTCCCAACCGAGAGATAGGGACAAGCTGGACGTTGGGATGAGGGAAAATATCTTAATCCATTTAGCTGATCTTCGGTAATTTCCAGACCATAATCAATCAATCCGTTCTGATCCTCAGCGTCAGTGGCGAGCGTCCGGTTCATGAATGGACCTGGACATTTCATCCAATTTCACGGTCAGACCAGACATACTGCGTAGCAGTTCACTAGCCTGACCCCCGATGGAGCCCACTCTTCCCTGCGTCTCCGCAGTCCGGGCTGAGATGTTACGATACAGTTCCTCAATCAATGTCATTCTTTGATCTAATACCTTCAGTCGGTCACACACATCCACGAAGCACTCTTTAATTTCCACAGACAGCGGCTGGGTGAATTTACTGGCAGCTGTCTTACCAATTTTACGATAGGTCAGGGCAATCCCAAGGCCGAGAAATAGGAACCCCACTATCATAATGCCAATTATGAATAAATCCTCAATATCCTCCACGGACAGGACTTCCAGGCACAGGCCTTGCCAGTTGTTCCAGGCGTCCCGCGTGTAGCCCGCGGGGAAGGTCCCGTCCGGGCAGGTGGGTTCTCCCGGAGCACCTTTCCTCAGTGAGAAAATCTTGTCAATCGCGCTGAGAGACCAGTTAATTAATTCCATTTCGAGTTTTCAGGAGTCCAGCAAGCAGGGAGTCAAGAAAAAAAGACAAAAAGATCAGCGCCAAAGCAGAGCGGGGAGCAGATAGAAGGCACGTCTGCTCTGTATGAGATCAGGAAGTGGAACTGTAATGGTCACAGCAGACAGGTAGAAGTGATGAGATAAACTGGAGCGGTAACTGATGAATAGTTCTGAGAGAGTCTCTTATCTGATGCAGGGTGGTTGCCAGGATGGAGTTGGTGGAAGACAGGTGAACTGAAGAAGGCAGGCTGGTTGAGGAAGGATGGTCGAACGAAGGAATACAGGTAAGTCTTTTAGCAGGTAAGGATGGAGTGAATGAGTCAGTATGATGATGTAGAATCGACGAGACCTGACACTGGACTGGTGAAACTGAAGGTGCTTATAACAGGAAGTGCAGTGACAGGGAATTAGGGACAGGTGATGAACACAGGTGTGGTGGATCAGAACTCGGGTGATGCAGAGCGGATGGGCGGAGTGTAGAGGTCTGGCGCTGACGCTGATGCATCTGTGACAGTACCCCCTCCTCCACGGCCAGCTCCTGAGGGCCGAAAGACCCGACGACGGGGCCGACCTCGACCTCTCGGTGCCGGGCGATTGGGATGAGATGAGTGAAAGTCCTGTAGGAGCATAGTGTCTAGTATGTCATCACGATGAACCCAGCATCTCTCCTCAGGTCCAAAACCCTCCCAGTCCACGAGGTATTCCAGTTGACTGCCCCGTCGCCGGGAATCAAGAATGCCCTGGACACGGTAGATGTTCTCGTCAGCGGGGTCCACGGGAGGAGGAGGTACCTCATCAGCGCCAGACCCTGAGGAGGGAGGAAACAAAGGATCAGTATAGGGTTTGAGCAGGGAGACATGAAATGAAGGTGAGATGCGGTAGTGTGCAGGGAGTGATAACCGGTAGGTGACTTCGTTGATCTGCCTCTGTATTGCGAATGGACCTATGTACCAGGGACAGGGCTGACAGAGACGGATATCCCGGGTGGAGAGCCAGACCTTTTGCCCCGGTTGGTAAGACGGAGTCGCAGATCTTCTTGCGTCGGCCTGACTCTTGTGTCTCCGAACAGCCCTTTGGAGTCCCATGGCCGATGTGGTGGAAGTTTGGTGGCCAGCTGCTTATCGAAGACATCCTGGAATGCCCGGTAACTGTTAGGAATCTGGTCGTTAGTTGCTGGGCTTTCGACGGAGGTGGAACACATGGGAATCTTCTGGACGGGTAATGAGTAATTGTGAGACACCTTTTTAACCTGAGCTAAACAGCGTGAAAAGCAGTTACTTCCCCATTGACAAACCTCTCCCGTAGACCAGTTGATATCTGGAGAATGAAGTTCCAGCCACGGGCGTCCCAGGATGATATCTGCCGTAGAACCCTCCAACACCAGAAAGGACAATTCCTCTTGATGAAGACAACCAACTTTCAATGTTACAGAGGGGCTGCGGTGACATATCCTCCCACGACCGAGCGGACTGCCGAGGATGGAATGCACTTGAAGAGTCTGTGGGATGGATTCATGGCGGACTTGTAACTTTTGAAGAGTAGAACGTGAGATGAAGTTACCAGCGGACCCAGAGTCGATTAGCACTTGTGCTGGAAGAGAGTGCTGATGATGTGAGATCTGAACAGTAGTGTATTTCATTTGAGAAATGGGTGATGGAAGGTGTACTGTACTCACCGCCGGTCGTGGGGGACGAACTGGACATGAGGCTAGCAGGTGGCCTGCGGATCCACAGTATAAACACAGGTTGTTAGTAATGCGTCTCTGGCGTTCAACTGACGATAAATGTGCAGAACTAATGTCCATGGGTTCTGGTGTTGGAGGGTTGACAGTGGTGGAAGGACGAGGAGGAGGCAGTGCAGGGTGAGCGAGCAAACAGGCAGTGCGGCGTTGATCCACTCGGATGGAACGCTGAATGAGGTTTTCCAAACCAATGGCGTCATCGTGAATGGTGAGCTGTAACCGGATCTCAGGCTCTAACCCATGCCGGTAGGCGGTGATTAAAGCCGGCTCATTCTATCCACTAGAGGCTGCTAGGGTTCGAAACTGTAGTGCATATGAAGAGACAGATGAATTGCCTTGCCGTAGACTAAATAATTGATCATGAACAGATTAAGCATTAGCAACTGGAGAAAACACTACCCGGAAGTGACTAATAAAGTTGCTCAGGGTCTCAGTCACAGCTCCTTTTGCTTCCCACAGTGATTGTGGCCAAAGCAATGCTCTTCCAGTGAGAAGGGAAATGAAGAAAGCTACCTTTGATCTCTCGGAGGCGAATTGTGATGCGTTCATCTCCATGAACAGCTTGCACTGCAGGAGAAATCCGCTGCACTCCTCCTCCTCGCCTGAGAAGGGCGCTGGCCGGGCCATGAGACTGACAGAGGCAGACGAAGAAGGATTGATGGCGGGTGATGAAGTGACAGGTGAAGATCCGGTGGTGAAGATCGGCATGGAAGCTTCTCCGTCGCCGTGACCAGTTGGTTCGTGCATGTTTGGTCAGGTCTTCTGTCAGGCAGCTGAATGACACAAACAGGTAAGGTGAAATGATATTTATTGAACACAAATATATAATGGTCACGGCAGACAGGTAGAAGTGATGAGATAAACTGGAGCGGTAACTGATGAATAGTTCTGAGAGAGTCTCTTATCTGATGCAGGGTGGTAGCCGGGATGGAGTTGGTGGAAGACAGGTGAACTGAAGAAGGCAGGCTGGTTGAGGAAGGATGCTCGAACGAAGGAATACAGGAATAAGTCTTTTAGCAGGTAAGGATGGAGTGAATGAGTCAGTATGACGATGTAGAATCGACGAGACCTGACACTGGACTGGTGAAACTGAAGGTGCTTATAACAGGAAGTGCAGTGACAGGGAATTAGGGACAGGTGATGAACACAGGTGCGGTGGATCAGAACTCGGGTGATGCGGAGCAGATGGGCGGAGTGTAGAGGTCTGGCGCTGACGCTGATGCATCTGTGACAAATATATTATTTTATGTGAATGAGTAGGCACAATGATTTTTACTTACTTTTGAATCAAAAACTCTAGGCAACATTTGTCAAAGGTATTGTGGACACATATTTACTGTGTTTTGTGGCCTTATTTCTGTGACTTAATTTGTCTTTGTTTTTCTAATAACCACGCATAAACATTATTTTCTCAAAAATACAAACATGTACATACATATTGATCACATATTATGGTAGCCTAGTTTGTGCTGAATACAGTGTACATGTTTGCCATTAATATGTTTATAAGCAACTGAGGAAAGCACAAATGTCAGAGCACGTGTTTTGGACCCCTAGATGGAACAAAAGGCCCCCCTGGACATTAACACTTGAACTATCTCCTGCATATGGAACAGGGATCTCGAAACTTCTTAAAACTGGCTCAGACCTGTATGGGTTAGTGAATGTCACGGTTCATGAATTCACTGTCTCATTCTCTCTGTGTGTGTTTGGTTGTGTTGGAGGCGTGGTCACTGATTACCACTCATCTGATCATCACCAAGAGCTTGAGTCACTTCACCTGTCTATATAATGCCTCATCACACACCCTGTCTTTGTCAGATTGTTTGGAGTTCTCTGTGTGTCGTCCTGGTCCTGGCTGTCTCTGTGTGCCTGCGTGCTTGTCTGGATTCAGTGTTTGTCTTCATGGTCATTCCGTTCCTCGTGTCTTCACGGAAGGCTGGTTGCCCATCTGCATCCCTGTGCTGCCAAGGCTGGACTACTGTGCACTAAGGATGGGGAAATGAAGCCTCATGAAGTACTGAGGCTTTCCCCTGACGGTTCCGGGAAAAGATCCGAAGCTTCGAGAGTGTCAAGAACAGCGCCATCTGGTGCTTATTTAAAATAAAGCAGCCAGAAGCCTGTGGAAGAAGCTCTGTCAATGAAGCAACCACAACACAACACACTCCATCGTTTCAATGCTATGTGTACAAATAAAAGCCTTACACGTTTGTGTTTAATTTGTCCATTAAATAAATTAATTTACCCATTAAGTGTGATATGAGTTTATATGATTCAATAAGATCTAATATAGGCCTTCTCACTCTCTCTCTCTCTCTCTCTCTCTCTCTCTCTCTCTCTCTCTCTCTCTCTCTCTCTCTCTCTCTCTCTCTCTCTGTGCGCATGTGCGGGCGTTTGTTGAGTCGAGTGAGTGGTGAGTGCGTGGTCTTTTGTGCCCGCTGTGGCTTTGAAAGCTTATCTCTTTTCCCCCTTTTTTTGTTTTTTTTGTTTTGTTGTTTGGTTAAAGTTTTTCTTTGTGAATTTAATAGAGAAACTGAATTATTAACTGAGCGCCTAAACCAGTCTTTGTACTGGGAGGCATGGCGACTCAGGGAGCTAATGTTCTAGATTCACTCACGCGGCGCCACGGAGTAAAGGTGGTGGCTGCGGGGAGTGTGGAGGAGTGTAGTGTGGCGGTTGGTGATGTAGTGGGTCATGACTGTGTGTTAGCAGCGTCTAAAATGAATAACTCGATTGTGCTGTTTTTAAGTACAGTAGAGAAAGCGAATGAAGTAGTTGGAAAGGGAATAAACATGCGTGGTTTATTTACCCAAGTACTACCTCTTTCTACCCCCGCTAAAAAAGTCACCATTTCTAATGTACCCCCTTTTATTAAGGATGAGATGCTGACTAAGGAATTGTCACGCTTTGGCAAACTGATTGCTCCCATAAAAAAGATCGCTATAGGGAGTAAATTGGGGTTGGTGAAACATGTAGTGTCGTTCAGGCGATTTACGTACATGATACTGAACGGAAATAGAACTGATCTTGACTTGAATTTTAAATTTAAGGTGGATGACTTTGATTACACAGTTTTTGTTACTACAAACACGATGAGGTGTTTTGGTTGTGGAAAGTCGGGACATTTGATTCGTGGGTGCCCGGAAAACATCGCTCATCAAAGTGAGCAGAATGAAGGTGTAAATAACACTGCGCAAAACGAAGACGGAGAAGTCGCCAGTACTTCTAATGCGCCGAATTCTAAAATAGCTGTTTCAGCCGACGAAAATGTTGAATCTGATTTGACGAGACAAAGTGTTGAAATTGATGAAAGAAACGCCAAAAAATCCGAAATTGTAACCTGTGAGAGTGTTGATTGCATTAACAATGATTGTGGAGAGGCTCTGGGAAAAACGCAAACGGGTTTGAGTCAGCTTTCTGATACAGAATCACAAGTGGAGAGTCTAATTCAAAATGATAATATGTTAATGGACATGGATCAGGATGTTTTTAAAACACCTCTGAAGAGGAAAAAAAATGACAAGAGCGTGGTTTTGAAACAGGCCAGGAAGAATCAATTAGAGAATAAGGTGGATAATGAAAGCAGTGAGAGTGAGTTCTCTGATTCAAATGTCTCGGGTTGCTCACAGTCCAGTTGGTCATGTCTTGAATATGGAGTGGATGAGATTAAAAAGTTTTTGAAAGTGACCAAAAATATGAGAGGAGTGCAAACTGATGAATATTTTCCAGATCTCAGAAGACTTCTGGAAAATATTAAGTGTTCAATGAGTGAAGGAAGATTTACAGATAAAGAAGTATATCGTTTAAAGAAAATTGTCACAAAAATTCAACTCCAATTGAGTAATGATGATGAAATGGTTTAGTTTGTATGCCCTTATTGCATGTATTGCTCTCTGTAGTGTAGTTTCTTTTTCATTTTTAATGATGAGTGACATTCGCATTGGATCTCTAAATGTGAATGGGGCTAGAGACTGCAGAAAGAGAGCACAGATTTATGAAGTAATAAGTCAGAATAAAATTGATGTCCTGTTTTTACAGGAGACACATAGTGATGGAAAAAATGCTATTGAATGGGCTAAGGAATGGGGAGGTCTTCTTTTTCTGAGCCATAATACTTCACTCAGTGGAGGGGTTGCAGTTTTGTTTAACAAAAATTTTGCTCCCTCATCTTTTTCAGTTGAGGAGATTGTAAAAGGTAGATGTATGAAGATCAAAGCTACATTTGAAGATCATGTTTTTGCTTTTATTTGTGTGTATGCACCAACCTCACAGATAGAAAGAATGTTGTTTTTAGATAAACTGAATACAGTAATAGAAAAGTGTGATGATGAGTTTTTGGTTCTGGGAGGGGATTTT
Source organism: Romanogobio albipinnatus (assembly GCA_023566225.1). Taxonomy (NCBI): domain Eukaryota; kingdom Metazoa; phylum Chordata; class Actinopteri; order Cypriniformes; family Gobionidae; genus Romanogobio; species Romanogobio albipinnatus. The sequence continues at coordinate 24,910,794 of CM042251.1, forward strand.
AATTGTGTTGAAAGAAACATAGATAGGAATCATGTAGAGCCACATATGGCTTCACGTCGAAAATTGATACAAATGATAGAAATGAATGAGCTGTGTGATGTATGGAGAAATTTTAATCATGATGTTAAACAATATACATGGACACATGTTCGTGACAATTTGCTGTCAATGGCACGTTTAGATAGATTTTATGTCTTCAAGCATCATCTTAGTTCCCCTTCGAGGGAACTCGAACTGCGTCATCGTGACGACACTTTGGGGGGAACGCCCCTCGCGTTACGCGTCTGAAGAAACAGTAGAATCAGCCCAATCCGATTGGTGTTGCGTGATGACGTCGTATGTGACGGCACACCCGGAAGATACAAAGAGACGTCTGAACGAAACAGAGATAGCTTTTTTGCTCTTCAGCGTTAGCGCTCTGTGTTACCAGTCTGAGAGTATTTGGTGTTGTTATCTACTAACGTTGTTTTCACAAGCATACAGGGCTCGCGAATTCCATGGCCGGTCCCGTGCTGTTGAGGCAGCACGGTTGATCTATCATGGACTCGCAGATGGGTCTGTCAGGGGAACTTGAGAGTGCTTATGCATTTTCTCCTTCCCGGTGACAGCTCCATTGTTCTCCTTCCCCGCGTGGAAGCCCGCGGCCCCGCGCTGCGGCTTCTTCCCCCGGGGTGGAGGACCCGATGCGTGAGCTGTCTGATTCTGAGGAATTAGATGGGCTCCGTATCGAGGCTCGCCTTTCCTAATGCAGATTCAACCTCGAGTTGCCGAGGCGGCGCGCAGGTTTGGGTCTGTTATTAGAGTGATACAACGTGACACGGTGAGTAGGGATACTGTGGGTGCGAGGCATGCAGTCAGCTCCTGAGGGGGCGGGCTGTTTTCATTCAGAAATATCGCGACGCGTACTGCCGTGCGCCTTCGGGTGTTTCAGCCTCGCGCCCGTTTGGCTTTTTTCTCGAGGGATGAAAGCCAGTTGTATTATAACAGCTTGAACCGCGTTGCTGAGGCAACGTGTGGTTTACGAGCCGTATATAATACAATTAAGCAGTATTGTCTGATAATTGTGGCTGCGTTTTATTCTGAGGAATTAAATGAAATATGATCTGACTTTGAGGAGTTAGATATTCAGCCTATTATTCAGACCATGTTCACCGTATTTGTGAAATGTGATACTGTTTGGCTTTCTTCTCGAGGGAGGAAGGCCAATTGTATTATAACTGCTTGAGCCGCGTTGCTGAGGCAATGTGTGATTTTCGAGCCGTATATAATATAATCGAACAGTATTCGCTTTCACCTTACTATGGCTGCATTTAATTCCGAGGAATTAAATTAAAATATTATCTGACTATAAGAGTTAGATGTATTTTTTACTCAGCCTATCATTCAGACCAGGTTGCACGGTTGGGTGATTATGATGACATTTAATTCTGAGGAATTGAGTGTCATGTTATCTGACTTTGTTAAGTTAGATACTTAATCAGTCTGTCGCCCAAGCGTGTTTGACTTGTCTGGATATCCATCTAAGATTGGAGGTTGCGGCCCTGTCGAGCTGCTCCCTTAGATGAGGCCCCTGCTGGCCGGCCCCCTCTCCCGGGTGGGAGCGATCGAGGTCGCCTCCCCTGAGGAGCTTTTGGGAATCGATGTTGTGCTCCCGCCGTCTAGTACGTTTCGGGCCACATCGTTTCTCAGCGCACGCGCGCTGCACCAGCCGCCTCTAGCAAGACCTGCGGCGGTCCAGCAAACGCGTACGCTCACCGAAAATCTTCCTCGATTTCGCCCTGCCGGTTAGCCGCTTCAGGGGGTCGGGGAGGAGGCTCGGTTGACACCCGAGGCCGGCCTCGAGAGGCTGGTTCCCTTAGCAGATTATCTCGGCGCATGGTTATGCCTCCGAATATATCTGCATGGGCCCTGCGTACTGTAGAACGGGTTACAGGCCGCAGTTCAGTTCCCTCCCCCGAAGTCTAACGGGGTGGTCTGGATTGTGGTCGGCCCAGAGCAGGTGCGGGTAATGGAACAGGAAGTACACTCCCTGTCGGTTAAGGAGGCTTTGAACATATTCCTCCGCCAGTCAGGGAGTCCGGGTCCTACAGCCGGTACTTCATAGTTCCTAAGAAGGATGGCCAGTTGCGTCCAACTTTAGATCGGAGGTACTTGGATCGTTCTCCGAGGAGATTCAGATTCAAGATGCTTGAGTGTCGTGGTTCAGATCCAGTCTGAGGACTGGTCTGTCACGGTGGATCTAAAGAGGACACATACTTCCATGTTCCATCCTTCTGTGTCACGGGGGATTCCTGAGGTTCGCTTTCGGGGGCGAAGCGTATCATTATCAGGTTCCTCCATTCGGGCATCACTGTACAGCAGTTTAGGACTGCTGGGACTTGCGGCAGCTGCGTCCAACAGAATTTCTCTTGGCCTGCTGCACGAGACCCCTACAGTGGTGGCTGGGAACCAGGGAGGTTTTCCTTGAGGGGAAGACCATTCTGTATGATCAGGGTAACGCGCAGATGCCTTCGTTCCCTCGTCATATGGAAGAGACCTTGGTTCCTGTCCCGGGGGCCAGTGCTGGGAGCATCATGTTGCCGGGAAACCGTTTCAACAGACGCATCCCTCACTGGTTGGGACACGGCCATGGAAGGCCGCTTTTTCAGAGGTCTGTGGGAGACCCGGCATTCTTCCTGGCACATCTACTGCCTGGAAATGCTGGCGGTCTATGAAGCTCTGAGGAGCTTCCTCCCGGGCCTCCGCGGCCACCATGTCCTGATGCGTAAGTGAACCAGGGGGCTTTCCTTGAGGGGAAATTCATTCTGTATGATCAGGGTAACGCGCAGATGCCTTCGTTCCCTTGTCATATGGAACAGACCTTGGTTCCTGTCCCGGGGGCCGGTGCTGGGAGCGTCAGGTTGTCGGGAAACCGTTTCAACAGACGCATCCCTCACTGGTTGGGACACGGTCATGGAAGGCCGCTTTTTCAGAGGTCTGTGGGAGACCCGGCATTTTCCTGGCACATCAACTGCCTGGAAATGCTGGTGGTCTACAAAGCTCGGAGGAGCTTTCTCCCGGACCTCCGCGGCCACCATGTCCTGATACGATCCGACAATATGTCGCAGTGTCGTATCTAAACCACCAGGGGGGCCTGAGGTCGCGCCCTCTTTGCAGACTGGCGCATCAGGTCCTTCTGTGGTCCCAGGGGAAGTTGTCATCCCTCAGGGCGATGTACATTCCCGGGGACCAAAATCAGGGAGCAGACATCCTGTCGAGGCAGGGGCTGAGGCCCGGGGAATGGCGGCTCCACCCCGAGGTGGTGGAGGCTATGTGCGAGCGGCTGGGCCCGGTGGAAGTGGATCTATTTGCGTCTCGAGAGACGTCCCACTGCCCGCTGTGGTTCTCCCTCACTCATCCGGCCCCTCTGGGGCTGGATGCCATGGCGCAGACGTGGCCGAGGCTGCGTCTGTACGCTTTTCCTCCGATTGCTCTGCTCCCGGGAGTTCTGGAACGTGTCCGCCGGGAGGGCGTCAGCCTTCTCTTAGTAGCACCCCGGTGGCCCACTCGGGTATGGTTCTCCGACATCATCGACCTGCTGGACGGTCCCCCATGGCAGGTCCCTCTGAGGAGGGATCTGCTGTCTCAGGCCGGGGGTACGATTTTCTACCCACGGCCAGAGGTATGGGATCTCTGGGTCTGGCCCCTGAGGGGGCTCAGTTCCTAGCAGAGGGCCTGTCGGCAGGTGTCGTGGAGACCCTACTCAGTTCCAGAGCTCCATCCACCAGGAGGTTGTACAGCCTAAAGTGGAATGTATTTTCCACTTGGTGTAGAGAGCGGCAGGTGAACCCAGTTAACTGCCCAGTGGCTTCAGTGCTGGAGTTCCTTCAAGACCGCTTCTCCGCCGGTCTTTCCCCGTCCACACTTAAGGTGTATGTGGCTGCCATTGGGGCTTTCCACGCACCTTTAGGTGATGCGACGTTGGGAAGGCACCATCTGGTTGTACGTTTCCTCCGTGGGGCTCGGAGGATGAGGCCTGCGGCTCATTCCAGGGTCCCAACCTGGGACCTGGCAGTGGTGCTCGAAGGGCTGGCTGAGGCCCCCTTTGAGCCGCTGGAGTCGGCTGAGGCGAGAATACTGACCTTCAAGGTGGCTTTTCTCCTTGCCATCACTTCTCTGAGGAGAGTGGGGGACCTCCAGGCCTTGGCGGTCACGCCGACTTGCCTGGAGTTTGCCCCTGGCATGGTTAAAGCCATCTTGCATCCCAGCCAGGGCTACGTGCCCAAGGTGCCATCTAACAGGGCAAGGTCAGTGGTTCTCCAGGCATTCCATCCTCCACCTCACGTGACGGCGGAAGAGAGCAGACTTCACCTCCTCTGCCCCGTGCGGGCATTGAGGATTTATCTGGAGAAGTCTGCTCAGTGGAGAAAGTCAGACCAGCTGTTGGTGTGTTTTGGTTCACCCAAGAAAGGGCTGCCTGCGTCAAAACAGACGATTAGTAACTGGATTGTCCAGGCTATAGCCATGGCTTATCGGGTGCGCAACCTGCCTTCACCCTTAGCCGTGAGGGCCCATTCTACCAGGAGCATGGCCTCCTCGGTAGCCCTCCTTTCTGGGGCCTCTATGCTAGACATCTGCGAGGCAGCGGGGTGGGCCACGCCTCACACCTTCATTCGTTTTTATAGTCTGCATCTCCCTGAGACGCCTGGCGCGAGAGTGCTCGCCCCCTAGTTGTGCCTGGTTTCAGCTTCACACTGGGGTGGGTATGATTGGTGCGGGATAGTTGGTACTCGTTCCCCAAAGTGTCGTCACGATGACGCAGTTCGAGTTCCCTCGAAGGGGAACGTCTCGGGTTATGACTATAACCCTTGTTCCCCGAGAAGGGGAACGAGACACTGCGTCTCGTGTCCACCCAATCATCAGAGCGCTCGCTTCATCGCAAAGAACGCTATCTCTGTTTCGTTCAGACGTCTCTTTGTATCTTCCGGGTGTGCCGTCACATACGACGTCATCACGCAACACCAATCGGATTGGGCTGATTCTACTGTTTCTTCAGACGCGTAACGCGAGGGGCGTTCCCCCCAAAGTGTCGTCACGATGACGCAGTGTCTCGTTCCCCTTCTCGGGGAACAAGGGTTATAGTCACAACCCGAGACGTTCCTTTATAAATGGCTCAATTCTTCCAGTAGGTTTCTCAGACCATAGTTTGGTTTTGTGTCGAATTATTATCAGTTCTGTTAAGTTAAATAGTTCTTATTGGCATTTTAATGTGACATTGTTGTCAGATTTACATTTTAAATATGTTTTTAAGTTTTATTGGGAGTCTTTTAGAGAACAAAAAGACCAATTTTCTTCTTTACAAGAATGGTGGGACATTGGGAAAGTAAATATTAGGCAATTATGTCAACAATATACTCTAAATGTCACAAGAATTTTAACTCAGTCTATTAAGAAATTAGAAGTTGAAATTTTAGGAATCCAAGTTTTAATTCAAGAAACAGGAAATCAAGACCATTTAGAATCTCTTTTTATGAAAAAATCAGCTTTGTCTGATTTTTATAAAAGAAAGGCACAAGGGGCATTGGTCAGATCACGTTTCCAGAATGTGGAGCAGATGGATGTTCCATCAAAGTTTTTTTTTGGATTAGAAAAAAAGAATGGACAAAGACGGTATATACAGAATTTACGCTCTGAAGCAGGGGTTCTGTTATCAGACCCAGTTGAAATGAGTAAAAGAGCAGTAACATTCTATAAAAATCTTTATAGCTCTGATCATAGGACAGATCAAGATGTCGATAGTTTCTTCTTTGAAGATCTGCCAAAAATCTCTGAAAGTGCCAATGAAAAACTCAGTAAAGCTATTACTTTGATAGAACTGTATGAAGCTCTCCAGAGTATGCAAAATGGGAAAGTTCCAGGTATAGATGGGATCCCTTTTGAATTCTATAAAGCATACTGGGGTATTATAGGTGAAGACTTGCTTGCAGTTCTTAGTGATAGTTTAGTTTGTGGTTTTTTACCACTGAGTAGTCGGAGAGCAGTTCTTACTCTCATCCCAAAGAAAGGAGATTTGAGTGATATTAAAAACTGGAGACCAGTGTCATTATTGTGCTCCGATTATAAAATTCTGTCCAAGGTATTGGCGATTAGGCTAGGGAAAGTTTTAGATGACATAATTAGTCCTGACCAATCCTACTGTGTGCCTGGAAGATCTATATTTGATAATATTTTTTTAATTAGAGATTTGATGGATTTTTCAAAGATCTGCGGTGTAAATTTTGGCTTGATTTCCATTGATCAAGAAAAGGCTTTTGACCGCGTAGAGCATGATTATTTATGGAAGACTCTAGATGCCTTTGGTTTTAATTCGGTTTTTAAAGGCTATATTAAATTATTATATAATGACATTGAGAGTATGTTGAAAATTAATGGTGGTTTGTGTGTTCCTTTTAAAGTTCAGCGTGGAGTAAGGCAAGGTTGTTCTTTATCAGGTATCCTCTACACATTGGCAATAGAACCACTATTGCACAGATTAAGAAGGGTCTTAAAAGGACTCACATTGATGAACTGTGAAAGTACTTTTGTTTTATCAGCTTATGCTGATGATGTTATTGTAATTGTAAAAGAGGAAAATGATGTGAATATTTTAATGGAAACTTTAGAAGATTTTGAAATGATATCAGCTGCAAAAGTGAATTGGTTAAAAAGTGAAGCTGTTTGGATGGGAGACTGGACAAAAGTGACTCCCAAACTCCCTGATGGTCTGTTATGGAAAAAAGATGGTTTAAAGTATTTGGGAGTTTATTTGGGAGATGAGACATTTCAATTTAAGAATTGGGAAGGGATGATTGAGAAAATAAAGGGCCGCTTGGATAAATGGAAGTGGATTAAGAAAATATTGTCCTATAGGGGTCGAGCCCTTATTGTCAATAACCTTGTTGCTTCATCTCTTTGGCATCGGCTGACTTGTGTTGACCCGCCACTACTCTTTCTTGCTAAGATCCAATCGATGTTGATAGACTTCTTCTGGGATAAAATGCACTGGGTGGTCCATAACATCTTGTATTTACCAAAGGAAGAAGGTGGACAAGGACTTGTGCATTTACAAAGCAGGACAGCAACTTTTCGAGTACAGTTTATACAACGGTTCTTGACAGGCCCAGAGTCTGTAAGTTGGAGGCCAGTGGCAAGTGCTATCTTAAAAACTGCTGCAGATCTAAGGCTGGACAAATCCTTATTTTTAGTGGATCCAAAGTTTTTAAATGTGGTGAAACTTCCACCTTTTTATCGGAATCTTTTCAAAGTTTGGAGTCTTTTTAAACTCCAAAGGACAATTAATTCCACATCCTTGTATTGGCTTCTGGAAGAGCCATTAATTTATGGTGCAAGACTGGACATAACTAATGCATCACTTTCATTGACTGAAGCCTTTATAAAGGCTAAAGTGGTGACTCTTCATGAACTAATAAGTCTGGCAGGACCAGATTTTATTGAGGGAGATGCGGTGTCAACACAATTGGGGTTTAGATCCACTCGTACGGTTGAAAAATTATTACAAAAGTTACACACTCTTCTTACAGTCGACGAGATCGATCTACTCAGAAAATATTGTGAAGGAGAAATAATTCCCAATGTTAAAGATCCTTTTCCAAAGTTGATGGTTTCACCTAATTTAGAGGAGGTTGGTGGAATTTTTCTGGAATCAGAAAAATTAATGGACATGGACTTTAAAGAAGTTAATGGCAAGAAATTGTACAAGTCATGTGTGAAATGTTTTAATAAAATAGTACTAAATGGGAAAATTGATACACCTTGGCGAAATGTTTTAGGTTTGGATGAAATTTTTAAGCCAAATTGGAGAACATTTTACAAGCCACCATTAGTTAAAAAAATTGGAGATTTGCAGTGGTGGATTTTACATTGTATTGTTGCTGTAAATGCCTTCATATCTGTGTTGGATCCTAATCTAAGTCAAGAATGCCCTTTTTGCTCACAAAGGGAAACTGTTTTTCATGTTTTTATGCATTGTAATAGACTTAAACCTTTATTTGAGGTTTTACAAACATTTTTTAAGTCTTTTAATGAAGAATTTTCAATGCAAATTTTTATTTGTGGTGTTAAGTATACAAGGACAAGAGAGAGAGAGTGTAAGATGTTAAATTTTGTATTGGGAAAAAGTAAAATGGCAATCTACATGAGTAGGAAAGATAAAATTGAAAAAAATCAGGAATTTAATCTTGTGTCCATTTTCTGTGCCATGGTCAAATCAAGACTGCTGATTGATTTTAGTTTTTATAAAGCTAATTCATGTGTTGCAATGTTTGAGGATGTTTGGTGTTATGGAGGAGCGTTATGCTTTGTTGTAGATGACAACCTTTATTTTACTCAATTTATGTAATATTCTTTTTTCTCTTTTTTAAATAGATGTTTTTAATATTTTTGTGTGGAACTTGTGTGGAACCTTTATAAATTGTAATAAAGGTGTTTTCAAATTCAATTCTCTCTCTCTCTCTCTCTCTCTCTCTCTCTCTCTCTCTACACACACACACACACACACACACATGAATAAGGACATTGTGTGATAGGCTCATTAAATGTGTTTATGACACTTGGCAGTGATAGTGCTTGTGTAACTGTAGGAATGACAGAAAGCTGATAAAGTTTAATTATTTTTTATTAAGAATTAAAAGCTCTTTCACAGTGTTGGGGCTGAGTCTATTTCTCCTCTTAGTAGTTCCCCATTTTTTTTCTAGAAAAGCATACATACATGGAAGCTATGAACTCAAAATATTCCCAGATAGGGGAAGTCTTTCTTTTTTTGCCTGTTACCATTGCTCTAAATACAAACCCTTCACCAAACACCAACACCCTATCCACTAATCCCACCCTAACCCCAAATACCAACACCAAATTACCTAAAAAACAACAAAAGTGCAAAGATTTTACCAAAATAAAAAGACACAACAACAACAATACATTTTTGGTTATCTAAATGTAATGTATTGATTAACTTTCAAAGTGCAGCACTCTCATCACAAACCCATTGAAAGGCTGTTGCCAGTATGTCTGGTCGACCCCTAGATGGAACAAAAGGCCCCCCTGGACATTAACACTTGAACTATCTCCTGCATATGGAACAGGGATCTCGAAACGCAGCACACAGTGCACTTCATACTTCACATACACTACCTCCCCTTTGAAAAGCTAAAAGAAGTTATAAAATATGAGAAAGTGATGTATCTTCTAAAGGCGTTCCCTCCCCCAGATCCTCCATTCAGACTGTACCTCCTGTATGTAAAACAAGAACCTATTCAAATACAAATTCTGATCTCCCAGTGTGAATCCCTGAATGGGGAACCAAAATCTAATTATAATGATAGACGGCCATTTGGTAAGAATTTTTATTTATCTGAGTATATAAGAAAAAGGTGCAGAAAGTTCGTGGAGTCTGTAGGTTGACTGCCCACACAAACGCTGTGTGTAATTTTCGTTGCCAGGTAATAATTTCTACAAATGATTCCATTTCTGAATTGTTATGTTATGATTAACTGATGATTTTATTCTTGCGGATTGGATTTCGAATTATTGCTTCATTACCTGGTCAATAAATTGTAAACGTTTGATTTTATTCTGACTGACTCTGAGACTTGTTTTTTCCCAAATAAGATTAACGGATTCGTATATTGCCACAAGGTTGCGTCAGAGATTAGCGACGGCTAAAAACTGATATCAGGAAGTGTGTAGGCGACTTGGATGAGAGGATGTGTTTGTCCATCTAGGTTAACCTAGCTTGGGCGCTTCCGATGACTTCTGTTCTAATTTAATGTTACTTTAGATAAATGTACGGGCTTGGCTAATCCAAAGCTATTAAAGAGCCAAAACCTACCACAGTAAAACAATTGAATTAAGTTCCTGAAGGGCATCCAAGGGGGCTATTGAATATATATTTGATTGTTACGCGTGTACGGCAAAGTCCTAGATATTTAGCCAATTACCCCAGCTTCTGATCTTCGGGGCTGACCACTTGTGTCGGAGACCTTGGTAAGGAACTCGGAGATATAAAGTCTTCCTGATCTATGTAACGTCTTAGGGTTACATATATTATTAAATTAAATTTAGCTCATAGGGAATAATGGGTATTAATATTTAGGGATTTATGATTAATCATAACGGGTTATAATTGAATCACAAATCTCCAAAATCACCCAAAAAGGGAATACCTAACAGGTATTTATGCAATATATATATATATATATATATATATATATATATATATATATATATATATATATATATATATATATATATAGTTAACAACAATTTATTGCAATCAACTCTGGATATATATCTATATTAAATAATCACAGAATAGCCTATAAGGAAGTGATTCAGAATTCCTCTACTCCGTTCGGTTTAACGAACGAGCAGTACAATACTTATCAACTTGGTCTTCAACCCATTTTCGGGAAGTTTATCCCTCTGGCCACAAAGGACAAACTATCATTGAAAAAAAAGTATCATTGAATGCTTTAATTAATACCATAACTCGGAAGAGTTATGGTATTAATTAAAGCATTCAATGATACTTATAAGAGCTCGTAGCTTAGATCTGACATTAAAGGGACTCATGTTTTGTGAGCAGCAACAATGACAATCAAAACGTGGATACAATGGTTTTAATAGTGATAGCTACTACGATTACATACGACTAAATAAAGGATACATGTATATACAAAATAGGGAAAGTAACGAAAGAGAAGAAAGGGGATAGAAATAGAGGGAAGAGAGAGGAGGAGAACAGGAAAGTGAGAAGGGAATGGTCCGGTCAGACATTTCCCAACCAGAACCGCTAGAGCCAGCAAAGAACAATTATCACCATAAATAGGGGTACAATCTTAAACGCATCTGAATTTCGATAGAATTGATACTTGCATGGTTTCTTTGTGTTGTGTAAGCAAGATGCGTGCGTTGCGTTTCTCATACGCTGAAGCTCTCCCTCCGTTCGGTCCTTCCGGGGTCGGTCCGCGGGAGATTTAACGGCGTGTAGGAGCGGTTGTCTTGGAAGGGAAAAGGCATCTCGTTCACGCCAAGAAGATTCGCGCAGTGATGTGCGCGCTCGGATGGAGCGCGCCGGTGTTGCGGAGTGCATCATCTTCAAAGGGAGCGATCAGCTTGGCCGGGCCGTGTGGGCTCGGGGCCGAAGCCCCGCAAGCCGCGCTGGCATGATGGAAGGGAAGTTTTGTCTCGTCCGAGTCCGTGCAAGTTGACTGAGCGCCGAGGTGCTTGAGTTACTGTCCTTTAAAGTCCACTAGCCTCCGCCCATCTTCTCTGAGATGACCAATCCTTGATGCGAATTTGAGGCGGGAAAGTTCCTTTGTTCGGATTTTTATCACTCACTGGAATGTTCTCGCTGGCAGCCAGACGAGTGAGGATTCGCTCCAAAAGGGGCTAAACATACTGACGGTACATCTCATAATCATATATGTTGCATCATTGACTAAGGCAGAGAAAAAAGAACTTATAGACATCAAACATGCCTGAGTTTAAATGCGGTGCAAACCTTGGTAGCACAGGTGTCCGAGCTCACCACTCAACTACAACAACTGAGAATGCCCACTGTGCCACCCACACCGCCGGTTCATCACCCTTGTGACATCCCGAAACCACACAGAGGAGCTAGCCTTCCTCATCATCAACTCTCATCCCATCATCCTCAGTCATCTCTGGTTGGTTAACCCCTTGCCTGTCACCCCCCATTTTGGCAAGTGGGGCATTTTGACATACCCAAATAAAAGGGCTGCTGCTTGCAAGTCTTTCTGAATATACTCATAAGAAACATATATCTAGAAAGCCAACGCTTAAGAGTTTACATTTCAGACTTAGAATTACTCAGACTGTTATTAATATGGAGATAAATAGGCTCAAACATTAAAACAAAAATAAAAAATATTAATAATATATTTTTAAATGTATAAAAATATTATGTGAATGTAGTATAACAACAAACATACCCTCCAGGAGCTTACGTTCTGCCAGTGAACGACGCCTTGTGGTGCCATACCAAAGAGGCATGAAATCACTCTCACGGACCTTTTCCTGGACCGCCCCCACCTGGTGGAATGACCTGCTCAATTCAAAATCTCAATTCAAGCAGCCGAGTCTGTAGCCATTTTCAAAAAACAGCTAAAGTCACATCTCTTCCAGCAGCACCTGACCAATCAAGAATAGCACTTAACATTCTATTCATTCCATTAATTTTCTGTCTGTCTAATTTATTTAAAAAAAAGTTCTGTCCTGTGTGTTCTATGCTAGATTAACTAAGACTTGTTACAGCACTTGCATACTGTTGCCCTTGACTGTTCTAGTTTCTTCTATTGCTCTCATTTGTAAGTCGCTTTGGATAAAAGCGTCTGCTAAATGACTAAATGTAAATGTAAATGAGACATGGGAGGAGCGAGTGAGATCGGTGTGCGTGATTGAGAATGAGCATCACCTGCGAGGCACACCGGTCTCGAGTCCTCACATGAGGGAGCATGGAGGCATATAAGGACGAGCAACACGAGTGAAAGACGAGAGAGGACCAGGCCTGGATTTTAATTTGTGTTTTATTTATGTTTTGTTTATGTATGTGCGCGGCAGTTGTCCGTGAGGGGCTGCCGCTTTTACTTTCACTTTGTTCATTTATTTTAGTAAAGTTTGTTGTTTATTGTTCGCCGGTTCCCGCCTCCGATCCCTGTTATATATGACTTAAACCTTAAACCTTTTTGTTTTGCAATTGAGCTATTATAACCCATTCAGATTCTGGATTGCCCATCAACCCATTCATCCGATTTTGCATTAAAACCTACTATCTAAAGTCTTTTTAGAAAACAGTCAAACAAGAAAAAGCATGCTTTTGGTACCTTATGTGAAATAAAATATAGCTCCTGGTGTGAAAGGTGCATTAGAGCTACAGTTAGCATCAAGCTACACTACACAATATAAAATATTAATATTACACTTCAACTCCAAACTCCCTTTAAACAGCCAGAGAGTGTTTGTATTTACTTCCGATCGCAATATAATGTGAGCTTCAGTGATGTTAAAATGTTATATTTAGCATTTTATATGGAGCTAATCGCCTGTTTAGCATGTTACTGGAAACATTCTTCAAATACACCAAATCGTATGCAAAACACACAAAAACCATATGCCATCGTGCGTTTATTGCTTCTTGGTTCACATGTTGGCAATGTTTACAACGGAGAGATGAGATGAGGAAGTGCACTGAACAGAGTGACCAGAAGGTGCAGGATTATGATCACTTTGTGTCACGTAAGAGGATTGATAGCTGTACAGCGAATGAGAGAGCTCTGAGATCATCATAAGTGACGTGCATCAAGAAGAACACAGACAGAGATCGCTCTGAATGTCATTCAGCTCTTCAGATCAGCATAATTCAGTGAGAAATGAATAGAGATGTTATTCTGTATGATGAAATATTTTGCAAACATGTGATAATAAAGCTATATTTGTCCAAATATGCGCACTGTTTCACTAAGAGCCCGAACGTATGAGGTTTAGTGCATGTATGTGACCACAAATAAAACGGAGAAGACGTGACTGGCTTTTGATTCTTGTTGATATTTAATTCAAAATATTATTCATTTCAGATCGTGTATTTTGCACTCCTGACATAAATTAAGAAATGAATGTCACTGCAACCTCATTTTATCATAAACAGTGGTCAAATAACGGAGCTGGAGGCTTTAACCCTGTTGGAGTCTGAGCTGTTTTGGGGCCCAAGTTTTGACAAGCCCTTACATTTGTGCTTTTTTCAGTTGCTTATAAACATGTTAATGGCAAAAGTGTAATTACACTGTATTCAGCACAAACTGGGCTACCATAATATGTGAGCAACATGTATGTACATGCTTGTATTTTTTGAGAGAAAAATGTTTATGCATGGTTTTAAAAACAAAAACAAAATTAAAATTAAGACCTTAAAACACACAATAGATATGTGTCCACAAGACTTTTGACTAATGGGCGTATTTGTCTATTTTTGCTTCAAACTGAAGTGAGAATCATTGAGCCTACTCATTCACATAAAACAATACACTGATTTAAAATTTATAAGGCAGTTTGTCTTCACAAATCCAGTATGCGAGGAGGCATGATAGCTAATGAATAATGCTGGGTATCACCTGAGAGGACAAAAGAATATAATAGCCCGCATAATGACCTGCATTATTAGCTGCATAATGAGCTGCATAATGAATGAGCTTCAGGTATGTGACTGAGAGCAACTGGACAAAGGAAACATATTATATATTATATATATTATATATTGTACTTATCTAGTAAATGCATCTTGATTTAAGAATATTTAGACTAGATACAAGACAAAAATTACTAAGCACATTTTTTCAAAACATTTTGTACTATTTTTTATATTTTTGAAAGTAGTCTCATGCTAAAACATTTAATAATAAATAATTAAAATTAAGATACAATTTATACAAAATGAAATTCACTTTAAAGAAAGGAATTCACTTTCTACAAACAAAAAAAATCACTTTCTACAAAACAAAACTCAATATTAAATCGATAAAACAAACTTTGATATTAAATTTAAAAATAATACCATTAGGCCATGATATTTAAACATCAATATGAAGCAAAATACATTTGACTGGTACTATATTTATAGCATCTGAGCAGATATTTGTGAATAAAAGCTTTATTGATGTGACACTATAGGCTCTATTACAATAAAGGGCCAGCATCCTGGCGTGTTGGTAGGGATCCCAATTCGTCGGTCAGTTCAGACGTACATCGAACGTGACCGACTGAAAGGGAACGTCTCGGGTTACGTATGTAACCCTCATTCCCTGAAGGACGGAACGGAGTCGAACGTCCCGTCGCCAGGTACTGTGCTTCCGCTGAAGGTCCAAGCCACTAGTTCAGCTTCTCAGCAGAAAAGCGATATGTGGTACTTCCACTTCCCTATTTATACCCGCACTGCGGGGCGGATTGTGGAATGTGTGAACCGCATGCCAATGTTCATTGGCTCATTTCTAAACACTCCAAGTAGGGCCCCACTTTATATTAGGAGGTCTTAAATACTTTGTACTTACATAAAAAAATAAGTACAATGTACTTACTGTGCTCAAATTGTATTGCAAAACATCATTGCTGATATTGAGGTGGGATACGGGTAGGGTTAGGGACAGGTGTGGTGGTATGGGTAGGTTTAAGGGCAGGGTTAGGTGTAAGGGAAGTGTCAACAGTGTAATTACAAATGTAACTACAGAAATTAATTACAGATGTAATTACATGCAGGTATTTTTTAAATGTAAGTACAATGTAAAAACATGTATGTACACAATAAGTGCATTGTATCAAATGATTAATTAAGATGTTAGTACATAGTAGTTAAGGCCACCTAATATAAAGTGGGTCCCAAAGTAGATTGGTCTCTGAAAATAGATCCCAATTCTTCGTCAGTTCCGACGTACGTCTCCGTTCCCTCCTTCAGGGAACGAGGGTTACATACGTAACTGAGACGTTTCCAACAGAAATGAACACTAGAGGTAGTAAAACTGCAAGCACTTTTAATCCTTTTCATATACAATTATGATTACAAGGGCAGATTATGAATTAATAAAGACTTGTTTTCACATGGCTCCTTCCACAATATTATATTATGACCTCAACACATTTGCATCCCTTAACCAGCTGCATTTGCTCAGCTTTACTAACATACTAAGCTTAAGCATAAGGTGACTCCGCTGGACAAAGCGATTGGTTACAAATCCCATAAAACGCGAGTTACAAAAAAAAAAAAAAAACCCTCAACAACAAGAGTTCAAAAACCAAGCTAAAATGGCATGGTTACGATTGCATTTTAGGTCACATTTACGTTTGTTAACACTATCAGGTATGTTTAGGGTTTTAATGTAGGTTGTAATGTTGTTTTATAATGTGATGGAGCATTAAGCATTAACCCTTTCGCACGTAAGTTCTAAATATTCCGACTGGCAGCCTGGCGTGAGTTTTTTAATGCGACCGTTATTATGTAATGACCTGCGTTCTAATTTCCATGGTAACACATCAACCTTGACACGTGTGAGTTTTCGCAGTCACAATGGCGCTCTTGGTGGATGACCGCGTTTACATGATGTCAAATACCATGTACCCTTTCTCTGCTTTGCTAGTGAGAAATGTGTTGTATAAATTTAGCATAATTCAAACGTATGTCATTTGCTAAAAATAAATTGCAAAATGTACACATTTCATTCATGTTTTATTAAATCTCTTCAATTTAAGCTAAATGTTTTTTTTTGTTTAAACTATTATACATATATACACTTTCTAATAAAATTACAAAACAAATTATAAATATAATTACAATGAACAACAATCAAAATAGTATTATAAACAAAACAATAAATATACTATGGTAACAACATCTTTAAAACAAACTATATACATATGTTTATACTAAACAAATTACATATATAATTACAATTAATACATGCAAATAAATAAACTGTGACTTTTTACAGGATTAATAATTCTTCAGTGTGGTACTCCTTTTATACTTTTACAGGTGAATGTTGGCATCCCTTTCCGGTTTGCACGCACAGTCCCACAAGCTCCAGTGCCAAGAGACAAGAGGTGCTGGAAAAGTGTGGGACTACTGTACCAGTTATCCACATAAAGGACATGACCCTTTCTGAGGTAAGGTGCTAGTAGTGTCATTACAACAGACCCAGAAATTCCAAGTCCTTGATAGTGTTGTATGTCACTGGTAGATCCGGAGTAAATTGTCATGTCCTGCACATAACCAGTGAGCACATCACACAAAACAAAAAACTTGACCCCAAATCTGTGCCGTTTAGATGGAATGTACTGACGAAATGCTAGCCTGCCTTTCCACTTCATCAGAGACTCATCCACACACAGATCCCTGTATGGCACAAAAATGCGACGAAAGGAGGAGGTGAGAGCAGTAAAAATATTTCTGATTTTTTTCAGTGGGTCATTGAAAACTGCTCTTGCATTGTTTGCGAAGTGGAGACAGCAAGAGCAGAAGGAAGCGGTCCTGTGAGAACAAAGACCCGAAAAATGGTGTCAAGAGCATGGGGTCTGTGCTCCAGTAATCCCGAAGTGATGGTTTTTTGATCACCCCCTGGGCCAGGAGGATTAAAAAGGTTGGTTACCTTCCAGGATGACGAGTTTACCTCAGCTGCGTCATTTGAAGGTAAAATATGTTCTGGCGTTGTGGAAGAAGTCTCGTCTTCACCCTCAATGTTGTCAAGAGCTTCAAGGTTCAGGGGAAGGTCTTCATCGCTGTCACTCTCTGCCTCACTGTCAAAATTCTCCTCATCAGAATTTAAAAAAATCTCCTCAATCTCCTCACTTGTCAGTTGTCTTCTTTTAAATAAATTGTCTGCCATTTTCTCTGAAGTAGTTAAAAACTGGTAAATTTTATTTAAAATTGTGTCTGAAGTTGGTACCAACGCGAGTGTGAGGTAACAGTGACGTCAGCGGGAAAATATGCTTGCAATTCATGACTGTTCAAATGTTTTATTTTATACAAAATATTTTCAAACTTGTTAACTAAATTAAATGCATGCACGTGAACTCCTTATGGTTTATATACTTATTAAAAATATATATGTTAGTTGATCGGTAAGTTATCACGAGCTGTGGGCGGGGCGCCGCCATTATGTGTTTACAACAGCACCAGGGAGATGAAGCCTGCTGGATTTACAACACAAGATCACCCACTTCTCCTGATATATGTGACATTGCGTGAGGGAACAGCCTAAACTGATCGTACGCGTCAAAGAGTAGAAAATGATTGTGTTATTTGATCTGTAATGTTATAGCGAGCCGCGATCTGTAATGTTATAGCGTGCTAACGTTATGGGCGCTCGTGCTGTGATTATATGTTTACAACAGCACCAGGGAGCTGAAGCCTGCTGGATTTACAACACAAGATCACCCACTTCTCCTGATATATGTGACATTACGTGAGGGAACAGCCTAGACTGATCATGCACGTCAAAGGGTAGAAAATGATTGTGTTATTTGATCTGTAATGTTAGCATGGGCCATTATGTTTACAACACTGATATCTTGCTATTTTATATATTAGTATACAATTACTAACTATATTTTGTTTTTGCTGATATTTTTGTGGTTGTGTAATGTAATTTGAAGTGTATGAAACCTAAAATAAACATTAAAAGACACTGAGCTCAGTCAGTCTCTCACTCACTCACTCTTTGGCTCGGCGCCAGTCAGCGCGCTAAAGCAGTTTTGAAATTTGAATTTGGCAGTTGATCACTGAGCGTTCTAATCACACCAGTATGATCGTACGCTCCAGGGACCAGCCTAGATTGATCACACGGGTTTGATCGTACGTGTCAAAGGGTTAAGCAAAAACTAACATGACATGTTGCCACATTCGCATTCATCTTCCCTCAACATAAGATTCAACTTCACATTGTTTGGCAATGACATAAGGATGCCATTCCCTTGACAATGAGTTCACAACAAAACTAAGTGAAGTGAGCCAATCATGTCCCTTCCCATTTGTGGGAAGTGAAATGAACATGTACATTCCCGGTCACCGAACATGTTAGCTAGCCATGAACTCTTTTTTTGAAGTTTTTGAAGATAGTTTTTGGGATAGAGATAAAGAGTTTTTTAAGACTCAGGAAGGATCTAAGACACTAAATATATATAATAAATATATATATACATATTTCCACCTTGATTTTTTCATGTTGTGTTAACTTATATTTGCTTTCTTAATTTTGATTATGTTATGCACTGCTGGACCACTGTACATTTATCATAAAAATGACACAAATTAGTTAAATGAGCCATGTCAGAAACGTTTTTATTTTTCACTTTCTGTAATCATGATGTTCTGGCAAACATTCTTTTCTCACAATTTTACAAGAATGAATGTGTAAAGGTGGTGAACCTTTGAAGCAGACAAAATGTATAAAAGCCTATATGACAAATAAAGCAAACAAAAGGATGTTAATAATTAAAATACTACAAAATAGTAGGAATTCGAATGTTTTTTTTTGTTGATGTAGATGAAAATGTTAAGTTATCAAATTAGAGTTTACATTTTTACATCACAGTAATTATATTAAATTATATAATTATATTATTCAATAAAACTATTTATTTTGTGTCTCTCTTCCCATTATGGAATTTTTTGTGTTTCTCTCTGGATGTAAAAGGATGATGTAGCACTTTGGAGCAAATATGGCCACCAGCAATCCAAAACTGGATGCTAAAATAGCAAATATCTCCACAGCAACTGCATATTTTCCTGGTGAGCTCACATATGCTGGAACAAATGCAATCCACACAGCACAGAAGATTATCATACTAAAAGTGATAAACTTTGCTTCATTAAAATTATCTGGAAGATTTCTTGCTAGGAAGGCTAACAGGAAGCTCACTGCTGCCAACAGTCCAATGTATGCCAGCAACATAGAAAAACCAGCCACTGAGCCAATAGCACATTCAAATACTATTTTAGAGTGGATATACTGGTTGTTTTTATGGGGTGTTGGAGAGGCAGTTGATAGCCAAACTGCACAAATCACAACCTGGATGACTGTTAAGACCAGAACTGTGCATCTTTGTTGAACTGCTCCAAACCATTTCATTGCTCCTTTGCCCTCTGGTCGAGATGACTTAAACACGGCTATTACTACCATAGTCTTGACCAGGATACTGGAGACACACAGGACAAAGCTTATGCCAAACACAGCATGTCTTAACTGACATGTCCACAGCTTAGGCCGGCCAATGAATAGCAGCACACACAGAAAACACATTTTGAGTGACAACAGCAGCAGGAAGCTGAGCTCTGAATTGTTGGCACGTACTATGGGAGTGTTACGGTGAAGAGCAAAGATGACCATCACAAGAGCACAGACACAGGTGCCTAGCAAGGAAGCAGTGGTCAGAGAGATGCCCAGAGGTTCCTCATAGGACAGAAACTCTACTTCTTTGGAGACACACTGATCATTATCTGGATTGGACCAGAAGTCATCTGGACACACTATGCACTCAATGGCATCTGTTATAAAAATAAAATAAAATAAAAAAAGCTTAAAGAGAAAATTCCACTTTCAAGTTATATTAACATTTTTGAATATTATTTACCTGTTGTATTAGAAATCTCTCCATCTCCACATGGCAGGCAGTCAAAACAGCAGACAGGTTGGCCTTTCCTTGTGGCTCGTCTGGTGCCTGGGGAGCAGCTGTCGCTGCACACAGACTGTGGGGGCTGAAAGAGACACCATCTGTTACCAATTATGTATTTGTTATCTCTTTTACATGACAAATTACATTTGTATTATCTTGTTGCTTTCACTTGTATTCTGACTAGATATCTGCAAAAATATGACATTAACATGCAATGTTATTTACTTTTTTTGTCTCAAAGTTCCAATATAATGCATCTTCATCCAGTGTGAGCACCATCCCTGTTGCTGCTTCATTCACCACACCAATAGCTTGGACCCTTATTGACCCATCAGAGCTTGGCTGCCAGTTCAACACATCATAGATAGCCAGAGCATCGCCATTCTCATCAAATGACACATGATCCCCAAAGCCTGTGGTGAAGTTCACTTTCTGGAGATAGTGAACCAGCTGTGCATTTTGTAGACAGGACATGTTTTATATGCTTATCTTAAATTTTAATTAATGTAGAGTACACATTTTCCACCTTCAGTTCTTCAATATGCCTAAAGAGACTGCAGTATACCTGTGGTTCTTACCTGCCAGGGTTTCAAGTTGATTATATCGGCACATCTGTTCCCACTGAATGGCCCTCTCCCTTCCTGACACTGCATCAGGTCATGAAGTGCATGTGCCAGGGCATAAACTGCCTTATAGACATTATAAGATGCCCTTAATCCTAAAACATCAGAGTATTGTGTGTCTGTGGTGGTTAGCTCCTCCTGACCTGTACACTTTTTCACTTGCTCTCCATCTGTTTGTTTACCCCTAGTTTCAAAACTGCACTCAAATATGTTCTCCCAAAAGATCCTCAACATATTATTTCTTGGATCATTGCTGGGACGTAGACGTAGCAGATAGTCATGAAGCCCCTGAATCTCTCCACGTCTGATTGCGATGCCCAGTGTGCCCCCCAGGAAGGGCAGGAAACGTGGAGTGTGGTATTCAAGAGAGGTGGCCCAAGCTTCACTCGCAATCCACTGTCTGTCTGTCATGTTGTGCAACACCACCTCATCCATTAAAGGTATCAGATAGGATGAAAGAGCAAAAACAACCACCACTCTAGCTGTAGAGGCCTCAATTACTCCTGTTATGTGCTGAATATCTCTTGGGTTATGATCATTGGGCAGGATTTCAGAAAAAGCAACACAATATCCAGACAGCTGCATTTCCTGCTGGAAGGACTGAGCAGCATTGATGCCATAGTCATCATCACTGTAGAGGAGACCAACCCATGTCCATCCAAAATGCCTCAAGATCTGAACCATAGCCCGCACCTGAAAAGCATCACTAGGGATAGTTCTGAAGAAAGAGGGGTACTTTTTCCTGTTACTCAAACAAGAGCAGGTGGCATAGTGACTAACCTGATTAGGGGAGATGGAGAGAGAGGGGAGAAATCATGAGACAGAGAAATGTAATTTTTATATATATATATATATATATATATATATATATATATATATATATATATATATATATATATATATATATATATATATATATATATATATACATACATAAGCGAGAAAGCAAATTCTAGAAGGCTACAAATATACTTAAACTGTAAAAAATGAAAAGTGCTAAAATAATGCAGAAAGTTTATTTTTAAACTTTTTTCCATCCAATCTTACTATAGGTACTCGAAACAGTCCCAGAACACTAGAAATCGCAATGGAAGGAGTTGAACTTGCATCCCCCACAATCGCAATCACCGGAGGAGGGCCAGTGCAGTTTAGGTTTGAGAAGGACTCCTCTGTCCCACTAGCCAGGGACATGGCAGCCCGGAACGCCATTCCAAGCATCACACAGTTGTCATAAAGATGGTAACCAAGAGTGATGTTAGGCAATAGATTGGGATTCTTATTAATCTCATCTATTGCAAAAGCCATGGTCTGTGCATGCTGGAAGCCTTCCATATTAAATCTAAAAATAATAATAATAATAATAATAATAATAATAATAATGTTGACATTTAGTGATATTAAAGATATTAATATGACATAATTTTAACATATTAGGTAAAAAGTGCAAGTGGAACACAACATTCTTATTTCTTCTTCTACTACTTTTTCTCATTAATCTAATTATTATTATTATCATATTTAAAATATTTCTATACTTTTATAGTCAGTCTGACTCACTTTTCACAGTATGGTCTTTCTGGTTTCATTCTGAAGCTCAGATCTGGGAACACTGTAAAAAAGTGAACATGAAACAGGCCTCCAAGTATAACATCTCCATCCTGGTACATTCCATTCAAATTGAAATGTCCCTGGAGTTGACAGATACCTAGTCTCAGGATGGAATCTGCAGAGATATAGTTAAAGGACAGGTAAAGAGAAAAATACAGAGTGATCCACATCTCTCTCTCTCTCTTTCTGATCCACTCACCCACTTGGCACACTAATTTATGATGATGGTTGTGTGAGGTGTTGCTTTAAATTAGGCACCAAGTGGGTATTCCTGGAAATCAGTATGTCACCCTCCCATTACTCCTAACAAAGGCAAGCCAAGAAATCAGCTGATGGAATAATGGACATTTGCATACACAGTGAATTTCTGCTCAGGGAGATTGGCTGGAAGCTCATTTAACTCTTTCCCCACCAGCATTTTTTTAAAGTTGCTAGCCACTGCCAGGGTTTTTGTATTTGTTTTGCCTTTAAACATGCCTTCTTTTGTTATTAGCATGATTCTAGTATGATTTACCGTGATTCTAGTATGATTTACCATAGTTTACCATGATTT
The DNA here is from genome assembly GCA_023566225.1 of Romanogobio albipinnatus. NCBI lineage: Eukaryota > Metazoa > Chordata > Actinopteri > Cypriniformes > Gobionidae > Romanogobio > Romanogobio albipinnatus. The sequence continues at coordinate 24,933,789 of CM042251.1, forward strand.
ACCGTGATTCTAGTATGATTTACCATGATTCTAGTACGATTTATCATTATTCTAGTATGATTTACCGTGATTCTAGTATGATTTTCCATAGTTTACCATGATTTACCGTGATTCTAGTATGATTTACCGTGATTATAGTATGACTTAACATAGTTTACCATGATTTACCGTGATTGTAGTATGATTTACCATAGTTTACCATGATTCTAGTATGATTTATCGTGATTCTAGTATGATTTACTGTGATTCTAGTATGATTTACTGTGATTCTAGTATGATTTACCATAGTTTACCATGAATCTAGTATGATTTATCGTGATTCTAGTATGATTTACCATGATTCTAGTATGATTTACCGTGATTCTAGTATGATTTACCATAGTTTACCATGATTTACCATGATTCTAGTACGATTTATCATTATTCTAGTATGATTTACCGTGATTCTAGTATGATTTTCCATAGTTTACCATGATTTACCGTGATTCTAGTATGATTTACCGTGATTATAGTATGACTTAACATAGTTTACCATGATTTACCGTGATTGTAGTATGATTTACCATAGTTTACCATGATTCTAGTATGATTTATCGTGATTCTAGTATGATTTACCATGATTCTAGTATGATTTACTGTGATTCTAGTATGATTTACCATAGTTTACCATGAATCTAGTATGATTTACCGTGATTCTAGTATGATTTACCATGATTCTAGTATGATTTACAGTGATTCTAGTATGATTTACCATAGTTTACCATGATTTACCGTGATTCTAGTATGATTTACCATGATTCTAGTACGATTTATCATTATTCTAGTATGATTTACCGTGATTCTAGTATGATTTTCCATAGTTTACCATGATTTACCGTGATTCTAGTATGATTTACCGTGATTATAGTATGACTTAACATAGTTTACCATGATTTACCGTGATTGTAGTATGATTTACCATAGTTTACCATGATTCTAGTATGATTTATCGTGATTCTAGTATGATTTACCATGATTCTAGTATGATTTACTGTGATTCTAGTATGATTTACCATAGTTTACCATGAATCTAGTATGATTTACCGTGATTATAGTATGATTTACCATGATTCTAGTATGATTTACAGTGATTCTAGTATGATTTACCATAGTTTACCATGATTTACCGTGATTCTAGTATGATTTACCATAGTTTATCGTGATTTACCATGATTCTAGTATGATTTACCGTGATTCTAGTATGATTTACAGTGATTCTAGTATGATTTACCATAGTTTACCATGATTTACCATGATTCTAGTATGATTTACTGTGATTCTAGTATGATTTACCATAGTTTACCGTGATTCTAGTCAGGGCTCTGAAACGGTTCAAGGAACGAAAACGAAAACCGGAAACGAACGAAATTTTAAGAGGAACAAAAACGGAAACGAAATCAAAATCAATTTGAATCGTTCTGAACAGAAACGTTAATTTGAAATGACCATTAACCGGTTAATAACGTTATTTTATCGTTCTCTTTAATATTTTAATTTGGCAGTGACCAATCATGAAATGAGTAGTACAGCATGTGACGTTGACGGATCAAGCGTGAGTGAAATGCCCGCGCACCATCATCTATGAATCTACCGGTAACGCAAGTCAGTGTGAGCGCGCATTTTCATGCCTCAAGTACATTTCTTTCCACGCTGAGGTCTACAATGAATGTGCAGGTATTGGAGGACATTCTTTTCGAACGTTTAAATAAGCAGTACGGACTTTAAGCTCAAATAGACTGATTTAGGATAGTTTATGGATTCCGTTTAAGCCTATCCAAGTAGGCTATAGCATCAAACATTTTTCCTATAGTCTTTCAGATTGCCAATACAGGACAGGTCAATGTTTTCTATATAGACGGTTGATGCTTCGTATTAAATGGTATGTTATATTGCATTAAATGCAAGCTTTATTAGCTGACTGAATTTGATTATGTGATGCAAGAACGTGTTGCGCAGTGTTTGCTTTGAAATTAGCAGTTGACGGTGCATTAAAAGAGCAATGGTTATCCAGTTTATTTATTCTTTATTCATGCATTTTTTAAAACAAGTCGTGTTGAAAAAAAGTTATGTACAAAGAATGTTATCACACTTCTGAAAATAATTCGGCATTAGAGGCCACTTTCGATTGTTTAACGCTCCATTAAAACAGGTCCGCTGTTTATGCCTTGTAATTAATGCATGTATTTCTGGTTTTAAAAATGTTATTAAATAAATATTCAAGTTTAATTACCATGTGTTATATTATTATTGAGTGAAAATAAGTCTATTTATACATATTTGTTTAAAATTTATACATATTTGTTTAAAGTATAGGCTTAATTAAATAACGTTATTAACCGGTATTTTTTCATATCAAACCGTTTTCGGAACAGTAATGTTTATTGAGGAACGCAAAAACCGAAACGCTATAATATCGATTCTGCTCGGAGTGAACCGATTGATATTTTTTTCCGTTTTTAAGCCCTGATTCTAGTATGATTTACCATAGTTTAATATGATTCTAGTATGATTTACCTTGATTCTAGTATGATTTACCATAGTTTACCATGATTTATCATGATTCTAGTATGATTTACCGTGATTCTAGTATGATTTACAATAGTCTACCATGATTTACCATGATTCTAATATGATTTACCATGATTCTAGTATGATTTACAATAGTTTACTATGATTTACCATGTTCTAGTATGATTTAGCATTATTTAGACAAACAGATAGAAATAGTCATACGATAGAAAGATTAGATAGAATGGAAGTTTAAGTGAGTCTCAGTTGATTAGAAATAGTACATAGAATGCAGCTAATGGAGTCTGATGAGCTTCAGTGTGTTTAGATTTGAAATTTTGTCAGTTGGAGTCTGAACAGTCTTGACTCATCTGAACATTCCTGAACATTCCGTCAATGAAAGTCAGAGTTTGGATAGTCATTTTTAGGAGCACCGTAAGTCGGATCAGTTAGAAAAGATATAGAACACCGAGTCAGAACAGTCTGAAGCTCTGAGCCGAGTTTGGAGTGTGTGGAGTCAAAGCTCTAGGAGTTAGAGTCAGAAATTTTGAAATAGCAATATCAGTAAGTTGGCTCTTTCAAGCCAACTTAAATAAACAGACAATTCTAATAGGGTCCTCACACCATTGATGCTCAGGCCCTAAAAAGAAAATCACCACATGATTTACTGAATAACTTGAGAATCAGTGTATAGTTAAGTTATAGAGTGAAGACTATGCAGTTTTTTTAAAATACATTAATTATTTAATTTCTTTCTTGAATACTACTCTTAAATAGACTTACTGTAGCTGAAAATGAAGCACTGTTTTTGTCATTGTTTGTCATTTACATTTTTGCTTATTTTTTAAAAGATATCTATATTGTAATTATAAAATTACATTTAAAAAGATATTTAATAATTAGTATCATGAAATTAGATTTTGGTGATCCCATCCTGTTCAGAATAGTCAGGTGCTAGTTAGTGAATGTTAACATGCCTGATAATAATGTGATTGTTGCAAACATCTCTGTAAGGTTGTTCACACTGGCATGTAGTTATTATTATTATTATTATATTATTATTTTTAAATAAAGAGGAGGGAATGGTCAAAAAACAGAGCAGGAACATGCTGGCCAAGTGAGTTTAGGGTTTATTATTATTATTATTATTTATTTTAAAAAATGAAAAGAAGCCAAAGTTCTGTCATATTTTTCAATTACTTTTACTGTTTGTTTGTTTTTGTTTTTTGCTGTGGTATCGATTTAGTATCGGTATCAAGGTATTTTAGTCTGGTATAGTATCAAAGTCATAATTTTGGAATCGTGACAACACTAGCTTGCAGTGGTAAACAGTTTGCATTGCGTTTTCAGAGTGCATTATTAAGTTTGTCAACTTTTAATCTCTAAACTAGCAATACAAGTTCTAAAACCAAGCATCATGCTATACTTTCTTGCATATAAGAGTAAATTACTAAGTAGGTCTACAGCAGAAGTATGTGGTTATGTATTTCAAGTGAGAATACAGAGTCAAAGCATCGCGGATTTAAGAACAGTTAAAGTGAATTTAGGCATTTAAGCACATATACATGTTAACACTAGAACTGCCATGACGGTCAAAATGACCGTTTTGAAATGTATAAGTACAATAACTTTGTTGAAGAAAAAAATACAATCTTGCTGATTTGTGACTTTTCCTAAAAGTGTTTCTATTTTTACTTACAATAGATTTTGTATAAATTACATAAAAGGCAAAAAAAAAAAAAGAGCATTTCTACCTATTAAAGCCATAACGATCATATTGACCTCTCTAAATCTCGCGCGATTATATTGTTCTTTCCTGAGGTTTATTGTCTCTGTCAGCGTCTCCAGTAGGCTACTATTAGCATATGCTCATTTGATTATAAATACAAATTATTGGACTACAAATTTGCCTTTAAAAAAATTGATATATAAAGAGTTTATAGGAAGGGTTTATAAAATGTCTAATACAAATAATAGAATGAAGAGAAATATGACTTTTGCTATGGCCTTGGAAATGCTTCACAATCTGGACAGTGATGACTCTGATGCAGGGGCGCTGTCTGAGGTGGAAAGTGACAGCGACCATTCCTGGGTGCAAGACAACAGTTCATCCTCATCAGAGAGTGAGTCAAAGTCCGTAAAAAGGAAAAAGAGGCGGCTACCTTCCTCGGAGATTAGGGAACCAGATGTTCCGTTCACAGCTGACGTTCCAGGTAAACTTGGATGCCCATATTTACTAGTTCTGCTGTTCATATTATTATTTTATTATATTATAAAATTATTATTATTATTATTAGAATATTACTATCCTTTATGTAATTGTTATTATTATTAGAATATTATTATTATTGTGATTGTGATTCTGACTGAAGCTGCCGGTCCCACCGCGAAGAGCAACATTGAAGATGCGCTCACTGACTTTCTGTGTTTGTTTGACAATGGCATGTTGAAACACATCAGGGACTGCACTGTGGCTGAGGCACATCAGCACCGTGGTGACAGCTCATGGGACCTGACAGTGGCTGAACTGAAAGCCTTCATAGTTCTGTTATATATCCGTGGAGCACAGGGTGCGAAGAACATGGATTTGGGGAGCCTTTGGTCGGAGAAATGGGGCTTCCCGTTTTTCAACGAAACCATAGCCAGAAATCGCTTCAGGGAGATAATGAGATTCCTGCGGTTCGATAAAAAAGAAACCCGACGTGTGCGTCTGCAGGATGACAGGTTTGCCCTGGTATCGGCCACTTGGAACAAGTTTATTCAGAACAGCATAGCCTGTTACAAGCCCGGTGCCGATATAACCATAGATGAGCAGCTGTTGCCCACCAAGGCCCGGTGCAGGTTTCTTCAGTACATGGGGAATAAGCCTAATAAATTTGGCATCAAATTTTGGCTGGCTGCTGATGTCCGTTCGAAATACATGCTAAACGGGGCGCCGTATCTGGGTAAAGAAGAGGCACGGAGCACAGGTCTCTGTGAAAGGCGGTACGCGTAGATGGCCAGTGGCTGTATTTTGCAACATCCTCGACCTTGCTGGAATCAATGTCCACATCCTCTTCAAGGAGTGCACCAGCAGCAATATTGCCCGGAGGAAGTTCCTGCTGTGACTGGCAGAGGAGCTGAGAGCGGAGTTCATGGAGGGAAAAAGGGCAGCATCGCAGTTGACACAAGGTCCCAACCAAAAGCAAAATCAACCCCCGCAACTGACACCAAAACGGAGACAGTGCCAGGTGCGGAGAATCTGCAAACAAAATAAAACAATTGTGCTCTGATGCGGACCACAACAAATGTGCCCAGTGTAAAAACACCCTGAGACTAAAACTCAAACAGGGGGATTTTTGCCTCATATCTTGAATTTTATGAACATTCTAACTACATTCTATAGGCTTCGTCACACAGTGAGTTGTTGCCCTGCATCATATTCTTCATTAATCAACTGTATTAAATGTTAGATGACAAGTATTTCTGGGGCCGGGCAAGTGAGTTAAATACGTAAATAATTTTAGCAGGTTATTTCAACTGTATTTAATTGTTTTCACACGCTCACATGCCACACCCATAATTTATCACGCTGAAGTGTCAGTCAAATACCTGAAAGATGAGTTTATCTATAGATCTACCTGTTGAGCCACTCGTGATCGACTAGTTATGCTTTTGGTGAGGGGGTTCAAGAGCACCCCTTGTCTGTAGAATTTTCGAAATTCCCGCGCATTTCCCCAGCTTCAGGTATGTATGCTTTGAGTATCCATTGAGTATATTTATTGTGTATTTGCTTGAGTATTTATGCTCTTAAACTTTAAAGGGGTCATGAATTAAGAAATCAACTTTCCCTTGAGCTTTTGATAAATAAAAGGTCATTGTAATATAAAAATATCCTGTAAGTTTCAGAGCTGAAAAATCACAGGAGGAACCGTAAGGGGCCGGTGCAAAGTGAATCGGGCAGCAGTCGAAGGCGGGGGCCTAGGCGACCCGATCCCTGGACACGGAAACTGGCTCTTGGGACATGGAATGTCACCTCGCTGGCGGGGAAAGAGCCTGAGATTGTGCGTGAGGTTGAGAGGTTCCGACTAGAGATAGTCGGAATCACCTCCACGCGCGGCTTGGGCTCTGGAACCACACTCCTCGAGAGAGGATGGACTCTTCACCACTCTGGAGTTGCCCATGGTGAGAGGCGGCGGGCTGGTGTGGGTTTGCTTATAGCCCCCCAGCTCTGCCGCCATGTGTTGGAGTTTACCCCGGTGAACGAGAGGGTCGTTTCCCTGCGCCTTCGGCTCGGGGATAGGTCTCTCACTGTTGTGTGTGCCTACTGGCCGAACAGCAGTGCAGAGTACCCGACCTTCTTAGTGTCCCTGGGAGGGGTGCTGGAAAGTGCTCCAACTGGGGACTCCGTAGTTCTACTGGGGGACTTCAACGCCCACGTGGGCAATGACAGTGAAACCTGGAGGGGCGTGATTGGGAGGAACGGCCCCCCTGATCTGAACCCGAGTGGTGTTCAGTTATTGGACTTCTGTGCTAGTTACAGTTTGTCCATAACGAACACCATGTTCAAGCATAAGGGTGTCCATCAGTGCACATGGCACCAGGACACCCTAGGTCGTAGGTCAATGATCGACTTCGGCCGTATGATCTTGGACACTCGGGTGAAGAGAGGGGCGGAGCTGTCAACTGATCACCACCTGGTGGTGAGTTGGATCCGATGGCGGGGGAGGAAGCTGGATAGACTCGGTAGACCCAAACGTACTGTAAGGGTCTGCTGGAACGTTTGGCCGAGTCTCCTGTCAGAGAGATCTTCAACTCCTGCCTCCGGCAGAGCTTCGACCGGATCCCGAGGGAGGCTGGAGATATTGAGACGCAAGCTGTGGACGCAAGGTCTCCGGTGCCTGTCGAGGCGGCAATCCCCGAACACGGTGGTGGACACCGGAAGTAAGGGATGCCGTCAAGCTGAAGAAGGAGTCCTATCGGGCCTGGCTGGCTTGTGGGACTCCTGAGGCAGCTGACAGATACCGGCAGGCTAAACGGACTGCAGCCCGGGTGGTTGTGGAGGCAAAAACTCAGGCCTGGGAGGAGTTCGGTGAGGCCATGGAAAAGGACTATCGGCTGGCCTCGAAGAGATACTGGCAAACCGTCCGGCGCCTCAGGAGGGGAAACAGTGCCCTACCAACGCTGTTTACAGTGGCGATGGGCGGCTCTTGACCTCAACTGGGGATGTTGTCGGACGGTGGAAGGAATACTTCGAGGATCTCCTCAATCCCGCCGTCACGTCTTCCATTGAGGAAGCAGAGGCTGGGGGCTCAGAGGAGGACTCGTCCATCACCCAAGCTGAAGTCACCGAGGTGGTCAAGAAACTCCTCGGTGGCAAGGCACCGGGGGTGGATGAGATCCGCCCTGAGTACCTCAAGTCTCTGGATGTTGTGGGGCTGTCTTGGCTGACACGCCTCTGCAGCATCGCGTGGCGGTCGGGGACAGTGCCTCTGGGATGGCAGACCAGGGTGGTGGTCCCTCTTTTTAAGAAGGGGGACCGGAGGGTGTGTTCCAACTATAGGGGGATCACACTTCTCAGCCTCCCCGGGAAAGTCTATGCCAGGGTACTGGAGAGGAGAATTCGGCCGATAGTGGAACCTCGGATTCAGGAGGAACAGTGTGGTTTTCGTCCCGGTCGTGGAACACTGGACCAGCTCTATACCCTCTATAGGGTGCTGGAGGGTTCATGGGAGTTTGCCCAACCAGTCCACATTTGTTTTGTGGATTTGGAGAAGGCATTTGATTGTGTCCCTTGCGGCGTCTTGTGGAGGGTGCTCTGGGAATATGGGGTCCGGGGTCCTTTGCTGAGGGCTGTCCGGTCCCTGTATGACCGAAGCAGGAGTTTGGTCCGCATTGCCGGCAGTAAGTCAGACTTGTTCCCGGTGCATGTTGGACTCCGGCAGGGCTGCCCTTTGTCGCCGATTCTGTTCATAATTTTTATGGACAGAATTTCTTGGCGCAGCCAAGGGCCGGAGGGTGTCAGGTTTGGGGACCACATGGTTTCGTCTCTGCTCTTTGCGGATGACGTTGTCGTGTTGGCCCCTTCTAACCAGGACCTTCAGCATGCACTGGGACGGTTTGCAGCCGAGTGTGAAGAGGCTGGGATGGGGATCAGCACCTCCAAATCAGTCGGAAAAGGGTGGCTTTGCCCACTTCAGGTTGGTGGAGAGTTCCTGCCTCAAGTGGAGGAGTTTAAGTATCTAGGGGTCTTGTTCACGAGTGAGGGGAGGATGAAAGGGAGATTGACAGACGGATCGGTGCAGCTTCTGCAGTAATGCGGTCGATGTACCGGTCTGTCGTGGTGAATAAAGAGCTAAGCCGTAAGGCGAAGCTCTCGATTTATCGGTCAATCTACGTTCCTACTCTCACCTATGGTCATGAGCTTTGGGTCATGACCGAAAGGACAAGATCCCGGATACAGGCGGCCGAAATGAGCTTTCTCCGCAGGGTGGCTGGGCTCTCCCTTAGAGATAGGGTGAGAAGCTCAGTCACTCAGGAGGAACTCGGAGTAGAGCCGCTGCTCCTCCACATCGAGAGGGGACAGCTGAGGTGGCTCGGGCATCTGTTCCGGATGCCTCCTGAGCGCCTTCCCGGGAAGGTGTTTCGGGCATGTCCAACCGGGAGGAGGCCCCGGGGAAGACCTAGGACACGCTGGAGGGACTATGTCTCCCGGCTGGCCTGGGAACGCCTAGGTGTAGGAGGAAGTGTCTAGGGAGAGGGAAGTCTGGGCATCTCTGCTTAGACTGCTGCCCCCGCGACCCGGCCCCGGATAAAGTGGAAGAAGATGGATGGATAGAGAATAGACACTACAATTAAAAACTGAACGTGTCTTTACAATAAAGTGCGAGTGAGCCTTACGAAAGTCAGGGCACAAACGCAGCAGGAGTCAGATTTCATTCATCACAAGAGTGAAGAGCTGAGCAGAGCTGAGGTAAGCGCAGCAGTCATTCACAACGCATGTCCAGTCTGGCGTGTACCCTTTCGAAAGGGAACTCGCGCTGCGTCAGCTTGACGCTACGGGGAACGCCTCCAGCGTGACAGGTGCCTGAAATCACAATCAAAAAACGTCAATCCTATTGACCGGCGACAGTCTCTGATGTCATCAAGGTGCGACCAGGAAGTATAAAAGGGTGCCTTCCCAACATGACAACATCTTTTCGTCTTCAGTGACTGTTTGCCTGTGTCCAGTAAAGCGTCAACAGAGAAAATGAAGAGGTGTGCCCAGAAACAACGGCATTTCGCAGATGTGTGGAGCCGTGTACCAGGTATCTTACGCCTGAAGATACACACACACTCTGTATGTACTGTCTGTGAGAAGAGCATGCACGGGAGGTTCTCAAGGGAGCTTCCTGTGCAAACTGCGAGCGTTTTCCCATGAAAACGCTCTGCTCTCGTCTGGCCCTCTTCTTGAGGGGAGAGGGTTCAGCATCTGGGAACGGCCCCGCCCAAGCCGAGGCTGAGCGGCGTCTAAAGTCCTGGGGTTCCCAGATGGATCTGTCAGGGTGATAATGGAGGAGGAACCAGATGCGGGAATAACTGTTTATTAAATGACAAAAGCAGACAAAATCAGGAACACAGAGATAAGGGAGTCCACGGTCAGAAGAGGAAACAGGGGTGATGCCAGCCAGGTACACAGGAGTACTATATCGACCCAACAGGGGGCAATTGAGAAAGGATTCTCAGAGGGAATGGCAGAGCAGGTCAGAGCTGCAACACTGAAGGGTGGAGGATGGGTCCTGGCAGTTGATGCTGAAATCCCTTGTGGCAGGCAGGCAGGGAAGATCCAAATAGGAGGGACGCCTGGACCTGGCAGCCAAAGCAGACAGGGGAGCTGGGGGCAAAAAGAAAAGGAGAGGGAAAAACTAAAACTAGCCAGACGGGAGCTCAAAAAACTAGTGTAAGAAAACAGGGAAAAATAAAGAAAATAAAGAAATAACTAAAACTGAAGAAAGTAGACAGGAACTCAAGACTAGACTAAGACTCAAACTTTAGCAGAAGATCTAAGTTTCAGTGACCATAGACAAGAGCCAGGTAACTCAGCAGAGCAGAGATTTGATCTGGCACAGGACAGAAAACAAGCGGGGAATATAAAGGGTAGCAAACAAACAAAAACAGGTGTGAGCAATAATGAGATAACAAGGTAACAAGAGGGGCGGAGTAACAATAGACAGAGCACATGGCAACACAAATAACCAAGTGGCCCAGACAAACACAAACAAGCCTAAAGCAGATCAGACCGGCACCCTGACAGGATCTGGCTCGTCGCCTGGAGACTGGTGTGGTGCTCGCAGATGACGATCCAGATCGCGAGGGGCAGACCTCGGAGGAGGAGCGAGATTTGGGCTCCTCCTCCTCATCTGCTGCTCTTCCGTCTGAGCAGAGGATGGTTGTGGAGGCGGATGAGTCGCCGGAGGCTTCTCAACCATCCTGTCCCATGTACGGGGAGCTGTTGGAGGTCATGGAACGCGCTGTGGATAGACTGCAGCTGCCTTGGCAGCGCGTGAGGAGAGAGGCCGTTCGTCCAGATAGATTGGATGAACGGTTTCTCTCCGCTCATGACCGCCCAGCTCCCGGGAGTCTTCCATTTCTTCCGGATCTCCACCATCAGCTCTCGAGGGGATGGAAGAAACCGTATTCAGCCTGCATCCATCGACATCAGCGAGCTAATTTTGCTGATGTTGAGGGATTACCCGAGGCTGGATATGTGTCGGTGCCGCCTGTAGATCTCACTTCTGGGCGGCCATCGACACTGAGGGCTCCCACCCTGCCGACGAAACCTCTCAGAACGACCTCACATCTGAACGGCAGGGCGTACATGTCGGCGGGTCACGCCGGGGCGGCTTTACACACTATGGCGGTGTTACAAGCCTGGGGAAGCTTTGGGGAAGGGGTTTTTCGGGGCCTCATTGTGTAATTTAAGAGGTGATAATATTTCTTTCCCGAGCCCTGAGTAGATCTAGTGCAGACTTAATGTCGCACCACTTGGCCTAGGCTCCGTCAAGGATGGGGGCGTTCCCTTTTAAGGAAGGTTGTTCGCCCCTGGCCTGCCTTTAGGTATAAGAACAGGGCTTTGTTTATGCATCCTTGATTCAGCCTCCTCTTATTACAGAGTCGTCCGGTCAAGGCCCGCCCCCTTCTCTGCGTTCTGGGGTTACTAGTAATGCAGTCTAGGTGTTGCAGGAGACAGCGACTTTGCCAGTGGTCGTGGGGCGGGATTAAGCGTCTTTCGCCTGTTGCGATTAGACTTTATTTTGCTGTTTCCGCCTTTCAGAGCTTGTGTGGCTGCCACCTTCTGGCGGCCCCCGGCCTCATCCTGGAGGATGGCACGACCGGTGGGTTGCATATTTATGTGATATTTTACCCTTGCTCTATGTCTCTGCTCCACCTTCTCTAGGGTTCGGGTCGAGCTGAACATCGAACAACCTTCTGTTTGCCTGTTTGGTCAGATGCTCCCCTGAGGCCCGAGCATTGCCGATGGCTGATGCCCTCGCATTTACGGCAGGCCGCTGCATGAAAAGTAAGACAGCCGCCCCGAAGCAGGTGACGTAAGTTGTACTCCCTTCACTTTAGAGGGTTTGTTAAGCAATTTCTGCTGAGTACACTGCTGTTGGCAATGTGATTAGGTCCATGTCTGTAGGCACTGCCTAGCTAGGCAGGGCCAGCTGGTTGTGAGTAGCCAGCTTGGGCAGTCTGGGCAGTCTGGGCAGCAAGACTTCAGGACAGGTAGTAGGCGTCAACTGGCCTCCTTGCAAGAAAGTCTCGACGCCACGGCCCATAACGACATAACGACATCAGCAGTAACCTCGTCAACTAGTAGGGTCTTCTTGGCCTCCTTGGGGATGAGTCCCCAGGTGTTAACTGGATTTCCAGGCCTTCATCAGCAGCAGACAGCTGCCGTCAGCCCGGGCGTAGCAGCCAGCCTTCTTAAAATTACGACAGGGTCCATGGAATCTGCAGGCCTCCTATTTGGGGGTAGGCCCTGCCAGGCCTCCCTGAGGGGTAGGCTTCCAGTTTTTGGGTTGCCTTGGCTCAGATGGTAGGCCCCATCAGGCCTCCCTGAGAGCCTGCTGTGAGTAGCAGGCTTTATCCGGTCTCCCCTGAGGGGGTGTTACTGGACATTAGTCCCTCGACGGCTGGTACGAGCTGCTAGTAGGTGGTAGGCGCTACCAGGCCTCCCTAAGAGCCTGCTGTGGGGTAAGCAGGCTCACTGGACCTCCCCTGTGGGGGCGTTCCCAGGCTCCAGTCACTGGATGGCTAGCATGAGTGCTAGTAGGTAGTAGGCCTCACCCGGCCTCCCTGAGGGCGAGTTTCCGATTCCCAGTCGCTGAGGCGGTGAGCAAAGTGAAGCGCTATGGGCGGCACGTTCTACTATCAGGTGGAGGCACTGCGCCTCCCTGAGATCGTTCCCTGGTCCCCAGTTTCGGTAACGGATCGTGGCATGGGTTGCTATCAGGTGGCAAGCTGCACGGGGCTTCCCTGTGGGTTTCGCTGTGGAGTAGTAGGCCTCACGTGGCCTCATCTGAGGGCACGCTCCTGTTTCGTGGTTTCTGGATGAGTCCAGTCACTGAGCGGAAGGCTGTGATGGAGGAATGCCCGACCTTTGGCAGGTGGTAGGCCTCGCTAGGCCTCCCTGATAGAGCGAGTCCCTGTTCTTCCCAGCTACCTCGAGGGCTAGCACGACTGCGATCAGGTATTAGGCCCGTCTGGCCTTCCTGAGGGCGAGCTCCGCTGTTGGACACGCGAGCAGTAGGCACAGGTTACCAGGTGGAGGCCCCTCTCGGCCTCCCTGGTGAACGAGTTCCCTGGGCGGGAACGCACAACTGGCTTTATGCTGACAGCTAGTGGTCACCTGCTATCAGGCGCCGGTCTCTAGCCGTTCACGAGACCTGAAGGCGGTGTTCATACCCTAGCATGACGAGACGACGCTGCAGCTATGCGGTCCCTACAGAAAGGGACTTTCATAGACTGCCTACAGCATGGTTACCTACCGGGCAGGCTTATGAGCTCCTCTCAAATGAGAGTCTGCTGTGAGCTTACGGCTACCTGGTGCTGATCCATCGGTTGTAGGCCCCTCGGGGCCTCCCTGCTATGATCAGCCTGTAAGGCCTTTGGCCTCCTAAGCACGTTTTAAAGTAAGTGCTTGGTAGATCCGAGGATCGAGCGGCTAATCTCCCCTTGCTAGCAATGGTTAGAAAGCACTTCGCTGAGAGCTGCTCTCCAGGATAACCCGTCTCTGAGGTCCGGCTGGCGGAGGACACTAACTTTTCTGCAGTACCCTAGCGGGATGTCTCTTCGGAGCGAGTACCAGAGGCTCTGTACCTTACAGACAGGGTTGGCTGTACTGGCGTGTCCCATATGGGGTCATTAGATCAGACCTCCCTGGTGGCATTCGGTGAAATCCTCCCGAATAGTGACTGGCGCGGGTTCCCTCGGGTTCCCTTGCCACGTTCCCTTAAAGGAACCCCTTCTGTTGAATGGACTGGTTCCAGGCCTTCGAGCGGCCAGGGCAGGACCTCATGGTGTGCGAAGGTTCCTTCTCAGGCTATAGCTTGGGCTGTGACCGTAGGGAGCGCTGTCACTGACAGCCTAATGTGACCAGAAGGGGAGTGGTTCAGGCTTTTCAGTTGAATTTGCTTGTCTTGACAGTTGTCACTGCCAGTGGGCATGCACTCCCTTCGGCATGGCGGCGTGGGTATATCGTTCCCCGTAGTGTCAAGCTGACGCAGCGCGAGTTCCCTTTCGAAAGGGAACGTCTCAGGTTACGAATGTAACCATTGTTACCTGAGAACAGGGAACGAGACGCTGCGTTGCTTTGCCATGCCTTAGGGCTTACCTGCCGAAACAGTCCCTTCAGATGATTGGATGTTGTCATGTTGGCAAGGCGCCCTTTTATACTTCCTGGTCGCATCTTGATGACATCAGAAGCTGTCGCCGGTCAATAGGATTGACGTTTTTTGATTGTGATTTCAGGCACCTGTCACGCTGGAGGCGTTCCCCATAGCGTCAAGCTGACGCAGTGTCTCGTTCCCTGTTCTTAGGGAACAATGGTTACATTCGTAACCTGAGACGTTTTCAGATCATGCCTATGGAAGCTAAACTTTCATAGGAATTCATTGAAAAGTTGAAACACTCACTTTTCTCTGTACTGCTCCGTTAAGAATGCCCAAGGCCGAGCTGAGTGCATTTACATTCTGTGTGTGAGATCCCTCCCCTGTGGGCGGGTTGATAAAATGCGGAACAAGCTCCTTCTACTGGCTGTAGTCTCTAGGCTCTGGACAAAAAATCCTCTGATGATGCAAAATGACGATACAATATTTGCGTCATCTGAAGATTTTTTTCCAGAAATAAAATGCATAATTCTCTCGTCTCAGGGGGACATGAGGGGAGAAAGTATGATAATTTGAATATACTACCGGGTTTCTACTGATACAAAGCTTAATGCTAAATCACTGAAGTAACCATTTAAGGTTACAAAAGAAAAGTGTATTAAGAATGAGAATATAGAAGGATATTGAGATATTTTTAACACTTTAAGAGATAAAGGCACAATATCAGAAAAATATTATTGATGGCACTCAGACAGGAATGTTCAATGGGAAAAAAAACGAGATAAATTTCTAGTTTCAACATTAGTTGTTGTTCAGAAAATGTGTGACCATTGAAAATGTGTACCAATTTACTCATGGAGCCACAGTGAGATCCCTATATCTCTGGAAATTATTGGGCCTTAAAAATTAAGAAACCAAAAGTAAAACTGTTTTAAGAATTAGAATCTAAAAGGATAATAAGGTATCTTCAAAATGAGTTACAGGCATGCAAACTTTGATCAAAAAAACACAAGAAGTGCTTTTTCCCATTTTTGAACTGTCACCGTTGGCGTATAATGCAACAAAGATTGCTAAAGTCAACAGATTTCACTAATAGACCAATCTGTAATGTACTAGGGATGGCTGATGTCAAACTGATGTTTCGGTGCGCAGATGTTTTGAAATACTGCTCCGAACTGTGATTCGAAACACAAACACCCATGTCACGTGACTATGGCTAAATGAGGCTTCAAGTGTTTCATCAGATGGCGCCTGTCGAAACTGCGTTTGATTGAAAGGGGCGGGAACAAACCACATCACACATCTGTATGAACCTAATTTCCCACAGTTTAAAAGTGAAGTTAATTCATCTTCACCTCGTGAGATGAAAGAGATTTTGTGATAGCAGTGATTTTGTGATATAAGTTAGATTTATAGTGCACTTTGGTTAGTTATATATATAGAATAGATAAAAATTGAGGCTCCACGTAAGAGATGCCGTACATCTGTGGTGTGGGAGCATTTCCATTTGGAAACACCAAATAAAGTGAGATGTGTGTATTGTGATAGGCAGCTAGCACTCTGCAACAATACATCATCCATGATGCGCCATTTGAGGAGCACTCGTCCTGCCATTTTGGAGAGTGCAGAGGATGGTAACTTTTCCCCTGTATCATTTTATGTGAACTGTTTGATAGTCGTACCCGTGAAACCCAGACGATACACAGTTCTACAGTTGATGCAACAGTAGAAGTGAAAAAGTACCTCAAAGATGCATTTATGCCCAGAACGCATGTTCTACCAGGAAGACTCGGGAGACCAGATAAAGTATGATAACACCACAAGTTTATTAGCAGACCAGCAAGTATTAAATTAGAGGTTCTTTGGCGTAGGCCCCGTCCGTAGCGCTCGTCACGAGGGTAACGGACTCTGCATTTCCTGCCTGAAGATGAAGACAGGGGCGCAGCCGCCCCCCGGGAGGTATAGACAGGGACCGACCTGGTGGTGGTGGGGAGGATGGAGGTAATGCTGGCGTCAGCATCTGTGAACTCAGACATGTGTTAATTACCGATCTTTTATACTCTGAGAATTATGACTTGATTGGATAGGTCTGAATGTGATAAGTGACGTAACATTGAATCTTCCTGCCAGAACTTGCGCATAAGCTTCATTTCTACCAGGAAGACTAGGGAGACCAGATAAAGTATGATAACACCACAAGTTTATTAGCAGACCAGCAAGTATTAAATTAGAGGTTCTTTGGCGTAGGCCCCGTCCGTAGCGCTCGTCACGAGGGTAACGGACTCTGCATTTCCTGCCTGAAGATGAAGGCAGGGGCACAGCCACCCCCCAAGAATTGGTAGAGGAAATTAGTTCCTCCAGGACGGGACCTACTCACCCCCAAAAATTGTGAGAGAATTGTATACTCGCCCGTCGTAAATGCTGCGATTCCTTGAACGGCCGCAGATGGGCCTTGATCAGCCAGGTAGAGACGAAAGCCTTGAACGGCCGCAGGCGGGCCTTGATCAGCCAGGTAGAGACGAAAGCCTTGAACGGCCGCAGACAGGTCTTGATCAGCCAGGTAGAGACAAAAGCCTTGGACAGCCGCAGACTGGCCTTGATCAGCCAGGTAGAGACAAAAGCCTTGAGCGGCCGCAGATGGGCCTTGATCAGCCAGGTGGAGACGAAAGCCTTGAACGGCCACAGACGGGTCTTGATCGCCAGGTAGAGACGAAAGCCTTGAACGGCCGCAGACGGGCCTTGATCAGCCAGGTAGAGACGAAAGCCTTAAACGGCCACGAGACAGAGCCTTGATCAGCCACATGGAAATGAAGGCCACGTTAGGCCACCTGGAGATGAAGGCCACCTGGAGACAAAGGCCGCGTTAGGCAATTGACGAAGAATAAGAGCTATAGAGACTGACGAACGGGATGAGTAATAATCTGAGAATGTGACGCTGTGACACCACCACCAGTATTTGCATAAGAATTACTTAGAATATGGGCATTGAACATGCAATATATATGGATATTGACATAGGTGTTAACCAATAAACAGAGGGAATTGTTATGCTACTGCAAAAGCAGTGTAGGCTGTATGGACTGCCACGTTGGCCATATATTCGATGCCTCAATAGGCCATGGTACGGAGAGCTGCGTAGGCTGTATGAACTGCCACATTAGGTCGTATATACTGCCACAAGAGGCTGGGGTACGAAAAGCTGCGTAAGCTGTATGTTCTGCCACGTTGGCCATATATTCACTGCCTCAATAGGCCGGGGTACGAAAAGCCTCGTAGGCTGTATGTTCTGCCACGTTGCCCATATATTCACTGCCTCAATAGGCCATGGTACAGAGAGCTGCGTAGGCTGTATGACTGCCACGTTAGCCGTGTATGCTGCCTCAATAGGCCAGGGTACGAAAAGCTGCCTAGGCTGTATGTTCTGCCACGTTAGCCGTGTATACTGCCTCAATAGGCCGGGGTACGAAAAGCCGCGTAGGCTGTATGACTGCCACGTTAGGTCGTATATACTGCCTCGATAGACCGGGGTGCGAAAAAGATCACATAGGCTGTATGACTGCCAGGTTAGGCCGTGTATACAGCCTTGATAGGAGAGGGTACAAGAAAGACGCGGCGACTGAGAATGATAAGCCAGTGTGCAGAGAAGGCTGCGATAGCCCATAGTGAGGAGAAGACAGCGTGGGTGCATGAGTTGGTCTCGATAGACCCCATGAAAAAGTATTAGGAGTTAAATGATAAACTGTAATTTACCTGATGCTTGTTAAGACACATAGGTAATCTTAGATTACCTGAAGGTTTGAGCATTCTATAATATTAGAATGCTGACGACCATCTTGACCACCAAACAATCCTGCGTTCAGTTGCTGTTGTAGCAGCACATAACCCTGAATGAATGTCCGGTATACTGATGAGATGGTCTGCAGTTCTGTAGGTCTGTCTCTAGGTGAGTTAACCACCTTGATATGGGAGACCCGTTGGGGAATATAAAAATTGCAGAATGATTAGGGGTGCATGAATGTGCTTAGAGATATCCTCTTTTACAGAGACGAAGGCCACGCTGATGAAGCCGCAGTAGGCCACGGAGATGAAAGCTACAATAGGCCACCTGGACAGAGACCACGTTAGGTCACAGAGAAATTAATGAAAGGCTTATAGAGACTGACGAAAACAGGATTGATGAGTAGTAATAAAGGAGAAAACATGCCACCACCAGTATTTGCATAAAAATTACTACTTGAAGTTGCTGAGTGTTTGAGTCAGATCTTGCTTGTACTATAATGCTGAGGATGACCATGTACACAGCACCTTGATAGAGTATGCAGACTCCACGCATTGAGCTGCGTTCATAGCAGCCCCAATCCGAAGAAAGACCTAGGCATAGAGGAGTTGGGGAACTGCAGTTCTTAGCATCTGCAGTTGGAGGATTCGAAACCATTGGGCGTGACTCCAGCTCACAGCTAGATAGAACACCATCTAACCATCAGAACCTGTTGAGAGAACCCCCAGAAGAAAATAAACCAGAACAGCATGACAAATACATAACTGACAATTGAAAACCAACCAATGCCATTGCGGAAGGATAAGAATGTTTTAGAAGACGCTTTACTAGCTAATAAACCATAGCTGGCTATAGAACCCTGTGAAGCAACCGAACCAATGAAAAACAATAATCAATGTGAGAGTCATCGTTTGATAACCTGAGCCAGGTTCATACTGTATGATTTTTTTTTTTTTTTTTTTTTTTTGGTCCACGTTTGGCAGTCTGAGACAAATATCGCAATCCTAAATTCTTTTGACCATAGGTTAAAATCTTTTGTCGTTGATAGCATATTTGACATACTCACCAACAGCCATGATAAAATTTGTAACCTGAAGTAAATTAAACAAATGTGAGTGGGTTGATTTTTTTTTAACCTCCAGACAAATTCTTGTGCGTTTGATTATCATGCAGTCTGACATTAATGCAGCGGAGTTCCCACAGTGTGACATCAGGATCACAGTCTGAAAAGCAATGAATCACAATGATTATAAACCGCACCGTGTGTGCCAGCTTTGGTGATGAGAAAAACAAAAAGCTCACTGCGAGAGAGCTTGTAATTTGCAGGAATCAGTACGCATGTGCAGACTTTGTCAAACAGTCACACTATATTTACTCCCCTGTATATTGTGTTAGTCTCGATAGACTGACGAATGTTGGTGTTTACAATGCGAGCGTAGCCAATCACAGATACATCTTTCCTGAAGCTCAAACAGTAGAGCGTAGCGCTAACAACGCCAAGCCATGGGTTCGATTCCCAGGAAAGCAAGATCCGACAAAATACCAAATGTGCACCTTGAATACGATGCAAGTCACCCTGAACAAAAGCGTCTGCCAAATGCGTAAATGTAAATGTCTGTGGAGCGCTTGAATGCAATGGCCAATTGGAGGAGCCAACACAACACGGAACACACACAATCAGGACTGAATGGCTCAGCGCTTGTTCACTGACCAATTCTGCCTTCTAGTGCATACGTTTGACCAACGAAGAATAGAACATGCTATAGATTCATGATTTGGTGTAGTCAGATTGACCGAAACGGTTTCCACTAGTGTCAGAGTTTAGTTGAACTGAAGCATTTGACGGTTGCATGCGTTTATAAAGGGAACACACTCTGCTCACTTACTATATTCATAAAAGATTTGAATAATTGTATTCCCGTGCTGCGATTTAGTTGCTGTACAGAATGCAATCTTTATGTAAAATGGGTCGGATTGAGTACGGACTTAAATTATTGCTGCTATCTAATATCCAGTTAAACCTTGTTTTTTATGCAAACCTTACTTGGCATATGGTGCTTTTGAGTACTAGCGAGATACACTTTGTTTAATTCATAATTGTAGCCATGGCGTCATAGTACAGAAGGACCAAATGAGACGTAACACTAAATTCTAAAGTTCCTAAAAATAGACAGAGGCATGCAGATATCAGTGGCGGAATAAAACACGAATAGAGTCAAATTAACTGGAGTAACGCAAAGACAAAAGCACAATTACTATACATGTTTGCTTTAATTAACTAATTTATTAATATGTAGCGCATTTATAAAGCAATAAGCAACGGCACCTTTATATGAGCACAGAACGCGGTTCTTCCTCATAGTAAAGGAAGCCATGTCGAATCACACAAGGAAGCCATTTCAACACTGGGTGCCTTGTATGTTTGAGCAAAATATGTACTCTGCTGGATGACAGGCCCAAAACACTTCTAAGCTTGAAACTATTGTGTCAGTTTCAATTGCATTTTGTATGTGACGAACTCACAGCGCTTGCAAGATGAATAGCACGAATGAATGAAAACGGATCAAGCACTGATGTCAGTGCTGTACTGTAAAATATATGCTGAGCAAATTAGCATAGTTAATTCAACTTTAGCGATCTGATAACACTGAACCCATTCGCGATTTCAGCTTAACTTCTGTTAATCATGAAGCCCCGATTAACTGGGTGCATGCCGCTTTAAAACCCGTGTTGGCTTCCTTGCATTCGTGGGGAAAATGATAGAGGCTAATATGCTGTGCCAGCTGTTCTGTTTCAGCTTTTCTAAACAAAATACAATCGTTAACGGTAACCGGTGTCATTCGAATCATTTACGAGGCACTGGATAGTTTACAACACGAGCAAGCGATAACGAGCAATGTTGCACGAGCAGGTGCGCTTCTCGTGCATGCGACAATTTGAGAAAGAGTAAAATACTACACCAGATCGATATCGGAAATGCATAATCATATACATATCACTGTGATGAATGCTGATGAAGTGATGACGCCAGAATGGTGATGAATATCACAGCCGTGTCTTTGATAACATGCCCAGATAGTCCTCCATTGAAAGTGATCGTTCTGTGTCTGTTGCCGCGGCAGCCCAATGAACGGAATGATAGGCTGACATGGACTTTGAACGCCACTGTATTGCACATTATTAATTGTATAATAGGACCAGCGATCGACTGCTACGGAACGTCCGGATCGTCAACTGTAATGCTGGCGTCAGCATCTGTGAACTCAGACATGTGTTAATTACCAATCTTTTATACTCTGAGAATTATGACTTGATTGGATAGGTCTGAATGTGATAAGTGACGTAACATTGAATCTTCCTGCCAGAACTTGCGCATAAGCTTCATATCCATTAATTTATTGAAAAGAGAGAACAGTAACTTTCCCTCATTTGTATGTACTTGCTAAAAAATAGTTGTGCATGCCAGCAACAAGTGACCCAAATCATATTTTTGAATAAAAATGTAACATGTAACAAAGGTGACACATTGTGGCTTTATTTATGTTACAAAACCTGTAGTTGTCAGACAGATGTTAAAAACATAAATCAGCCTACCTCAACTTATCAAAAATGCCTTTTTACTGTGGTAGTGGTGATAGTAGGCTAAACGTTTAAATTAACATTGTAATGCTTGAAGTGTTTTATATCTATGGATTTTATTATAGGCAAGTCAAGTGTTGATTTGAGAGGCTAAAGCGTCACTTTAAAATAATTTTTTCGTCACTTTAAAAAATAAAAACTTTAATTTAACAAACAAATATTGCTCCAAACATTTTTCTAAATTAACTTAATAAAGAAACTAAACAAAATATAACTACTTTGACATTAAAAACAAAACTGAACTATTTTAATGGCTGCAACAATGTGTAGGCCCAATCGGATAAAAAAATTAGCCACACAACAGACAGAAGAGCAACAGACAGGGCAGACAGAAAAGCGACAGATAGAACTGCAACAGATTGTTGCTTGTTGCCGATTCTGATTCAGAACAAAGACAGACAGAACGACAGGCAGAAAACCACCAGCAGCAGCCCCAGCAGAGGTCGAAGGTTAGAGCCTTCTGTGGAGCTGCAACATATAGATGCACCCTCATGAATGAGTGGACCACAAAATGACCATTTATCACTAAAGGTAGCCTCAGCACACATTACTGCTGTTCTGTATGTTGGGTGCAAAACACATGTTGCCACTAGGGTGTTTCAGATATTGGGTGACATGTTAAGAGCAAAGGCCACCAGGAAAAAGAACGGGCCATTGAATCCACCACTACAATTGACAGATTTTCGATGTCTCTGTTGGGGTGGATGTCATGGTCCTGTCAAGGTTCAAGAGTTTTGTGTAATATACTGTACTGTCATGGTTGATAATTTTGACTAATTTACCATCTTGTTTAGGTTTTGTATTTCTGTGTTCTGTTTCACAGTCAAGTTTTCTTAGTTTTATGTCCGTCTTAATTGGTTAAAATGACAGGAACATTAGTTCAGCACAATGTGCCCCTTGACTGACCACCTGGAGCATCTTCTGAAGGAATGTTTTTAGGTTACAATTAGTCCAAAATGCAGCTGCTAGAGTTCTTACTAGAACAAGAATAAATTATCATATAACACCAATTTTATCAACTCTACACATATTTCATGAGTGAGTTGGTGGTAGAAATTAGGGAAGGGCCATACACCCTCATCACAGATGGATCCAATGACACAAGTATTTCCCAAACTATTGAATGTGATGTGTGTCTCCTTCTCCAGAATAATCAAACATGATATAGTTTTTTAAACATGTAAGAGGATGGGGGGCTGCATATGCTTAAATGCTGTCATTGCAGGAGTAGAGAAGATGAACCCCCTGACTGTCTGGATGTTTATGAAAGATAAGTGTTCACTGCTTGTACTACTAGTGGAACAAGGTGTGGGACAGCAGACATATTCAGCAAGATAAATGCCACCTTAGCAGAAAAGGCTATCCCATGGCAAAACTTTGTTAATCTCTTTGTGGACAATGCTGCTGTAGACATATGTTCAAATAATTCCATCGCCTCCAGAATCCGTAAAGAACAATCCAGTATTCATGGTTGCCCATGTCATATAGTCCACAACACAGCTAAAAGAGCTGGGATGGGATTTTTGGACATGTTATATTTGTCTACTGATTACATGCATTAACTGAATGTTTACGGTGTGATTCATATATCGCAGGTGTCCAATCTGGAGGACTTGGTAGTTGATGTTGGCTACTGGTTCAAGGGTAGTACAAACCGAAAGGGGTACTTGACAGGTATGCACTTTTAACAGTACCATTTATAATATTGAAATGTTTTTGAATACATATGATTTATAATGAAATATCTGTGACAGAATTTTGTGAGCTGCATGAAGCAGAGTATATGGAGATTCTCATGCATGTCTCAGGTTCAGGAGACTGCAGAAGGCGTTCTCTGTCCCACGACAGAGGTCTTGACTGTTCTTCCAGGCCACCATACCAGTATTCACCTCATTCAACCTCCTGCTCCAGATAGAACAGTTCTCAATATTTTTGTGAAATTCTGTGGGGTTTTTTTTGTTCGTTTTTTGTTGTTGTTGTTGTTTGCTGGTTCTGGGAGCTTATGCAAGTTTCACCCACTGTTTTACACCTGTAAATGTCTGTGTTGTAGATGATGAACTTCATTCAAGCTGTGCGCCAGGTTCATGGTGCCTACAGCGCTGCAGGAAGACTAACAGCTCTTGCTTTTTAAAGAAAAGGCAAACCATTTTCCAGGTCAGTCTTTGGTCATTAACTATCATTATTTTTAATACTTCTAATTTTACAAGTGATGAGATGAGACTACAGGGGAACCCCATGTCATGCTTTGCCTTGTACCTAGCCATAGCCTGGTAAAGTTGTTCTAGCCCTTTTGGGCTAACCAGAAGCTCAGCCTTAAAGAATCCATTCATTGATCCATATCTTCCATTAACACTGAGCTTCTGGTTAGCCCAAAAACATTACACTTCATGCCTAGTGTCATGCTGCTATTGTATGATTAGCATGACACAGCATTTCTGTTAACATGATGTATCTGTGACAGAAAGAAATCTGAATATTGAATTCACCACCAGGGTGAAGCTCAAAAAGCTACTGGATGATGGCGACATCATGCCAGAGCAGATGGAGCAATTCCATGAAGCTGCAGGTGTGCCCTGAGAACGAGTTTCCAGGCATGTTGTTGTATCAACAGATTCCTCCAGCACGGTCTGGGGTGCCATGTGCAATGGACATGCTGCCGCGGGCTCCTGGACAGGACCCCAGTGCCTCCTGCGTGTCAATTGCCTCGAGTTGCTGACAGTACGGTTCGCCCTGCACCACTACCGAGCGTTGCTGAAGGGTCAACATGTACTAGTCCGGTCAGACAACACGGCCACAGTAGCATACATCAACCACCAGGGTGGTCTACGCTCCCGCCGTATGTCTCAACTCGCCTGCCATCTCGTCTTATGGAGTCAGAAGCATCTGAGGTCCCTTCGTGCTGTCCTTATCCTGGGAGAATTTAACCGCGTTGCCAACAAGCTCTCACGGTCTCGGCCACTCCCTGGAGAATGGAGACTCCATCCCCAGATGGTCCAGCTGATTTGGGAACGGTTCAGCGACGCACAGATAGATCTGTTTGCCTCCCACGACTCTTTCCATTGCAGCCTGTTCTATTCCCTGACGAGGGCACGCTCGGCACGGATGCACTGGCGCACAGCTGGCTGCTGGGCTACGCAAATATGCGTTTCCCCCAGTGAGCCTTCTCGTACAGGTTCTGTGCAAGGTCAGGAAGGACAAGGAGCAGGTCATTTTGGTCGCCCCGTACTGGGCCGGACCTGGTTCTCAGAACTCCTACTCCTTGCGACAGCCCCTCCCTGGCCGATTCATCTGAGGAAGGACCTCCTTTCTCAGAGACGGGGCACCCTCTGGCACCCGGGTCCCAATCTCAGGAACCTCCACATGTGGCTCCTGGATGGGACGTGGTAGGTTTGAGTACCCGTCACCTGGTGTTCTTCTCGCCAAGAAGACCCCTGGAAATGCCTGATCGGGTCTGTGCTCTCGTTCCTCCAGGAAGGGTTGGATCGAAGGCTGTCTCCTTCCAAGGTTTACCTGGCCGCTATATCAGCCTACCACGACCTCTTGGAGAACAAACAGGTAAGTCAGCACGACCTGATCATCAGGTTCCTGAGGGGAGCCAGGAGACTACATCCTCCTCGCTCTCCCCACATGTCCTCTTGGGACCTCACAGTAGTTTTACATGCTCTATAGAGGGCTCCCTTTGGGCCTGTGTGGTCAGTAGATCTTAAGTTCAGGTCTATGAAGACAGCGCTCCTGACCACTGTGGCCTCCATCAAGAGAGTAGGGGACCTGCAGGCATTTTCGGTTGACGAAGCGTGCCTGGATATGTGCCCAAGGTTCCCACCACTCCGTTCAGAGACCAGGTGGTGAACCTGCAAGTGCTACCTTTGGAGGAGGCAGACCCAGCCTTGGCACTGCTCTGTCCAGTACGCGTTCTCCGCGCTTACGTAGACAGGACACAGTGTTTCAGGACCTCAGACCAGCTCTTTGTCTGTTATAGTGGGAAGCTGAAGGGAAAGGCTCTCTCAAAGCAAAGGTTGGCTCACTAGATAGTGAACGCCATTGTTTTGCTTACCAGACGCTGGGGCATCCATGCCCCCCTGGGGTTAGGGCTCACTCCACCCAGAGTGGCGCTTCACTAAAGACATCTGCAGAGCTGCAGGCTGGGCGACACCTAACACATTCGCAAGATTCTACAATCTCAGAGTGGAGCCGGTGTCCGACTATGTACTCGCCACCACTAGTGGCCGGTAATGGACTAGGCTCAGGTGTCTTTGCTTGCTCGCCATTCCACTCCACGGACTGGATACGTGCAATATTTTCCTCAGATGAGCTTCCTGGAAGCCCTGAGCTCCTCCAGCACTGTCGATGCCAACACCAGTAAGTCTGTCCTATCTAGCCCAGACCCTCGTGTCCGGCCAGGTGCCTCTCTGTGCATGGTTCCCCTCCGGGCGACCCCCACATGTGTATTTCCACCGTAAGCCTCCTTGAGCAGATGTCTTTCCCTTGGCATGCCCTTGCCACCCTGGGGTTAAAAATCCACCTTCGTCTGGTTCCCCAGAGTTTTCCATATGCAGCCCTCAGTGGGTCATATGTGTATTCTCTAAGTCCTCCCTACCGGTAGGCATCTTGGTGCATATTTTCCGCCTGGAGTATGCTTCCCAGTGTACCTTGGTATTCCTGTGATAAGTGGGAGTCCTTTATCCGTACTAGTTTTACGACAGGGCACTCACACTTATTCATGGCACTGAAAGACAGCCGAGTGGCGAGATTAAATTGGGATCCCCATTCGTCAGTCACTGACGTTACTCGGAGTGACTAAACGAAAGGGAACGTCTCGGTTACCTATGTAACCTTCGTTCCCTTAGAGGGAACGGATATGTAACGCCCCTCTGCCACATCCGCTGTACCACTGGAATGGCCGGGAGTTCAGTCTTGGCTCCTCATCAGGTAAACATAATGCGATGTTGCCAGCGTACTTCCTTATATACCCACGCGGTAGGGTGGAGTTACGCATGCAAATTACGCATGCCCATGGCATTGGCACTGCCATTGGGCGTTTACTAAAATCTCGAAGATAATTGGCTTCTAAGCGAAACCCCCATTGGTCAGTCACTGGCGTTACGTCTCCGTTTCCTCCTCAGGGAACGAGGGTTATATACATAACTGAGACGTTCTCATATGGCCAAATCAAAGGAAAACTTTTCTTTTGAAAGTAATTTGCCATTTTTGACACCTGTGTTTTGATGTGTCCCGTTTCATGAAACCCTAACTATATAACCTAAAACACATCTTAATCTTTAAGATTCATGTGAATTTGATCGCTAACCATTTACACGGGTCATTGGTGCTTGAACCCCGATTATTACCGCTTTTGGCTATATTTTAGACTGTCATTGAATCTTATTGAACCTCATCTACACACGCAACTGCACTACAGATAACATTTTGGTGAAACCTCTACACATCTTAGATCATTACCTCATCTGTTGCTCTAACTTACTACTTGTGCACCTCCAGTCCCTCTACCAGTTACTTTCAGATGAAACCTGCGCTCACTTTCTCCTTCTCATCTCTACTCTGTTGTGTCATCCTCTCTTCCCTCATCTACACAATTCTCAGCTATGGATGTAAACACTGCAACAGACACGTTATGTTCTACTTTAACTGATTGTCTAGATAGTATCTGTCCTCTATCTTCTAGGCCAACATGTGTTACTCCCTCTAACCCTTGGTTATCTGATGTTTTTCGTGAACACCGGACCAAACTCAGGGCAATAGAGAGAAAATGGCGAAAATCAAAAGACCCGTCTGACCTGGGTAAGTATCAATCAAATGATGTCCAGTCCATGCGGCTAAATCCTCATATTTACACAACAAAATCAACAGCAACTCAAACACACGCACACTTTTCAGAACATTCAACTCTCTCCTCTGTCCCCCTCCACCACCTCTTTATCTGCAGATGATTTTGCCCATTTTTTCACGGATAAAACAACAATCATCAGCAGTCAGTTCTCACCTCCACACACACACAGGATTTTAGATCAGCCACATCCACAGCCAAAAATCTTCTCTCCTCCTTCTCTAAACTCACTGAGGCAGAAGTATCTAAACTTCTCTCCATCCATCCTACCACCTGCCCTCTAGATCCCCTCCCCTCACACCTTCTACAAGCCATCTCTCCTACACATTCACACACATCATCAACACATCTCTCTGCACCGGCATTTTCCCTACCACATTCAAGCAGGCTCCTACTATTCATAGCAAAAACACTTGAACGAGTTGTTTTCAACCAGGTTTCATCTTTCCTCTCACAGTTTAATCAGCTGGACGTCAACCAATCAGGTTTCAAAAAGGGCCACTCAACAGAGACTGCATTACTGTCGGTCACTGAAGCCCTGCGGATTGCAAAAGCTGATTCCAAATCATCAGTCCTAGTCCTCCTCGATCTATCGGCTGTCTTTGACACTGTGAATCATCAGATTTGTCTGTCCACCCTCTCATCACTGGGCATCACAGGGATTCCACTCCACTGGTTTGAGTCCCATCTCACAGGTAGGTCTTTCAAGGTTGCCTGGAGAGACGAGGTATCCAAAGCACATCAACTGACCACAGGGGTTCCTTAGGGCTCAGTGCTTGGACCTCTCCTCTTCTCCGTTTACACTACATCACTGGGACCCATCATACAGGCACATGGCTTCTCATACCATTGCTATGCTGATGACACACAGCTCTACCTTTCATTTCAACCAGATGATCCCACAGTAGCTGCACGAATCTCGCACTGTCTAGCGGACATCTCAGCATGGATGAAAGAACATCACCTGCAGCTCAACCTGGCAAAGACTGAGCTTCTCGTCTTCCCTGCCTGACTCTACAACACGACTTCACCATCCAGCTAGGTTATCTTAGATTACCCCTTGAGGGTCAGTCAGAAATCTTGGAGTAACCTTTGATGACCACAACATAAGGCCGTTCCTAACAGAGCATGCAACACAGCTTCTTGTCCAGGCCCTGGTCATTTCTAGGCTAGAATACTGCAATGCGCTTCTGGCTGGACTTCCATCATGTGCAATCAAAACGCTTCAAATGATTCAGAATGCAGCTGCACGTCTTGTCTTCAACGAGCCCAAAAGGGCCCATGTCACACCTCTCACGCCTCTTTCTGCACTGGCTACCACTCGCTGCTCGCATCAAGTTCAAGGCTTTGACGCCTGCTTATGGATCCACCACAAGCTCAGCAAATGCATACTTTGACTCGCTCCTACGAATCTAAATCTGTTATTTAAACTGTGATTATATTGAGCTTTCCTGTAGCTCAAGCAGTAGAGCATGGCACTAGCAATGCCAAGGTCATGGGTTCGATTCCCAGGGAAAGCAAGAACTGACAAAAATTTAAAATGTGTACCTTGAATGCAATGTAAGTCACTTTGGATAAAAGTGTCTGCCAAATGCATAAATGTAAATGACTAGACTACAGAGAGTGATCAAAGAACACTCTCTTTATAAGGGTTGAAGCTGTCAATCACACGTAGTGAGTATATCTGACGTTATAATGAATGGCGCTGTTATGCTGCACAACGAAGCTCTTAATGTATTCATATCTATGTTGTGTTTGCTGTTAGTTGTGGGGAAAGGATTTTGTGAGAGAAATAGCGCTGCAATGACGAGACCAATGCATTCACACAATAAACAGACTGTCTGACTACTCAATGCTCATCATTGCAGCCTTTCATGTGATGGGAAAAGATCTAACGAATAATGCTATAATCAACACTTTCACGATTCGTTAATCTTGACAGCTGTAATAGTAAAAAAAAAAAAAAAAACGTAGTCAAAGTATTCGAGGGGGCTTCCACATGTAATACGCATTTCAAATGCAAAGATGTCAGCCAATCACAATAGTGGGCGTTTACACTGAAGTCTGCTGTGACATGTCCTTCAAACAGAGCATTCAAGCCAGAGGGCTAAAATCAGGATAGAAAAATGCCTTTTATGTCTAAATTATGACATTTTATGATGTAAAAATAATACTAACTATATATGTACACCTCAGGAAACAATATAAAAATAATACCTTTAAAAATAAAAAGACCTTTAACTTTAGTCACTGTCACTATGATTACAGCCAGGTGGTATTTACTATTAGAATAAAAAAGGGAATTGGTTATTCTATTACTAGAATACTTTGTCATTTGTTTTATAATTGGGACATTTATGAGTAACACCTGTTATGAAAAATAAAAAAAGATAATAATATAGTTGGATAAATTCTTTATACTTTAGTATTGGCACTTGTACCTATGATTTTTCTTAAAGCAGTCTTCTTTTTTTTTGCCCAGGAAAAGTCAAATGCAAGACTGACATCTAGAGGACATTCTAAGGAAAAACATGATCAAGTAGATATATAATTGATATAATATTCCTAAACTATAAAACCCATTTTTGTCACCTCAGCATCTGTAAAAAATCATTCACAATCTCCCTGAGCAGCAAATGACTGTGAACGCATAAAATATCCACTATTCCATCAGTAGCTACTGTTTTCTTTCCCCCTGCCCCAGCCCAGTTAAAGAAAAAGAGTCAAAAAGTTGTCATTACTTAAAGGCACAATATGTAGGATTTTTGGATTCAAATATTTGAAAAGCACTAGAACAATGTTATATATTTTGTTGACTTGTGTATTAACATTATCCCAAATGTTTCCATTAATGTTTAAATCCAGAGAAATAAGCTATTTTAACCATAGACAATGCTCAAATATTAATACATGCTGTAAAATGTATGTTGCATAATGCATATCGTTCATGTAAGCTAGCTAATACATCCATGTTAACAAATGGGACTTGCAAAGTGTTACTTTCTAGTCTAGGTTAGAGCTAAAGAAACATTTTCTTATAATATTAGTTTAATGTTTAAATTATTTTCTGTAAAAAATTGTTCTCTTAGAACTTCTCATTTTAATATATTCATATTTACATATTCATTTCATTTAGCACATTTTCATTGGTTCAGCACTGTTTTACTTAAACTAGGGTGTTATGGTTTTATTTATTTATTTATTTTCATCCAGCATCCATTTTAAAAACTATTGTTTGATTAATCGGTTACCGGCAAGTGCTTTGTTTTGAGTAAGAAAACTCTAGCGGTGAAAATGACATATTGTGCCTTTAAACTAAAAACAGTGATAAGAGGGTAAAATCCTAATTTCCAGGGACGCCCACTTAGCATCGCCTACTCTTTTAAAGCAACTCCCACACAATCTTCATCATAAATTTGTGAGCTGAGTGGTTGAATGCCTCAGAAACAGAGATGTGGTTCACTCTGTACATCTGCCTGTATCTGTCCTTTAACTTTATTTTGGCAGCTTCAATATTTAGATCAGGCACCTGTCAGCTTCAAGGACACTTCAAGTTGAATGGAATGTACAAGGATGGAGATGTTATATTTGGAGGCCTGTTTGAGGTTGACTTTCTCACAGTGTTCCCGGAGCTG
This sequence comes from Romanogobio albipinnatus, assembly GCA_023566225.1. Taxonomy (NCBI): domain Eukaryota; kingdom Metazoa; phylum Chordata; class Actinopteri; order Cypriniformes; family Gobionidae; genus Romanogobio; species Romanogobio albipinnatus. The sequence continues at coordinate 24,965,082 of CM042251.1, forward strand.
AGCTTCAGAACTGAGCCGGAACCACCATACTGTGAGCAGTGAGTCTAGAGTGGATAAGGACAGCAATACAAGGCTAAAATAAAAAGACAGCAGTTTATTAAAACTAGGAAAACATACCTCAAAATCTTGCATTCAATTTTAATTGTTATTATGAATTTGTTCAAATTATTTTTTACTCCTTCATTAATTGATTTCTTCATATGTGTACTGATAATACCTTTCCAGAATAGTTAAATATCAACTTTCTCTTGCTATTTCATAGATTTGATATGGAAAGCTTCCAGCTGGCACAGACCATGGCTTTTGCAATAGATGAGATCAATAAGAATCCAAACCTGCTGCCTAACATCACTCTTGGTTACCATGTTTATGACAACTGTGTAATGCTAGGAATGGCATTCCGGGCTGCCGTGTCCCTGGCTAGTGGGACAGAGAAATCCTTCTTAAACCTAAACTGCACTGGCCCTCCTCCGGTGATTGGAATTGTGGGGGATTCAAGTTCAACTGCTTCAATTGCAATTTCCAGTATTCTGGGGCTGTTTCGACTACCTATGGTATGAAATAGTTTTGTATGGATATTTTTTTCATAAGTTCTGATCATTTTTTTGTTAAATGTTACTTGTATTTTAAGTGCTCTCTTCTTCTGTCTTTCTCTCTAATTAGGTTAGTCACTATGCAACCTGCTCCTGTTTGAGTGACAGGAAAAAGTACCCCTCTTTCTTCAGAACTATTCCTAGTGATGCCTTCCAAGTGCGGGCTATGGTACAGATTTTAAAATATTTCGGATGGACATGGGTTGGTCTCGTATACAGTGATGATGACTATGGCATCTACGCCGCTCAGTTCTTCCAGCAGGAAATGCAACTGTTTGGTGGCTGTATTGCTTTTTCTGAAATCCTGCCCTATGATAACAACCTCAGAGATATTCAGCATATAACAGCAGTGATCCAGGCCTCTACAGCTAGAGTGGTGGTTGCTTTTTCCAATCCATCCTTTTTGATACCTTTTTTGGATGATGTGGTGTTGCAGAACATAACAGGCAGACAGTGGATTGCGAGTGAAGCTTGGGCCACCTCTCTTGTACAACACACTCCACGTTTACTGCCCTTTCTACGAGGCACAATGGGGATAGCCATTAGGCGTGGAGAGATCCAGGGCCTTCATGAATTTCTGCTACGTCTCCGTCCCACCAATGATCCACAAAATAATATGTTGCGGATCTTCTGGGAGAACATGTTCAGGTGCAGTTTTGAAAGTGGGAGTAAAGAGACAGATGGAGAGCATGTGAAAAAGGTTTGTACAGGAGAGGAGGATCTGAGGACAACAGATACACCATACACTGATGTTTCAGAGCTGAGGGGATCTTATAATGTGTATAAGGCAGTTTATGCCCTGGCACATGCGCTTCATGACCTGATGCAGTGTGAGGAGGGAAGAGGACCATTCCATAGGAACAGATGTGCTGACATAACAAACCTGAAACCCTGGCAGGTAAGACCCACAGGTATAGTGCAGATTCGGTCCAGGAATATAAAAGACCTGATGTTGAAAAGCAAAATATATGTTACATTCATAAAAATGTCACATATACATATAACACCTGTCCTGTCTACAAAATGCACAGCTAGTTTACTATCTCCAGAAAGTGAACTTCACCACAGGCTTTGGGGATCATGTGTCATTTGATAAGAATGGCGATGCTCTGGCCATCTATGATGTCTTGAACTGGCAGCCAAGCTCTGATGGGTCAATAAGGGTCAAAGCTGTTGGTGTGGTAAATGAAGGAGCAGCAACAGGGATGGTGCTCACACTGGATGAAGATGCAATATATTGGAACTTTGAGCCAAAAAAAGTGAATATCATTGCATGTTTATCTCACCGCTTTTGCAGATATATAAATATAACAACAGTCAAAGCTTTGAAAGTCAAATAAGAATTAAGTAATTGAAAGGCCAAGCTTGTCATTATTTAAAAGGGATGACAGACAAACACATGACTAACAAAAGATGATGTCTCTTTCAGACCCCAAGGTCTGTGTGCAGTGAGAGCTGCCCCCCAGGCACCAGGCGAGCCATGAGGAAGGGCTTTCCTGTTTGCTGTTTTGATTGCCTGCCATGCGGAGATGGAGAGATTTCTAATACAACAGGTGAGATGATTATTGTTGGAAAATGTATCATTTAATTTGAAAATAATTTATGCTTAAAATCCTCACCTTCTATCTTTTTCTTATATCTTCACAGATACAAATGAGTGCATGGTGTGTCCAGATGAGTTTTGGTCCAATACAAATAAGGATCAGTGTGTCCCTAAAGAAGTAGAGTTTCTATCGTATGAGGATCCTCTGGGCATCTCTCTGACCACTGCTTCCCTGCTTGGCACCTGCTTCTGTGCTCTTGTGATGGTCATCTTTACTCATCACCGCAACACTCCCATAGTACGCGCCAACAATTCAGAGCTCAGCTTCCTGCTGCTGTTGTCACTCAAAATGTGTTTCCTCTGTGCGCTACTGTTCATTGGTCAGCCACAGTTGTGGACATGTCAGTTAAGACATGCTGTGTTTGGCATAAGCTTTGTCCTGTGTATCTCCAGCATCCTAGTCAAAACTATGGTGGTAATAGCTGTGTTTAAGTCATCTCGACCAGAGGGCCAAAGTGCATTAAAATGGTTTGGAGTAGCTCAACAAAGATGCACAGTTCTGGTCCTAACAGCCATCCAGGTTGTTATATGTGCAGTCTGGCTTTCAACTGCCTCTCCAACGCCCCATAAAAATAACCAGTATATCCGCTCTAAAATAGTATTTGAATGTGCTATTGGCTCGGTGGCTGGTTTTTCTATGTTGCTGGCATACATTGGACTGTTGGCAGCAGTGAGCTTTCTATTAGCCTTCCTGGCAAGAAATCTTCCCGATAATTTTAATGAAGCAAAGTTTATCACTTTTAGCATGTTGATCTTCTGTGCTGTTTGGATTGCATTTGTTCCAGCATATGTGAGCTCACCAGGGAAATATTCAGTGGCTGTGGAGATTTTTGCCATTTTAGCTTCTAGTTTTGGATTACTGGTGGCCATATTTGCCCCAAAGTGCTACATCATCCTTTTACATCCAGAGAAAAACACTAAAAAAGCCATCATGGGAAGAGATACACACAAAAAATGATGTTTTATTAACAAAGTTTATAAAAAGGGAGGGGAGGTGTTGGGATTGGTCTGGGTGGTTGGAGCACTCTCCTTAGAGAGCACAGCAAAAACACATATTTTGTACTATATTACATGTAAGTGCAAACTCATGAAATAGTTTTACATAGTGGTGTAAAATTGTGAAAGACTTATGTATCATTTATAAAGACTTATGTATCAATTATACACAACATAAAAGACATTTAAAATTTCTTTTAGATTTTTTAACTTGAATAAACTGCTCAAAAAAAATTTTTTTGCTATTATTTCAGTGTCAGGCTTTCTCATATGTTGCCAAACTTGGCAACCATGCATACATTACATATATTACGATAACATATCTTTTTTCTTTTTACATTTAATATATATTTTTATTTAACAAGAAGTCAAATCAAGTCACCTTTATTTATATAACGCTTTATACAATACAGATTGTTTCAAAGTACCTTTACACTGATGTAAAGGTGAATGATGCATGATGAGGTGGATGATGAGGAAAATTATGCATTTCGACCATTGTTCAGCTGAAGTCAGTTTGGTGTTGATTAAGTTCTGTTGTAAAGATCATAAATTATTAAATTATTTAATTTCATCTATAAAGCAGTTCTGCAACAACAACAAAAATGTCATCGTCCAGCTTAGTTCATTTCTCATACAATACAGTCAAATCAATATAATATTGCTGGCAACAGTGGCAAGGAACATAAACTCCATCTGGTGACAGAATGGAGAAAAAAACCTTGGGAGAAACCAGGCTCAGCCAGTTCTCATATGGCCAAAACAAAGGAGTGATTTCTTTTGAAAGTCATTTGCCATTTTTGACACCTGTGTTTTGATATATCCTGTTTCATGAAACCCTAACTATCACTGAAGATTCAAGATGGACTTTGCTGTAAAAAAAAAACACATCTTAAGATTCATGTGAATTTGTTCGCTAATAATTTACACATCTTAGATCATTACTTCATCACATTTAATCTACAACTTACTTCTTGTGCACCTCCAATCCCTCTACCAGTTACTTTCAGATGAAACCTGTGCTCACTTTCTCCTTCTCATCTCTCCTCTGTTGTGTCATCCTCTCTTCCCTCATCCACACAATTCTCAGCTATGGATGTAAACACTGCAACAGACACTTTATGTTCTACTTGAACTTATTGTCTAGATAGTATCTGTCCTCTATCTTCTAGGCCAGCATGTGCTACTCCCTCTAACCCTTGGTTATCTGATGCTCTTTGTGAACACCGGACCAAACTCAGGGCAGCAGAGAGAAAATGGCGAAAATCAAACAACCCGTCTGACCTGGGTAAGTATCAATCAGATAATGTCCAGTCCATGCGGCTAAATCCTCATATTTCCACAACAAAATCAACAGCACCTCAAACACATGCACACTTTTCAGAACATTCAACTCACTCCTCTGTCCCCCTCCACCACCTCTTTATCTGCAGACGATTTTGCCCATTTTTTCATCAGTCCTCGTCCTCCTTGATCTATCTGCTGCCTTTGACACTGTGAATCATCAGATTATTCTGTTCATTTCAGCCAGATGATCCCACAGTAGCACAGTAGATGCACGAATCTTGCGCTGTCTAGCGGACATCTCAGCATGGATAAAAGAACATCACCTGCAGCTCAACCTGGCAAAGACTGAGCTTCTCGTCTTTCCTTCCAATCCGACTCTACAACACGACTTCACCATCCAGCTAGGTTCATCTTTGATTACTCCTTGAGGGTCGGTCAGAAATCTTGGAGTAATCTTTGATGACCAGCTGTCCTTCAAAGACCACATTTCAAAGACAGCTCGGTCATGCAGGTTTGCGCTGCACAACAAAAGGCTGTTCCTAACAGAGCATGCAACACAGCTTCTTGTCCAGGCCCTGGTAATTTCTAGGCTTGATTACTGCAATGCGCTTCTGGTTGGACTTCCATCGTGTGCAATCAAAACGCACAACTTGTCTTCAATGAGCTCAAAAGGGCCCATGTCACACCTCTCTTCATCTTTCCGCTCTGGCTACCACTTGCTGCTCGCATCAAGTTCAAGGCTTTGACACTTGCTTATGGATCCACCACAAGCTCAGCACATGCATACTTTGACTTGCTCCTACGAGTCTAAATCTGTTATTTAAACTGTGATTAGACTACAGAGAGTGATCAAAGAACACTCTCTTTATGAGGGTTGAAGCTGTCAATCACACGTTGTGAGTATATCTGCCGTTATAATGAATGGTGCTGTTATGCTGCACAACGAAGCGCTTACTGTATTCATATCAATGTCGTTTTTGCTGTTAGTTGTGGTAAAAGCATTTTGTGAGAGAAATAAAGCTGCAATGACGAGATCACTGCATTCACGCAATAAACAGACTGTCTGTCTACTCAATGCTCATCATTGCAGCCTTTCATGTGATGGGAAAAGATCTAAAAATAATGCTACAATCAACACTTTCACGATTCGTTAATCTTGACAGCTGTAATAGTAAAAAAAAACATAGGCATAGTATTCGAGAGGGGTTCCACATGTAATATGCATTTCAAATGCAAAGATGTCAGCCAATCACAACAGTGGGCGTTTACACTGAAGTCTTACAGCAAACACGACCTTCAAACAGAGCATTCAAGCCAGAGGGCTAAAATCAGGATAGAAAAATGCCTTGTTTTTCTAAATTATGACATTTTATGATGTAAAAATCATACTAACTATATACAGGTCCTTCTCAATAAATTAGCATATTGTGATAAAGTTCATTATTTTCCATATTGTAATGATAAAAATTAAACTTTCATATATTTTAGATTCATTGCACACCAACTGAAATATTTCAGGTCTTTTATTGTTTTAATACTGATGATTTTGGCATACAGCTCATGAAAACCCAAAATTCCTGTCTCAATAAATTAGCATATCATGAAAAGGTTCTCTAAACGAGCTATTAACCTAATCATCTGAATCAAAATTACACCTGCAAAAGATTCCTGAGGCTTTTAAAAACTCCCAGCCTGGTTCATTACTCAAAACCGCAATCATGGGTAAGACTGCCGACCTGACTGCTGTCCAGAAGGCCATCATTGACATCATTGGCAAGAGGGTAAGACACAGAAAGAAATTTCTGAACGAATAGGCTGTTCCCAGAGTGCTGTATCAAGGCACCTCAGTGGGAAGTCTGTGGGAAGGAAAAAGTGTGGCAAAAAATGCTGCACAACGAGAAGAGGTGACAGGACCCTGAGGAAGATTTTGGAGAAGGACCGATTCCAGACCTTGGGGGACCTGCGGAAGCAGTGGACTGAGTCTGGAGTAGAAACATCCAGAGCCACCGTGCACAGGCGTGTGAAGGAAATGGGCTACAGGTGCCGCATTCCCCAGGTCAAGCCACTTTTGACCCAGAAACAGCGGCAGAAGCGCCTGACCTGGACAACAGAGAAGCAGCACTGGACTGTTGCTCAGTGGTCCAAAGTACTTTTTTCGGATGAAAGCAAATTTTGCATGTCATTCGGAATCAAGGTGTCAGAGTCTGGAGGAAGACTGGGGAGAAGGAAATGCCAAAATGCCTGAAGTCCAGTGTCAAGTACCCACATTCAGTGACGGTCTGGGGTGCCATGTCAGCTGCTGGTGTTGGTCCACTGTGTTTTTTCAAGGGCAGGGTCAATGCAGCTAGCTATCAGGAGATTTTGGAGCACTTCATGCTTCCATCTGCTGAAAAGCTTTATGGAGATGATTTCATTTTTCAGCACGACCTGGCACCTGCTCACAGTGCCAAAACCACTGGTAAATGGTTTACTGACCATGGTATTACTGTGCTCAATTGGCCTGCCAACTCTCCTGACCTGAACCCCATAGAGAATCTTTCTCTTGTGAAGAGAAAGTTGAGAGACGCAAGACCGCTATCGAAGCATCCTGGGCCTCCATAACACCTCAGCAGTGCCACAGGCTGATTGCCTCCATGCCACGCCGCATTGAAGCAGTCATTTCTGCAAAAGGATTCCCGACCAAGTATTGAGTGCATAACTGAACATAATTATTTGAAGGTTGACTTTTTTTGTATTAAAAACACTTTTCTTTTATTGGTCGGATAAAATATGCTAATTTATTGAGATAGGAATTTTGGGTTTTCATGAGCTGTATGCCAAAATCATCAGTATTAAAACAATAAAAGACCTGAAATATTTAAGTTGGTGTGCAATGAATCTAAAATATATGAAAGTTTAATTTTTATCATTACATTATGGAAAATAATGAACTTTATCACAATATGCTAATTTATTGAGAAGGACCTGTATGTACACCTCAGGAAACATTATAAAAATAATAAAAATTCGATGTCATGGGAACTTTAACTTTAGTCACTGTCACTGGTATTTACAATTGGTTATTCTATCATTGTCATGACTAGAATACTTTGTCATTTGTTTTATAATTGGGACATTTATGAGGAACACCTATATTTAATATAGTTGGATAAATTCTTTATACCTTAGTATTAGCACTTGTCACTATGTTTTTTTTTTTTTTTTTTTAAAGCAGTCTTCTTTTTTTTGCCCAGGAAAAGTCAAATGCAAGACTGACATCTAGAGGACATCCTAAGAAAAAACATGATCAAGTAGATATATAATTGATATTATATTCCAGAGCTATAAAACCCATTTTTGTCACCTCAGCATATAATGCAAATCATCTGCAAATCATCTGCAAATAATCATTCACAATCTCCCTGAGCAGCAAATGACTGTGAATGCATAAAATATCCACTGTTCCATCAGTAGCTACTGTTTTCTTTCCCCCTGCCCCAGCCCAGTTAAAGAAAAAAGTTGTCATTACTTAAAGGCACAATATGTATGATTTTTGGATTAAAATATTAAAAAAACACTAGAACAATGTTATATATTTTGTTGACTGGAGTACTTACATTATCCCAAATGTTTCCATTAATGTTTAAATCCAGAGAAATAAGCACTTTTAACCAGGACACGAACCGTGTCAGTGCATTGCCTATCATGCCTTGTATGTTACCCACGATTTTCATAGAGAAATTACATATTTTTTTGTAGAAACCATGGAAAAGATGCTTTAATGTATTATGTGTTTTATTAGATGGGTAAGCAACTGATCTGATACATCATGTTTTACCTAATATCAATCACTGCTTACCATGTTTCATAGTAGCCGCTGAGCAAAAGGAACAGAGTAGCATTATAACTATAGAGGTCGACCGATCCACCGGCACTGATAGGTGATCGGTGGAACAATCGGTTATCAGCAAAAATCCATTACGATAGTTTTTCCGGGTTGCGTCCGTTGCTGGAGTGGCTGAGAAGGGTGCGCTGTCTTTACACAGTACGAGAGCTCTGAGAAGGGTCTGCTGGCATTATATAGCATGAGAGCGGCTTCTAGAGGCAAAATAAAAACAATGTAACCCTTTTCTTAACCCTAGGGGTTAATTTAAATATATCCCAAACAAGAAAACCTGGATTCCCGTCAGTTGAATGGTGAATTTGGCCGGTCTGTTTCTTTAAATAAAGGTAGTTGTAAATTAACCTTTTCCCTATACCAGTTACACAATACTTTCACTAAAAATCAATTAAACTCAATTCGTGTTTATAGTCTCCCTAGAAATCAGTAACTTGTTAAATGAATTAAATTGCCAAACTCAATGAAATACCAGAATACAAATGTTAAGGAGAAAAAGAATAACAAATATTTATTTTTACATTAATGTAATATCCTCCTTTTTTTTTAAAAAAGAAAACAATCAATGAAGAAACAAATAACAGCTTTTTGTAAGAAAACAGAAAAACTTCTGCCCAATTGTATGTGAATTAGTTTGTTTCTTGTAAATAAAAAATATATATCACCTTCTTAGTCTTAGAATGCTTCTTTTGTCTCTTCTATGCTTTCTTCACTAGAATTCTTAACCTTTCCTTCCTACTTCAGACTGTCCTCAATCAGCATACAATATGACAAATTCAAACCCTGTTAAACAGTTAAACACTCCAGAAACATATAAAGAAATAAAGAAAATGAAACAATAGTCCCCTCGACATCAAGTGTACACTTGAAAAACCTGTGATTCACAACAAACGTTCTTTCAGTTCAGTATGTAAATTAGTTGTGAATCAGTCACTCAGTCAAATATACAAGCCAGTGACGCAGTCAAATATATGAGAGTCAGTGACACAGTCAAATACAGTATACACTTGTTTCGTTACCGTTTGGGCCCAGTTCGTTGGTGCACGTTAACAGCTGACGAATTCAATGTTATCCACACATTCTTTGAACAAGTTCACTTACGGCCATCCGATGAAAGTGTAGCAATGTTGAGTTCACTTACACCACACTGTATCACGAGCAGTCCTGTACACGAAACGAATCCAGCCGATCCCTGTTCCACAACAAACCACAAGATCTGTCCAGTCCAGGATGAATTCCAAAGTCCACCACGAACATCCAATAACTTCATCAATGCAGTTATTGTCCACGAACTTGAATGTCACTAGCTGTTAAGCACTCATCACGCACGTCTTGATTCAGCGCGATGACTCAAAAGATCACAGAGGAGATAATAGAAATTAAAAAACACTTTAAATAGTAACCAAAATAAAATAAGTGTTGTTTCTCTACACTGTGGGCCTTATATTACAAAGAATATTAAGTCTCCAGAATGATGACGCACTTATTAGACAGACAGCGAAATTGCTGGCAACCTTTTCTCCGCCTTGTGCGATGCTCCTCCCCCTTTGAGTAACTCACTGTTACGAGCATAGACAGTAAAAGAAATGGACAGAGCGACCCCATAGACTTCAACGGAGATAATTGAAGTCAGATAGAAGCACTCACTTCCTGCGTACTGCGCAGCCTCGGACTGAGCTTGACGACGTAGATGTGACGTGAGCAACCTGTCCAACAGTGGCAAGTCTTCTAGTAGTTGTGCAAAGTGAAATCTGAATCACCGAATCTTGCAGAGACAGAGAGGGTGAGCAGGAGCAACATTTGATGAATGAAGCAGGATCTGCAACATCTCTATCTGCGTTTAGGCCCCCATGTCCCCCCGATTGCCTCATAGACAGTAAAAGATTGCCTACGAGCTTCTCCTCGGGTCTATATGGTTATTGCTCAACAGGGCAGCACAGTGACGTGGTTATGACGCAATCGTTAGCCTATATTTTACAAAAACAGCTTCAACGAGGCGATAGTGTAAGATACAAGGTAATGGAGCATTTTATTCATTGTCGTGTTTGTTTAGAAATAAACAATGGACAAATGGAGTCTTTAAACGCCTCAGATGTAAATATATTCACTGTCAAAGTGAGGCCAAAATTAATGGGAGTCAATGGGATGCTAACAGCAGGTGATGGCTTGGTTAGCAATGGCCGCGCCTATGGAAGGTACGGTTTCCGGGGGCTGGATTACCCCCTTGGTTATGAGCCCCTGCTTTTTCTCTTTTCTTTTTTCTTTCTGAGTATAGTTGCCAATTGGATGGGGGCGGAGCCTGATGATTCCTAACACCTGAGGCCTCTGCCTATTTAAGAGCTGCTGGTGACACTTCAGTTTGGGGGCCTACCTCAGGAAACCTCTTGGTTGTGGTTTTGGAGTTTGTGTTTCTCTTTTGTACAGGATGGTGAGTTTCATTTGTCTAGTAATATTAGGTTAGCGGGAAAGCATAGGCAAGTAAGCTGACCCGGAAGATTCTTTTGTGTATATTCTTTTGTGTTTCTCGGGAGTTAGGAAAAATTAACTCTGAGTTGTAGTTTAGATTAGTTAGTTAGTCCTTATTTTTAAGTTATGAATGTTTATATTGTTGTTTGATTTGTTACTTTCCGATGCCAATACATGTTATATTTATTTTTTTATTGCCCTGGCCTTTTGATTTCTTGTTTTGCTATCTTCCTGAATGGCTCTTATGTTGGTCCCTATTTTGGGTCGTAACACTCACGTTATGACGCAACCTTAAACAAGTAACAGTCACTGTCCAGTAATATTACACTTGCATTTAACACATTATCCCACTGGATATGAAACAAAAAAACATAGTTAACATCACATATATTGAGCATATTTTAGGGGTCCCTACACAATCACTGACGTCTATACAGTGAGGAAAATAAGTTTTTGAACACCCTGCTATTTTGCAAGTTCTCCTACTTATAAATCATGGAGGGGTCTGAAATTGTCATCGTAGGTGCATGTCCACTGTGAGAGACATACTCTAAAAAAAAAAAAAACAGAAATCACAATGTATGATTTTTTAACAATTTATTTGTATGATACAGCTGTCGCTGAGAAACACAGAGTTTGAGTTCCCTCCAAAGATTCTCTATTGGGTTTAAGTCTGGAGACTGGCTAGACCACGCCAGAACCTTGATATGCTTCTTACAGAGCCACTCCTTGGTTATCCTGGCTGTGTGCTTCGGGTCATTGTCATGTTGGAAGACCCAGCCTCGACCCATCTTCAATGCTCTAACTGAGGGAAGGAGGTTGTTCCCCAAAATCTCGCAATACATGGCCCCGGTCATCCTCTCCTTAATACAGTGCAGTCGCCCTGTCCCATGTGCAGAAAACCACTCCCAAAGCATGATGCTACCACCCCCATGCTTCACAGTAGGGATGGTGTTCTTGGGATGGTACTCATCATTCTTCTTCCTCCAAACACGTTTAGTGGAATTATGACCAAAAAGTTCTATTTTGGTCTCATCTAACCACATGACTTTCTCCCATGACTCCTCTGGATCATCCAAATGGTCATTGGAAAACTTAAGATGGGCCTTGACATGTGCTGGTTTAAGCAGGGGAATCTTCCGTGCCATGCATGATTTCAAACTATGACGTCTTAGTGTATTACCAAGAGTAACCTTGCAAACGGTGGTCCCAGCTCTTTTCAGGTCATTGACCAGCTCCTCCCAATTTCCCCATAGCCCTTTCCAGCCTTGTGGAGGTGTACAATTTTGTCTCTAGTGTCTTTGGACTGCTCTTTGATCTTGGCCATGTTAGTAGTTGGATTCTTACTGATTGTATGGGGTGGACAGGTGTCTTTATGCAGCTAACAACCTCAAACAGGTGCATCTAATTTAGGATAATAAATGGAGTGGAGGTGGACATTTTAAAGGCAGACTAACAGGTCTTTGAGGGTCAGAATTCTAGCTACTTATTTGCAGCTGTATCATACAAATAAATAGTTTAAAAATCATATATTGTGATTTCTGGATTTTTTTTTTTTTTAGATTATGTCTCTCACAGTGGACATGCACCCACGATGACAATTTCAGACCCCTCCATGATTTCCAAGTGGGAGAACTTGCAAAATAGCAGGGTGTTCAAATACTTATTTTCCTCACTGTATATTGACATTAAGTGAGGCTGCACGCTGCATGGAAAGCACATGCTGCACAGAGAGCACTGACACATTAGTTGTGGGTTTATAACACTGACAGGGAAATGGTATGAATACAAAACACTTCAGTACATGTTGCCAAATCATAATAAAGTAATTAAATTGTTGACTAGAAGCTGCATTATCAGGGAAATAACAGCAGTATGTACTGTACAGGAAACTAACATTAGCTTTACCTCAAGCAGTTAAAACAATGGCTAAATCCGAAATCTCTCCCCATATACCCTCAAATAAGGCATTATTTGAGGGGACAGCCTTTTGTAGTGGTTTTCGAAACCATAGTGGACCTTATTGAGTGCACTCATTCACTCCCACATTGCTCCACAATAATGTGTAGAGTCGATGTAACACACAGCGGCTGTACGAATTCACTCACTCGTTTTCATTCACTCCTTCAAGTGAACTGTATTAGTGGACTAATGTAGGGAATAGGGAATGAGGGTATGGCGAGGTGGACGAGCGAGAGACATGGGAGGAGTGAATCCCATGTCTCTCGCTCGTCCACCTCGGCACAGAGGGTTTAGGGGACGATTTTGGATTCAGCCATTGTAATAACTAGTGACGTGAGAAAGCAAACTGTATCTTCATGAAGCCGACAGAAATATAAACAAATCATAACCGCATTTGATTTCAATACATATTTAGTTTAGTTTTTTTATCTGTTAAACTTAGTTAATGCTCAATGAAATGGAAGCTTTAGCATAAGTTCTGCCAGGAAGACTTAATTGTCATGTCACTTTAATTTTATCTATCCAATCACATGCTAAATACCTGGGTAAAAAAGATCGGTATTTACGCATGTCTGAGTTCGCAGATGCTGACGCTCCAATTCACCGCCATCCTCCCCACCACCTCCAAGTTAAATCCTTCCCTACATCCACCCCACCACCACCAGGATGGTCCCTTCCATGCTTCACGGGGGTCGGCTGCACCTCTGCCTTCGTCTTCAGGCAGGATATGCAGAGTCCGGACCCTCAGATTGCTAGCTACGGACGGGGCCTATGCCAATATACTTTATCGCTTGCTGGGTTGTTAATAAATGGATTATTGTCACAGTATTTAATCTCCCGAGTCTTTCTGGCAGAACTAACATGAATGATCAAAGTACAATTATATTGCTCAAATATTAATACATGCTGTAAAATGTATGTTGCATAATGCATATTGTTCATGTAAGCTAGCTAATACATCCATGTTAACAAATGGGACTTGCAAAGTGTTACTTTTAAAATGTACATGTTTCTAGGTTAGAGCTAAAGAAACATTTACTCATATTATTTTAATGTTTAAATTATTTTATGTAAAAAATTGTTCTCTTAGAACTTCTCATTTTAATATATTCATATTTACATATGCATTTAATTTAGCACATTTTCATTGGTTCAGCACTGTTTTACTTAGACTAGAGTGTTTTATTTATTTATTTATTTATTTTCATCCAGCACCCATTTTAAAAACTATCGTTTGATTAATCGGTTACCGGCAAGTGCTTTGTTTTGAGTAAGCAACCTCTAGCTGTGAAAATTACATATTGTGCCTTTAAACTAAAAACAGTGATAAGAGGGTAAAATCCTAATTTCCAGGGACGCCCACTTAGCATCGCCTACTCTTTTAAAGCAACTCCCACACAATCTTCATCATAAATTAGTGAGCTGAGTGGTTGAATGCCTCAGAAACAGAGATGTGGTTCACTCTGTACATCTGCTTGTATCTGTCCTTTAACTTTATTTTGGCAGCTTCAATACTCAGATCAGGTACCTGTCAGCTTCAAGGACACTTCAAGTTGAATGGAATGTACAAGGATGGAGATGTTATATTTGGAGGCCTGTTTGAGGTTGACTTTCTCACAGTGTTCCCGGAGCTGAGCTTCAGAACTGAGCCGGAACCACCATACTGTGAGCAGTGAGTCTAGAGTGGATAAGGACAGCAATTCAAGGCTAAAATAAAAAGACAGCGGTTTATTAAAACTAGGAAAACATACATCAAATAATTGTTTAAATTGTTCAAATAATTGTTTTACTCCTTCATTAATTGATTCATTGATCTTCATATTTGTACTGATAATACCTTTCCAGAATAGTTAAATATAAATTTTCTCTTGCTATTTCATAGATTTGATATGGAAAGCTTCCAGCAGGCTCAGACCATGGCTTTTGCAATAGATGAGATCAATAAGAATCCAAACCTGCTGCCTAACATCACTCTTGGTTACCATGTTTATGACAACTGTGTAATGCTAGGAATGGCATTCCGGGCTGCCGTGTCCCTGGCTAGTGGGACAGAGAAATCCTTCTTAAACCTAAACTGCACTGGCCCTCCTCCGGTGATTGGAATTGTGGGGGATTCAAGTTCAACTGCTTCAATTGCAATTTCCAGTATTCTGGGGCTGTTTCGACTACCTATAGTATGAAGTAGTTTTGTATGAATATTTTTTTCATAAGTACTGATCATTTTTTTGTTAAATGTTACTTGTATTTTAAGTATTCTCTTCTTCTGTCTTTCCCACTAATTAGGTTAGTCACTATGCCACCTGCTCCTGTTTGAGTGACAGGAAAAAGTACCCCTCTTTCTTCAGAACTATTCCCAGTGATGCCTTCCAAGTGCGGGCTATGGTACAGATTTTAAAATATTTTGGATGGACATGGGTTGGTCTCGTATACAGTGATGATGACTATGGCATCTACGCCGCTCAGTTCTTCCAGCAGGA
The DNA here is from genome assembly GCA_023566225.1 of Romanogobio albipinnatus. NCBI lineage: Eukaryota > Metazoa > Chordata > Actinopteri > Cypriniformes > Gobionidae > Romanogobio > Romanogobio albipinnatus. Next base: position 24,980,343 of record CM042251.1, read on the forward strand.
AATGCAGATGTTTAGTGGCTGTATTGCTTTTTCTGAAATCCTGCCCCATGATAACAACCTCAGAGATATTCAGCATATAACAGCAGTGATCCAGGCCTCTACAGCTAGAGTGGTGGTTGTTTTTTCCACTCCATCCTTTTTGATACCTTTGTTGGATGATGTGGTGTTGCAGAACATAACAGGCAGACAGTGGATTGCGAGTGAAGCTTGGGCCACCTCTCTTGTACACCACACTCCACGTTTACTGCCCTTTCTACGAGGCACAATGGGGATAGCCATTAGGCGTGGAGAGATCCAGGGGCTTCATGAATTTCTGCTACGTCTCCGTCCCACCAATGATCCACAAAATAATATGTTGCGGATCTTCTGGGAGAACATGTTCAGGTGCAGTTTTGAAAGTGGGAGTAAAGAGACAGATGGAGAGCATGTGAAAAAGGTTTGTACAGGACAGGAGGATCTGAGGACAACAGATACACCATACACTGATGTTTCAGAGCTGAGGGCATCTTATAATGTGTATAAGGCAGTTTATGCCCTGGCACATGCGCTTCATGACCTGATGCAATGTGAGGAGGGAAGAGGACCATTCCATAGGAACAGATGTGCTGACATAACAAACCTGAAACCCTGGCAGGTAAGACCCACAGGTATATTGCAGATTCGGTCCAGGAATATAAAAGAGCTGATGTGGAAAAGCAAAATATGTGTGGTACATTCATAAAAATTTCACATATACATATAACACCTGTCCTGTCTACAAAATGCACAGCTAGTTTACTATCTCCAGAAAGTGAACTTCACCACAGGCTTTGGGGATCATGTGTCATTTGATAAGAATGGCGATGCTCTGGCCATCTATGATGTCTTGAACTGGCAACCAAGCTCTGATGGGTCAATAAGGGTCCAAGCTGTTGGAGTGGTAAATGAAGGGGCAGCAACAGGGATGGTGCTCACACTGAATGAGGATGCAATATATTGGAACTTTGAGCCAAAAAAAGTAACTAACTTTGCATATTTATGTCACCACTATAACAGCAGTCAAAGCTTTGAAATGTCAAATAAGAATGAAGTAATAGAAAGGCCAGCTTGTCATTATTTAAAAGGGATGACAGACAAACACATGACTAACAAAAAATTATGTATCTTTCAGACCCCAAGGTCTGTGTGCAGTGAGAGCTGCACCCCAGGCACCAGGCGAGCCATGAGGAAGGGCTTTCCTGTTTGCTGTTTTGATTGCTTGCCATGCGGAGATGGAGAGATTTCTAATACAACAGGTGAGATGATTATTGTTGGCAAATGTATTTTTTTTTTTTACAATATATTTATTGATTTTACACAAATTGCAAACCACAAACTAACAAAAGCAACATCAATAAGCACTGGTTTTGGCTTAAAAGGAGAAACAAAACAAACAAAAACAAACTACCAGAAGCAAAACAAAACAAAAACAAAACACAAACATAAAGCTAAAACAACAACAACAACAACAAAACTACTGGCAATAAATGGGTGTTACAAAAGCTCTTATCGGTGAAATCCAAACAACATAATATTAGCAGTCCAGGGATCCAAGTAACTTAGGAATTGTTCCCATACTTTGTAGAAAACGTCCGTCTTAGAGTGAATTATACATGTAAGGTATTCCAGTGGTAATAGCTCCATTAATACTTTTTGCCAGCCCTTCAACGAGGGGACTTTGTCAGACGTCCACTGTAGAAGGATATGTTTTCGGGCTGCAAAGGTCATAATATTAAAGAGCCTTTTATTAACCACAGACGTTGCCTTACTGCTGGGCAATCCCAGTAACAATGACAAAGGGTTCAAATCTAGATCCACATTCAAAATCTTTTGCATTTCACAGAGAATGTTACACCAGTAATTCTGTATAAAGTGACATGACCATAAACAATGAGTCAAAGTTCCAATATCAGTCTTACATTTAAGACAAAAGGGGGGAAAGGAACTATTACATATATGTCTACGATTTGGAGATATGTGTAATCTGTGCAGTATCTTTAGCTGAATTGCTTGTGCACGGTTACAGACTGATATTTTTTTTGCATATTTCCAAACTTCATTCTGTGTATCTCTGCCATCCATAGAGCACAAAGTACTATAGAAAAGGCTAATCGATTTTCTCCCAATCTTTTGAAAAAGCAGTCTCTCAACTGGAGATATTTAAAAATTATCCTTTAGAGTGGTACTCTTCTGAATAAAATGCCTAATTTGTAAAAATAAAAAAATTAATACAATCTGATTTTAAAAGCCCATATTTATCTACCATTTGTTGAAATGACATTAACTATTTATCAATAAACAAATCTTGAAGCCTAGCAACACCTTTGTCACACCAAAGCCTGAAGCCAGCATTCATCATTCCTGGTTGGAAATCTGGGTTATGCAAGATTGGGGAAAATACAGAGGGAAATTTGGACCTACCCTCTAAATGCCTGATTAACTACCATGCTCTATATGTGTTAAGAGTAATAGGATTATTACAATTTTCTTTAATTTTTTTAAAACTTTAAAAAAACAATAGGTCTTGTAATGGATATTTAGATACATTTGTTTCAATGTCTAACCACACTGAGGAGGCATCTTTTGTTATCCAATGATAAATATTTCTTAAGTGGGCACTTAGCTGATATGTTCTGATATTGGGTAGATCTAAACCCCCTTTAGATCCTGATAATTGTAAAACTGACATCTTAAGCCTTGGCCTTATTTTGCTCCATATGAATGAGCTCAGCCATCCATTTAGTTCCCTTTTGAGGGAACTCTCACTGCGTCGGAACGACACTTTGGGGATGCTCCCTAAGCATCAGCGTATCTGAAGTCTGAATGAAAACTAAACCAATCCTGATTGGTGTGCGTGATGACGTAACTGTGACGGCATACCCGGAAGTATAAAAGGGGAGCTGGCACACAGAGATGGCAGTTATTGCTCTTCAGCATAGCACTCTCTGTTATTGTCTGTCTATTTACTGTTGTTTTGTCCAGTTGTGAAAGAAAAAGTGTGTATGATGGAAAGTAGAATGAGAGAGTTTAAGCAGTGTGTGCATCCATGTCCCCGTTATATGTCGGGCTCGGATACACACCTGCTTTGTGTGCAGTGTCTGGGTGTTGAGCATGCTCGGGCGGCTCTCGAGGGAGCATTGTGAGAAGCTCACACTCAGGCTGCTCCACTCTCGGCTGGCCGTGTTCGATGAGGCCGGCCAGCCTCGTGAGCCCCATGGTTCTGGACCCGCGGTTGCTGAGGCGGCTCGGCGTCGCAGATCATGGGGTTCACGGAAGGACTTGTCAGCGGGATTTGGGATTGCTGCGGTACTTTCCCAATCCTCGTCTGACAGTTCTGAGGATCTTCCTCCCCGTGTGGAAGCCCGCACTGCGGCTTCTTCCCCCGGTGTCGAGGATCCGATGCTTATTCTCTCCGGTTCCAAGGAGCCGGATGAGTTTGGCATCGGGATGGGTGGAGAAGCAGCAAGTGTTTCATCGCTTCACCCACCCGCCCAGGAGGAGCTGATTGAGGTGTTGACTCGTGCGGTCACCGGAAGTGCAGGAAGTTCAGCCATCCAGTAGGCTGGACGACCGGTTTCTTTCTCACCGGGTCCAAACACCTCACCGGGGCTTACCATTCTTCCCGGATCTGCACACTGAGGTGTGTAGATCTTGGAAGAAGCCCTATTCCTTGCGTGTTTCTAATCCTCCAGTATTGGATTATTCCAATGTTCTGGGGGCATGCGAGGCGGGCTATGGGACAATGCCTCGGGTGGAAGAAGCTCTCGCAAGCTATCTTTCGCCCGATTCTGCGTCGTCCCTCAAAGCCCCGGCACTCCCCACCAAACCCTGTCGGGATACCTCATCGTTGGTGGGCAAGGCTTCTATGGCGGCTGGGCGGGCTGGTAGTTCCCTGCACACGTTATCGATCTTGCAGGCCTACCAGGCTGACCTCCTGAAGGAGCTTGATGAGGATGAGGGTCCCTCTCCGGAGGATGTGCTGGAGCTCCGGAAGGCTGCAGATTTGTCTCTCCGCATCACCAGGGAGACGGCCCGTGCCATCGGCCGCTCCATGGCTTCGATGGTGACTGTGGAGAGACATCTCTGGCTGAATCTGTCGGGGATGAAGGAGAAGGATAGATCCTTCCTCCTGGACTCCCCGATTTTGCCTTCTGGCTTATTTGGTGACACGGTTGATACTGTCGTCGCCAGATACCAGGAGGCGAAGAAGCAGTCAGCAGCTTCTCATTTCAATTCCACCAGTACCTCCCTCGTCGCTCAAAGCCTGGGAAGGCGGCTCCTAGTGGGCAGCCTCAGCCGTCTGCCAGCTCCTCGCACCGGCAGGTGCAGAAGGAGAGCGTTGCCTCTAGAGCCCCTCCTCCAGGAGCTTGGCAACAGAGGCGACATTCTCACCAGCAGTCTTCCGCTCTTAAAGGCGATCTGAGGAACATACTTCAGGCGCGGAAGGCTGCTGGGAAGAAGTCTTAGTTCCGGCTGGACTTCTAAGAGCGGTCACCCCCCGCAAAGGGGCAACCGAGGTTGCTTCCTCTGCGGCGCTCTGGGGAAATCGATGTGGTAATCCCGCCGTCTATGACGCTTCGGGCCACATTGATTTCCCATGAACGCATGCTGCTCCAGCCGCCTCTGGAAAGACCTGCGGCTGGGCAGCTTGCGCGTCCGCACACAGAGAATCGTTCCCAACCACTTCCTGCCGGTCATCCGCTTCAGGGGGTTGGGGACGAGGCTCATGTAACACCCGACGCCAGCCTCGAGGGGCTGGTTCCCTTAATAGATTATCTCGGCGCATGGAAATGCCGAAATACGAATATTTCTACATGGGTCCTGCGGTACTGTAGAAAACGGTTACAGACTGCAATTCGGTCACCCTCCTCCAAGTTTCAGAGGGTTGAACTGGACCGCAGTGGTACCAGAGCGGGTTCGGGTGATGGAACTAGAAGTAAAATCCTTGCTTGCGAAGGAAGCCATAGAGCATGTTCCTTCGCCGGAGAGGGAGTCCGGGTTCTACAACCGGTACTTTATAGTTCCCAAAAAGGATGGAGGGTTGCGTCCGATTATAGATCTGAGGTATTTGAATCGGTCTCTGAGGAGGTTCAGATTCAAAATTTTCACTGTTCCCATCATCGTGAGTCAGATCCAGCCCGAGGCCTGGTTCGTCACGATAGATCTGAAGGACGCATACTTCCATATCTCCATCCTTCCATGTCACAGGAAGTTCTTCAGGTTCGCTTTCGGGGGCGAGGCGTACCAAGATCGAGTGCTTCCCTTCGGCCTAGCTCTTTCCCCACGCACATTCACGAAGTGCATGGATGCAGCTCTGGCTCCATTGAGACTTCAGGGCATCCGTGTGGTGAATTATATCGACGACTGGCTCATATATGGGCCCAGTCGTACGAGAGGGCAGTTCGGCATCGAGATGTCGTTCTGGCTCACATAAGGTGCTTGGGGCTGAGACTCAACACAAAGAAGTGTGTGTTGACACCGTCCCAGAGGACTACGTTCCTGGGGATTGTATGGGACTCGACGACGATGCGGGCACAATTGTCTCCCGCACGAGTCGAGACCATACTGGCGATGGTCTCAGGAATAAGGCTAGGCCACAGCATCACTGTGAAGCACTTTCAGAGAGTGCTGGGGCACATGGCAGCAGCGTCCAACGTGATACCTTTTGGCCTGCTGCACATGAGACCTCTACAGTGGTGGCTGAAAACCAAGGGGTTTTCCTCCAGAGGGCATACGTTCCGTATGATCAGGGTAACGCGCAGATGCCTTCGTTCCCTAGTCATATGGAAGAAACCTTGGTTCCGGTCACAGGGGCCAGTGTTGGGAGCGTCCTGTTGCCGGAAGTCCGGTTCAACAGACGCCTCCTTCACTGGTTGGGGTGCGGTCATGGACGGCCTCTTTGCGAGGGGCCCGTGGGAGGGCCATCATTCCTCCTGGCACATAAACTGCTTGGAGATGATGGCGGTGTACAAAGCTCTCAGGAGCTTTTCCCCGGACCTCTGCGGCCAACATGTCCTGGTACGGACAGACAATACGGCTGTCGTATCGTACCTCAATCATCAGGGGGGTTTTTAGGTCGCGCCCTTTATGCAGACTGGCGCATCAAATCCTCCTGTGGTCCCAAGGGAAACTGTTGTCCATCAGGGCAATGTATGTCCCGGGGGTCCGAAATCAGGGAGCAGACATCCTGTCGAGGCAGGGGCTGAGGCCCGGGGAGTGGCGGCTCCACCCAGAGGTGGTGGAGGCCATGTGCGAGAGGTTCGTCCCAGTGGAAGTGGACCTGTTTGCGTCTCAAGAGACGTCCCACTGTCTCCCTCCCCGCTGGGACTGGATGCCATTGTTCAGACGTGGTCGAGGCTGCGTCTGTACGCATTTCCCCCGATTGCTCTGCTCCCGGGAGTCCTGGAGAGGGTCCGTTAACAGGGGGTCAGCCTGCTTCTGGTAGAACCCCGTTGGCCGACTCGAGTTTGGTTCTCGGATATCATAGCTCTGCTGGCAGGTCATCCGTGGCAGATTCCTCTGAGGAGGGATCTCCTATCTCAGGCGGGGGGCACAATATTTCACCCCCGGCCGGAGGTTTGGAACCTTTGGGTCTGGCCCCTGAGGGGGTCAGGTACCTAGAGGCTGGCCTGTCGGCAGAGGTGATAGAGACCTTACTCAGTTCCAGGGCTTTGTCTACGAGGAGACTGTACAGCCTCAAGTAGAATGTGTTTGCCACTTGGTGCAGGGAGCGTGAGGTGGACCCAGTTAACTGCAGTTAAACAGTTTAACCCAGTTAAACGGTTTCAGTGCTGGAGTTCCTCCAAGATCACTTCTCTGCGGGTCTAACCCCGTCCACACTCAAGGTGTACATGGCTGCCATTGTGGCTTTCCACACTCCTATGGGTGATGGGCCTTTGGGTAGGCACCAGCTGGTTGTACAGTTCCTCCGTGGGGCTCGGAGGATGAGGCCTGCGGCTCGTTCCAGAGTTCCAACCTGGGATCTGGCAGTGGTTCTCGAAGGGCTGGCTGAGGCCCCCTTTGAGCCATTAGAGTCGGCTGAACCAAAGAACCTGACCCTGAAGGTGGCTTTTCTCCTGGCTATTACATCTCTGAAAAGAGTGGGAGATCTCCAGGCCTTGGCGGTAACGCCGACTTGCCTGGAGTTTGCCCCTGGGGGAGTTAAAGCCATCTTACACCCTAGGCCGGGCTATGTGCCCAAGGTTCCATCAAGGGTGGCCAGGTCTTTGGTTCTTCAGGCGTTTCATCCTCCGCCTCATGTGACGGCGGAAGAAGGGAGGCTTCACCTGCTCTGCCCGGTCAGGGCTCTTAGAGTGTATTTGGAGTAGTCTGCGCAGTGGAGGAGATCTCAACAGCTTTTGGTGTGTTTTGGTTCACCCAAGAAAGGGTTGCCTGCGTCTACCCAGACAATCAGTAACTGGATTGTCCAGGCAATAACCATGGCTTATCAGGTGCGCAATTTGCCTTCACCTATGGTCGTGAGGGCTCATTCCACAAGAGGCATGGCCTCTTCAGTGGCCCTCCTTTCTGGGGTCCCCATGCAGGATATCTGCGAGGCGGCTGGGTGGGCTACCCCACACACCTTTATCAGGTTCTATGGCCTGCATCTCCCTACGACGCCTGGCGCTAGGGTGCTCCAGTCCTAGTTGTGCCCTGTCTCCGGCTTTACACTAGGGCAGGCACTACCCTCGGTGTGGCCTAGTGGGTACTCGTTCCCCAAAGTGTCGTTCCGATGCAGTGAGAGTTCCCTCGAAAGGGAACGGCTCGGGTTATGTATATAACCCTTGTTCCCTGAGAAGGGAATGAGCACTGCGTCACGTCACCACACCTTGGCACGCCTGGAGCGCATGCTTCAGAGCAATAGCTGCCGTCTCTGTGCACTGGCTCCCCTTTTATACTTCCGGGTATGCCATCACAGTTACGTCATCACGCACGCCAATCAGGATTGGTTTAGTTTTCATTCAGACTTCAGACACGCTGATGCTTAGGGAGCATCCCCAAAGTGTCATTCCGACGCAGTGCTCGTTCCCTTCTCAGGGAACAAGGATTATATACATAACCCGAGCCGATCTTTCAGGACCCTTTTAGAAAACACAACTGGAATCATCTGAATGGGATAACCTAGGCAGCACATTCATCTTAATTAATGATATTCTACCCAATCACGTTTCAATGATCCAATGATCAAGATCCTGTTTTATTTTCTCAAACAAGGATGTAAAATTAATTGTATACATCTGATTAAAGTTAGGGGTCACAAAGATTCCCAGGTACTTAAACCCTGTAGGAGACCATTTGAAGGGAAAAGGAGGTATAGTATTTGGCATATGAATTAGGGTGCCAAGAGGCATGGCTTCAGACTTGGTTAGATTAATTTTGTATCCAGAAAATGAGCTAAACAAAGTAATAATATTAATGAGAGGAGGTATCAATGTCTCAGGTGAGGATAATAATAACTAAACATCATCCGCATAAAGGCTGATTTTATGCTGTGTAGTAGCTATTGTCAATCCTTGAATATGTATATATGATCTAATAGCCTTTGCCAACGGTTCTAATGCAATTGCAAAAAGCAGGAGTGACAGGGGGCAACCCTGCTTAGTGCCCCTGTGTGTAATATAACTGTCCGATCTAAGTCCATTTGTAATGACCGTGGCCCGTGGATGGTCATACAGTATTCTAATCCACTTTACAAAATTGTCACCTAACCCAAAAGTCAGTACTGAAAATAAATAAGGCCATTCTATGCGGTCAAATGCCTTTTCAGGCGTCCAATGAGAGAACCAAACCATCCACCCCTCTTTATTTAAACTCTTGTATTACATTTAAAAGGCGTCTAACATTATTGCATGAATTGCGCCCTTTTATGAAGCCAGTTTGATCCACTTTAATTATTGATTGTAGTATGTCTTCCAAACGAACAGCCAAGATTTTGGACAGTAATTTACGATCAACATTCAGCAAAGCTATAGGTCTGTATGACGAACAGGATTCTGGAGGCTTCCCCTTTTTAAGGATAACAGAAATGTTTGCATTTGTAGAGTCTGAGGAAGGCCTTTACCTGACACTGAGATTTTAAACATCTCAAACATTGGGTCTAGTAACACATCATGAAATTCTTTATAAAACTCACTGCTAAAACCATTAGGTCCTGGGGCTTTCCCACTTTGTAGCATCTTTATTGCATTTAACACCTCCTCTCGTGAAATAGGAGCATTAAGAATAGATCTTTGCTCCTATGTAATTGTTGGAAGACTAATACAGGAAAATAAATTGTCTTTGAGGAATTATTAATTTGTTCCAAAGTATAAAGATTAATATAAAAGTCTTTAAAGCTATTATTAATTCTTCTGTTATTATAAAACTGATTCCCATTGGAGTCAATGATTGATGTAATGTATTGAGAGACAGATCTTTTCTTGCCACATATAAGATATGCCAAATACTTTACCGATTTGTCTCCATGTTCATAGTACTTTTGTTTGACATATCTAGCTTTTTTCTCCGCAATCCAGGGTGGATCTAAGAGATTTAATCTCGTTCAGTAACTTGGGAGACGGAATTTAAAAATACAATTCTTCTTTTTTCTGTCTTTTTCCAATACTTCCTGCTTCTCTTGTTTTTTCCGTTTCTTATTAGCAGACAATGAGATAATTAAACCTCTGGCATAGGCCTTACATGTCTCCCATAAAAGAGAAGGGTCATCCGTAGATTTTTTATTTATATCAAAAAAGTGCCTAAACTCATTTCTAAAGTACGATGTGAAATTATGATCCTTCAAAATGGTAGGATTTAATCTCCGTTATCTAGTCTTTCCAAAACATCCTTTCAAATTAACAGTTAACACTCGAACCGCCACGGGGTAAAATTTACCCATGGCTGTTTTTCAAATGTACATAACACATTTTAAATAAAATATCCAAGTCTCCCAGTCACTGACTTTTACTAAAACTGTGTTATTTACAATCCCCTGTTGTTAAAAATTGTTTAGATAAATCCATATTTAAAAACGGGGCATTTATACCTATAAAAGGCAGCAGGTCAAATTTACCCCTATATAATTCCTCTATTTTCGCGCTGTGTTTGAGCAATGTGTCGGTTTACTGTAAACAGTCACACTTTGGATTAATTATACATTTTTGTTTGCAATTTTGTATTGGGTATTGTTTGCTACTGTGTTGCTATTTATTCAAGTCTGCCCGTTTCCTGAAAAAAAAATCCGATATGATGGAATGAATAAAACAATTTTCGTTATTATTATAAGTTTATTGGTGTTGTTCTCTTATTCAAATTATAAATTATATAACTATACAAATGAATAATTAATTAGGCCAAACTGTGCGCTTGAATTCGTATGTTATCCCTATCGTAAGTTGTCATACATCATGCAGTGCTGTGAATTATTATTGCTCTTCATTGTCTATTTAGGGTATTTTAGTAATTTAAATAACTTGGGTTATCTTAATATGGTATTAATGACATTTTCATATTGTAATATTACACCACCCAAATATGTATTTATTTCCATCTAATGGAAATAAATGGTTTAGGCTGGTTTAGCCTATAGTCACCAAAAAGTGATTAGTATAGCCTGCTTAAAATAGCATAAAACAACAGGACAAAAACATAGTTGATGACTAAAAATAATAATTTCATGACTCTATACATTACTTTGTGAAGACAGTGGCATAATACAGTAACATATTAACATATTATTATTATTATTTTTAGCTGTATCATTGCAGTAATAATCTGCATGGGTAAATTTTACCTGCTGGCGGTTTTAGGTATACAGCGACCCCTGGCGGTTCTAGTGTTAAGGTAACAAAAGCATGGTCTGATACAACTATATTCCCAATACGACTGTCAGATATGATATCAAATGAGGTCTTGGGAATAAAAAATAATCTATTCTGGTGTGGCACTTATGGGGCGCTGAAAAGTATGTGTATACCTTGCTCAATGGATGAAAAAATCTCCACACATCCACAAAACCCAAGAACCTACAAATTGCATTTAAAGTTTTGTGGGGAAAGCGGGGATATTTTTTGTGCAAATCTGTCCTTGACAGGGTTTAAAATACAATTGAAATCTCCCCCTACTATGACATTTTCGCTGTTCATCCGTGAGAATTTTAAGATGTTTTTTGTGAAAAAATCTGGTGGGTGGGTGGGCTGGAGGGCAAAAGACATTCATCAAGGAGATTTCGTATCCCTGTACAGAGCCTTTAATCAAAACATATCGCCCATATTTGTCATTAACAGATGTTTCCAATTTAAATGGTAAGTTCTTACTTATCAATATTGCTACCCCCTACTTTTTGCCGAGAAAGAGGAAAAACACCTGCCCAAAGCCTCCTTGCTGTAGTTTCATATGTTCTACATTGTCTAGATGGGTTTCCTGTAGAAGTGCAATGTCAATCTTTTCCTTTCTAAGATAACAAATACTTTTCTTTCGTTTTATGGGGTTATGAAACCTCTGACATTTCATGTACACATTTTCAGACAATTACTTATCATAATATTAATCTGTAACGTACATGCTATTTGAATCTTTGTATTCCACAATCAATCTTGCAAATGAAGAACATACGATTACAACATTGGGCTGATAAACAAAACAATTACTCTACTAAAACTATAGTAGTAAATCCACCAGATACTGTCCGAATTTTGACAAACCTGCACTATTTTATTCCAAAGCGTCTACGAAAGCGGATGCTTCTTCTGGGCTACCCAATTTCTTAGGCTTTCCGTCAACCATCACTCTTAATATTGCTGGGTACAGAAGTGCATAATCGATCTTCTTTTCCTTCAGCCATGCTTTCACCTGATCAAATGTGTTTTGCGTTTCTTTATCAATGCCGCAGAAAAATCATTGAAGAATAAGACCCGTGGCGATTTGTCATCTCCAGCACGCCGCGCTGCATCCATAACACGTTGTATATCTGTGAAGTTGTGGAATTTGATGATCACAGGTCTGGGACGTTGATTCAGACCCGGTTTCGGTGCTAGCGAACGATGCGCCCAGCTTTAGTGGTCATCTGAAGATGATCAGGAATCCACTTTTCAAAGAATTTAACCGGATCAGAGCCCTCTGTCGCTTCAGGTAGACCGATAATTTGAACGTTGTATCTGCGTCCTCGGTTTTCTAGGTCATCGATGTGGTCCGTCAATTTGTGCACCTGTTTCTCCAAGGCCGCTGTTTTTGTGTCCACAAATGAAGTAAGAGTCTCAACAGCAGCAATCCTCTCTTCCGCATCCCCAATTCGCTGATTCATCTTCTGAAGTTGGGCTGTTTGGTCATGTATTGCTTCCAGGACTGTAGCAATTTTAGTATGTATTGCACACATTATATTTTCTGTCATCTTTTCCATTGCTATTAGTAAGATCGGCTCCGCTTCGTCGACAGAGGTGCAGGCCTCCATAGTAGCCTGTTCAGGCTCGACCGGCCTGGATTTTGTCGATTCTTTCGTTTTCTTGGATTTACTACTTGTCGGTTTTGCTAAATAATCTGAAATCTTGAAAATAATTTATGCTTAAAATCCTCACCTTCTATATTTTTCTTCTATCTTCACAGATTCAAATGAGTGCATGGTGTGTCCAGATGAGTTCTGGTCCAATACAAATAAGGATCAGTGTGTCCCTAAAGAAGTAGAGTTTCTATCGTATGAGGATCCTCTGGGCATCTCTCTGACCACTGCTTCCCTGCTTGGCACCTGCTTCTGTGCTCTTGTGATGGTCATCTTTACTCATCACCGTAACACTCCCATAGTACGCGCCAACAATTCAGAGCTCAGCTTCCTGCTGCTGTTGTCACTCAAAATGTGTTTCCTCTGTGCGCTACTGTTCATTGGTCAGCCACAGTTGTGGACATGTCAGTTAAGACATGCTGTGTTTGGCATAAGCTTTGTCCTGTGTATCTCCAGCATCCTAGTCAAAACTATGGTGGTAATAGCTGTGTTTAAGTCATCTCGACCAGAGGGCCAAAGTGCATTAAAATGGTTTGGAGTAGCTCAACAAAGATGCACAGTTCTGGTCCTAACAGCCGTCCAGGTTGTTATATGTGCAGTCTGGCTTTCAACTGCCTCTCCAACACCCCATAAAAATAACCAGTATATCCGCTCTAAAATAGTATTTGAATGTGCTATTGGCTCGGTGGCTGGTTTTTCTATGTTGCTGGCATACATTGGACTGTTGGCAGCAGTGAGCTTCCTATTAGCCTTCCTGGCAAGAAATCTTCCCGATAATTTTAATGAAGCAAAGTTTATCACTTTCAGCATGTTGATCTTCTGTGCTGTGTGGATTGCATTTGTTCCAGCATATGTGAGTTCACCAGGGAAATATGCAGTGGCTGTGGAGATTTTTGCCATTTTAGCTTCTAGTTTTGGATTACTGGTGGCCATATTTGCCCCAAAGTGCTACATCATCCTTTTACATCCAGAGAAAAACACAAAAAAAGCCATCATGGGAAGAGATACACACAAAAAATGATATTTTATTAACAAAGTTTATGAGGAGCACATTCAGATATTCTACCCAATCAAAGCGAGAAGAGGCATATGTACAGAGCTGACTTGCATCTGTTCCACGACAGTATCCCTCCTCCAGCCCAACTCCTCACTCTGGGGGGGTTGAGATTGGTCTGGGTGGTCTGAGTTTGGGCCAGATTTCAAGCTTGGAGCCCTCTCCTCAGAGAGCACAGCAAAAACACATATTTTGTACTATATTACATGTGTAAGTGCAAACTCATTAAATAATTTTACATTGTGGTCTAAAATTGTGAACCCTGCCACTACTTATTAAATTGGGCTTTCAACTCTGTAAACAAATAAGCAAAATGTTTGTAATGCCTGCTTTTTTGTAGTATCATAATTATTAATATTAGGCATGTAGCGGTGAACGTATTTGTACCGAAAATGTTCGTTATGTTTTTTTTAGCATTCATGTTTTACAAATGAATGCAGCATTGTTTTAACTGCACTTTAACTTTTATATACAGCTATGGCCAAAAGTATTGGCAGTGGCATGAAATGTATTTATATTTATGTCACAATATTTACAATGTTGATCCTTCTTCTTCATAACCTCTTCAATTCACTCTGGACCATCAACATCTTTGTTGATCCAAGAACAACATTCCAATCAACCAATCAGATTTTAACTCTTTCCCCGCCAGCGTTTTTAAAGAAAAATTACCAGCCACCGCCAGGGTTTTTGATCATTTTCACAAAAATGTAATGGCTCATAGAATATTTTGTTGCATGAATAGCTGAGCATGCAATATATCAAAAGAAAGAGCAGATCCTGTGCTTTTAAACAAAATCTTTAAGCTTCATGCATTCCTTTTTTATCAACACTTAAATATGGGTAAGTTTCATAAAAAAATTTTTTTTTAATTTTTTTCACGTTTTTGTCAAACACCTAACTGACCCAGATTCAGAGTGATGATTGAACACAGATGTAGTAGATTGAGTCCATCAACACCCCTACTGCCTGCACAGTCCTATAGCTCGTCCTGGGTCAACATTTCATTCAGTAGCATTAGGCCATTTTGATTTATATGATGTTTAATGTTGATGATGCATATGCATACATACGATCACTTGTTTTTTGCGACTTCTTCACCTATGTTTTGATCAGGAGATTCTTTACTCATTCAGAAGATCCGTAATAGCGTCCCCTAGCGTATAACAGTGAAAACACGGAAATCCAGAAGATTCTGTGTTTGTCTGGGAAAGAGTTAATGAACTTTTAAAAGTTAATTTTATGTCAATCTTTATGAAAAATAAGTTTATTAAAGTGTGGTAATAATATACTAAAATTAAATTGTTTAAATAAAAAAATAAGAAAATATACTTTCAGTCTATTTTATATACTTCTCAGAAATATACTTTATGTACTTCTCAGAAAAATTCTTAAAATTGCACTTAAGTATACTTGACTTACACTGACAGAAAAGTATATTTGGCCTATACTTGTACTAAATCTTCAAGATATCAAGATATACTCAAAAGTATAATTAAGTATTCAAAGTATACTTAGCTTGTAATTGTGTTTAATCTTTTGATTGAGTAGCCTATTAAATATATTTTTTTACATAGTTTTACATACTGTCTTATAAACGTACTTCAATCATGACAACTCTCGGAGTGAAATAGATTCAACCAGCATTTTATTAGCATAGAGCATGGAATGTACATAGGCTTGATTTTGGCGGACAAGATCTGCTACGTTGCTGCTGCTGCTGCTGCTGAGCAAATACATAATGTTCAGCTTAGTCAAGATAACAACAAGGAAGGCTGCTACAGAATGATGTAACCCCCTCAAAGCAGTGGACCTACTGGTCCATGCTGCATAAAGGAGGCGGCCGAATTACTATGGCCTAAAACCAGCAGATCTGTACACCAAAATATGTGTACTGTTGCTGCTCCTTAGAGCTATAAGCGTGTGTACGGCTATCTATGTGTGCCTAGGCCTGCTTTGTCGAATGGCTTAACACTAATGGACTTACCTGTAAGTGTGCCTCTTACCTATTGCATAGATGTAGTGTTTATTTATTTATTTATTTTTATTTATTAAATGCTCAATTGCTTTTGACCTTCCAAGATGTCTTTGGAATTAGGTCTAATGTAATGCTGATGATTTCCAGCGCCCCATCTCTTTAAGGGTAGCGGATGGCACTCTCAGAGCGGCTGTCGTTGCTGCGGCGATTCTGAAAGAGTGAGGGGTGTATACTTCGCCGTTTAATCCTCAAAGATGGCATAGCTGTTTCAGTTTAGCGGAGAACCAGGCGCTGGTCATAGGTTTGCCGTCTGCTGTGAGGAACAGCGGGTCTTGGGGGGGCGGCGTTTCTCCGGGATTGCAGATATCGTGACATGGAAGAAAAAGGGCAAAACACAGAATTAATTCTGGATAATAAAATATGCGATCCTTTATTGGATTTGTCGGTTTTTGAGTGCTTTAAGAGTAAAGAAAAATGTTTTTTGAAGAAGGTGAGATCGGCTATAGTAGGATTAATAACAGGATTAAATGATAAGGATTTGCATGTGAATTCCCCGCACCTTAAAAACCCATAAAAGGCTGCAAGAAAAACAACCTCAAGGATTGTGTTGGTATAAAGATCGAAAATTGCTTCTCCTTTTTTAGATGGAGAAGCAATTTGTGCAAAAGAGGTAGAGTAATGGGTAACCGTTTGTCTTTGGTTGCAGGAGAAGTCTTCATGATACCGTTCAATAGCAGACGAATAGCGGGATGTTTGAAGAGGCTTGGTGCGTTTGGGTCCATGCAATGAAGATGGAACTGAATGCCTGCCAGTGTAGCTTTGATGAAAGGGGGTTGTAATTTGCGGGAATTAACACAGTAGACCATGAAAGCGGCTAGCACTTTGAAATGTATTGGAAAAGGGGAGAATGCGAAGGCGGCACAAAACAGAGAAAAATGAGACCAGGCTGATCTCGGACGGCCATTTATGCGCAAACCACTTGTTCCCGAACATCCCCCCTGAAACCTGTGGATGGAGCGGCGTCTGTAAAAAATTGAAGGGAGCTGGAAGTTTCAAAAGTGTCGTTGTAAAAGAAAGATATTCCATTCCATTAATTTAGTAGGTGGGTCCAGAAACGTAATTCGGAAAGACATCCTTCGTCTAACGTGATTAGATCGTGTAGATTGTCAACTGTTTTTCACAAATCTAAGAGTCTGGATATGAAAGCATGGCCGTGAGGAATAATTTGCATAGCGAAATTAAAGTGACCTAATAAAGACTGCATATCTTGTTTCGAAAGAGACCGAACAGTTTGGAATTCGGAGACAATTTGGCGAATGCGTTTGAGCTTTTCTTCTAGGAGGGATTCTTGCATTGTTTTGCTATCCAATATGATGCCTAAAAAATTGAGACGAGTAGATGGACCGATTGTTTTTTCTTTGGACAAGGGAATTTTTAATTTGGAAAAAAATCTCTTGAGTTTAGATAGAGAGCGCTCAGCGGGAGAGTTGGGAAAATCGACCACGAGAAAATCGTCTAATAAATGTAAAAGGAAAGGGAGTTTACATGTGTTAAGCAGAATCCAGCATAAAGCTTCCGAGAGACAATCGAAAATCTTAGGGCTACTGCGGCAGCCGAAAGTTAAAGCAGCACTAGGTAACTTTTGCTCTCGGGGTCCCCCTACAGTTGGGAAACAGTATTGTCCTCTACTACTGTCGTAAATTCTGTCATCCTACATCAGGGGATGCATATAGCACGTGCATTTGTTGACATGATAACTATGATAGCCCTGAACACTGCAGGAGGAGTTCACATGCAGGTGTTCTGCTTGCGGCGCATGTGAAATGTCTTCATCCCAGGTACAGTGGCATATGTTTCAGCATGTCATATGAATATATTTCATGGGTTTTATTTTTTTTTTTTTCAAACGCCAAATGATCGCGATGCTCACGTTTACAAGCCAGCGTCATTATAGTAGTCTAGTCTATTGGTTACCGTTTTACAGAATCTATATGATACTTCAATTCAATGTTTGAGTGGTAGGTAATAACCATATATCGTCAGTATAATATCAAGCTACCATAGATGAATCTTCAAATTTGAAAAGTCGATTTGCATTATAGCTTGAGGCAAGACAAATAAACAAATATCACAGACATGTTAGGTATTGTAACGAGTAGGAAAATAGTGTAGCCCCTTTAAGAGCGTTCGCCCCCGGTTGGAGCACCTGCGTTCTGTGTGTGTGTGTGTGTGTGTGTGTGTGTGTGTGTGTGTGTGTGTGTGTGTGTGTGTGTGTGTGTGTGTGTGTGTGTGTGTGTGTGTGAACACTGCGCCTCGAGCTCCCATGTGTGCGGATTATTTTCTGTCTTCTGTTGCAAACATTCATTTATTTTTGTTTTGTTGGGTAATGCTGTGGACGGAAGTGGAGTTTGCGCCGGACTCGTGCGGGCTATTTGATGTCAATCGCCTCCGTGTTTGCATCGACTCCAGTTGCGTTGAGTGAGCTATCCGTATTTTTCACCCGGACACACGCGTTACAGTATCCTAAAATATGATTTTGTTCGTCTTATGTATTTACTTGCAAGAATGTAGCCCCTACCAAACTTGTACACGCCGTTTAGACATAGGCTATCCCTAACCCTCGCACGTCCGAATTTAAGGAAGTGACGTATATGCCGTAAAGCAGTCGAATTTTGTAGTCCCTTTTTTTTCTCGGGTTACTACCCGAAACCCGAAGTTTAAAAGTACGATTAAAAACGATACAGACCCCGTCAGGCTATGGCAGACATGTCATTCAACCTATTGTAAGTCGATGTATCATCACAAGAGTCTTGAAAATATATTATGAAGGTTGAAAAGTTACCTAGTGCTGCTTTAAACGCACTGCGAAGTGCATTTTAGATCTCCATCTGACACCGAAAAGGTGCCATTGAGAAGGATGTATTGGCATGATTTTAAATGCGTCTGTTATGTCTGCTTTGCTTAACCATGCGCCTTCACCTGCTGTTTTGATGAATTGAATGGCGTGATCTATGGTAGCGTATGAAAGAGAGAATATATCCTCCGGAATTAAGCTGTTAATACTAGGTGTAGAAGAAAGAGAGATCGATAATTAATCTTTTCTTTCCTGAATATTTCCTAGTAGCGATACCTATAGGATTAATGCGGAAGGTAGGAAACTGAGATTTACTAAAAGGACCTGTTATATATCCTTTATCTAGCTCTTTTTTAATTAGATTATCAACGATTTCGGGTTAATTTGTGGCTGACAGTAAATTTTTGCAAATGTGTATGGACGAAGGAATTAGACTGAGCCCAGCTAGGAAACCTTGGGTTAGACCTCTAATGAGGAAATTAACCCAACAGTGATTTGGATGAGAAGATAAATTTTTTGACACGTTGACGGGAGTAGAAGGATGTTAATTCATCTTTTGAAATGTTGCCTGAGGGGACAAACATTTCTAGGATGACTGTCGCCACACAAAGAACAGCAGTGAAGAAATCTACATTTGGTGTAAGGGCACACTGATTCGTTAAAGTTAATACATAGAGGAACAGCAGAATTAAATGAATCGTTCACCTGTTTAGAGAAAAAAGTGTTTTTTGTCCCAGAACGTGTTTTTGCAGAGTTGATGGAACTTTGCTGGGTTTGAAGGTATGCCGTTCTGGGGCATAAGCTTTCGGTGTGAGAGAAGGAACTGCAAACTGAGCACGAAATCGCCCTGTGGCCGGTGAAGTGCCGGCTGATCAGTTCGAGATCTATAACTGACCAATCGAGTTTTTGTTGAAACGGGAGTTATACAAAGCTGCTTTTGCTGAGAAAGACTTATGGTATTCGTAGAAGAGTGAGCCACCATAATTAAGCGCGAGGTTGGAAATGATGGCATGGTAAGTGTCTAATTCAGCTCATCTATCGGGGAAAATTTTTCATAAGGTGTCTCTGTAAACGCCAAAAGCTGCATTGAATTCGGCTAGAGCTAAACTTTTGGACAGTCTTGGGTCGCAATCTTTAAGGACGAGAGAAATGGCTGTTAGGATACGATATAAGTAAAGCCACAAAGATGAGGAAGTACCTCCTCAGTAAGTAAACGTCTTATGTCCCATCCAAGCAGCAACCTCCCCCAGTTTCTCTTGAAGCCAATACGGAAGTGACTTAAACTGCAGTTCATCGACTGGCCTCTAGAGACAGGCTCCAAAAGGGAGCAGAATCTCATTGAGCCTCATGTTAAAATGCCCAAATTTACAGCAGAATACAAAATTTACCTGGTAAAAATTGTGGTTATGGTCTATGTGGCTAATTTTGCCCTTCATGGGGGTCAGATGTTGCTTCAGGCGATTTCGTCCCTTAAATGGGACCATTTGCTCATCAACGTCAGCTTCTCTGACATGGGTATTGCATAGAGATCATTTTAGAGATAAGATGTGTAATCAAGGGCCGGATCTTGAACTGCTCATCAAAATTGTCATCAGATCGAACTGGTTGATCTTCATTATCATTGAAATGCAGGAATCTGTGCTGCATACAAATTTGACTGGTCTAAAATAACGCCAAGTATATCATCAGAGAAGAATGTCTTAAAGTACGGATAAGGGGATAAGATGTCATCAGCTTGTGGAAAGCTGCCTTGCCAATCAGGGTATGCAGGGAAACTAGAATCATAGCTGGTTTTCCACCTTGGTTGCTGAGGGACATCCCCACCATCATCATCCTCAGATTCATTTTCTTCTTCACTTCTCTCATAATTGTTTACTTCATCACCTTGAAAAAGAGAACATTTATGGTTGACTGAACCATACATTTTTGCTGTCCTTTCGTCGTCACTGTCACATCCCTCAAGCTCACTGTCCTCACTACAATATCCATTGTTGGGTATGACTCTGACAAATAGCTTATTTCTGTCCTTATGTATGTCCCTACGCCCATTTTCCTGTAAACATCAGTGCAGAAAACAAAGCAAAATCAAAAACACTGATTTTGGCCTTTTAGAAAGTCTGTCATTAGCATGATATTGCACTGAAAACTAGCCTGTAAAATTAAATAATTATTATTTTGTATTATACTGTATGCAAATACATGCAATGATACGTGATTACATCCAAACACATTGTCAGCGAAGACTTCCTTGAAAAGTACTCCTTATCACACTACGCACCCTGAGGCAACAAAAAGCAGTGTTAATTTTGACAGCAAATTTTGATTTAGTTTTAGTCATAGTCTTTTGACTTAAATGCCATTTAGTTTTAGTCATATTTTAGTCACCTGAATTGTTTTTAGTTTTAGTCTAGTTTCTAATCTAATGAGTTTAGTTAAATTGTAATACATTAAGCATTTAAGCATTACATAACCGACTGTCACTTGAACTGACATTTTGACATAATTTTGTTTTTGACATTAAAAATACACAAAAGAGAGCTCAATTCACTTTTTTTGTCTGTTTTATTAAAAACAGCTATATAGTTTTTATAACTTTGTATTTCTGTTTTAGTCAGTAGGCCATATCAGGTTAAGCTAAAGCTTCAAATAAGTTTGTTTATTTATTTATTTTTAATTTCAGTTAACATTTCTTTAATTTCAAGTAATTACGTTTGGTTAAATGGTTTTAGTTAACTATTATAACTCTGATACTTTATTGAATATGTGTCAAATACTGGTCTTTCCTCCTGACTATAAATTAAATGGGAATGAAATTAAATACAGTTTATTGTGTAACCAAAAACGAATATATAATGCCGTGACTTTTAATGATAAACAAGCTCGAAATACACCGGGACTTTTATTTTGAAATGTTTGCGCCTCTGGTGCAGTTGCAGCTGCTCATTCAAGTTCAGATTAGATAAAATATGCATTGTTACAACCCTCTAAAACATATTACTATATAAACATCGTAAAGTAAACATTGTCATTATTCATCAGCATTAGTTCATAAACAATTGCATGGCATAAATGTACGCTAATGTTCATTGATTGTGAGCCGCTCTGGAGTGCTGTATTGGGGATGCGCGAGCCTGTAGAGCGTGCAACAGCGCCATGTTTTCCAGCGGTTAGATCAGCACATTCAAATCAAATGTGCACAACTGTTAAACAGGATATCAGTTCTGACTGGATCTCTTCCCTAATCGTCCCTCCCTAACATTTTCGTCTCGTTTTTATTTTTTGACGAAAATGACAGTTGATTTTCGTCATAGTTTTTGTCATCCAACACTAGTTTTTATTTAGTTATCGTCTCGTTTTCGTCAGTGAAAAAAGGTAGTTGACGAAAATTATGACAAATTATTCGTCAACGAAATTAACACTGACAAAAAGAAAAACTGCTTCATGTTAAATAAGATTACTAAAGCAAATAATCTTGCCACCTTCTCACACCATGTGCTCCTGTGACCACATTTGAAGTACCACCTTCAAATGATGCTTGATAGTGGCTTCCACACCTTATTGGACTGTTCCATAATAATTATTTTATCATTTTGATTGGTTGCAAACAGGTTTTTCATTCCATTAGTCTTGTAGCAGACTGCATGAGTTGTGTAACACTAGTGGCTGTTTCACGTGTGGTTTCGTACCTTTGTGCAATCTCGTAGACGCGGACCAGGGTACGTGAGCACTCCTCCAGCAGCCGTTGCACAATTTCAGCATCTCCCATCGTGTTAGTAAACACCTTCACACTGATTGAGTCCTGCCCCTTCTCAGAGCGATCTACGTACACAATGGAAACTTTCTCGTAAATGTTATCTCGGAGCACATGGAGTGGCTCACTTGCCTTACGGACTCTATTCCGATGGCAGCAGCATGTTCAGATGATGGACCATATGCATGCTCTTCTTCCTCCACGATACGAGCATAATCCCAGCGGCCTGACCTGGGGTTCTTGTGGAACTCCACTTGGACTCTTAAATGAGTTTGTTTCTCTCAACTTGTGAATCCAACTCATTCAGCCAGTAAACAAAGAGATGTTCGTTTTTCTTCATTCTCTGTTTGGGGATAGTTGGATTCCACAAGCCGCTCATATTTACGTGTGAGTGTTTACCCACCATTCACGCTCTCTCCCGACTATCCACCATTTTTGTTTCCTCTGGCAACGTCTGTTTCAGTTTAATAGCTTAAAGATCCCATGACATGGATTTTTTTTATTATTTTGTAATGTTTCCTGAGGTGTACTTATATTGTTAGTATGATTTTTATATCATAAAATGTCATAATTTAGAAAAATAAAGGCATTTTTATATCCTGAGTTTAGCCCTCTGGCTTAAATGCTCTGTTTGAAGGGGCATGTCTGCTGTAAGACGTCAGTGTAAATGCCCACTGTTGTGATTGGCTGACATCTTTGCATTTGAAATGCGTATTACATGTGGAACCCCTCTCGAATACTTTTACTACGTTTTTTAACTATTACAGCTGCAGAGATTAACAAATTGTGAAAGTATTGATTATAGCATTATTTTTTAGATCTTCCCATCACATGAAAGGCTGCAGTGATGAGCACTGAGTAGACAGACAGTCTGTTAATCGTGTGAATGCAGTGTTCTCGTCATTGTGTAGTGTTGGGAGTTCCCTTTCGAAAGGGAACTCGCGCTGCGTCAGCTTGACGCTACGGGGAACGCCTCCAGCGTGACAGGTGTCTGAGCTACAATCGAATCACATCAGTCCTACTGACCGGCGACAGCCGATGATGTCATCAGGGTGCGACCAGGAAGTATATAAGGGCGCCTCTGCCAACATGACACCGCTTCTTCGTCTTCAGTGACTGTCTTGTCTGGTGTATACAAGTAAGAGAGAATCACGTTAGCAAAGGATGAAGTGCTCACAGAAGACGCGGCACTTTAGGAAGTGCACGGATCCGTGTCCGAGGTATTTGACGCCTGAGGACACGCATAATCTCTGTGTCAACTGTCTGGGGGAAGAGCACGCGCGGGAGGTTCTCGAGGGAGCCTCTTGCGTGAATTGTGAGCGTTTTTCCATCCGAACGCTCCGCTCTCGCCTGGCCCTCTTCTCGAGGGAAGAGGGGCCAGCGTCTGGGGACGGTCCCGCTCACGCCGAGGCGGAGCGGCGACGTAGGTCCTGGGGTTCCCAGACGGACATGGCTCGTCGTCTGGAGGAGGGTGTGGTCCTCACAGAAGATCAGCCAGGTCGCGAGGGGCGGCTGGCGGAGGAGGAGTCGGATTTCTCCTCCTCGTCAGCCGATGCTCTTCCAATCGAGCAGAGGATGGCTGGGCAGGGTGGTGATGAATCGGTTGAGGCCGAACCCTCTCAGCCATCTTGCCCCGTGTATGCGGAGTTGATGGGTGTTATGGAGCGCGCCACCAACAGGCTGGAGTTACACTGGCAGCGCGCTAGGAGAGAACCAGAGCGTCCAGGTCGCCTGGATGATCGCTTTCTCTCCGGCCATAACCCATCACCTCTAGGGAGCCTTCCATTCCTCCCCGATCTGCACGGTCAGATCGCGGGGGCATGGAAGAACCCATACTCGGCCAGGTTAATTCGGCATCAGCGTGGGAACTTCGCTGATGTCGAAGGATTGGCCGAGTCTGGGTACGTGTCGATGCCTCCTATCGATGAGACGTTCGCGAACTATCTCGCATCGGGGAGGCCATCGACACTTAGAGCTCCCACCCTGCCGTCTAAAGCAATGAGAAACACCTCGCGCTTGAACGGCAGGGCATACACGTCAGCGGGTCAGGCCGCTGCAGCACTGCACACCACTGCGGTGCTGCAGGCATACCAGGCCAACTTGCTGAAGGATCTTGATCAGGGGGAGGGCCTACCCCCTGACGCGATGGCTGAGCTCCGCCTCACCACAGATCTGGCTCTCCGTGCTTCCAAACAAACGACGGTCGCCATTGGGCGCTCAATGGCGGCTATGGTAGCTACGGAGAGGCATCTGTGGCTGAACCTTGCGGACATCGGGGTGAAAGAGAAGGCCTTTCTCCTCGATGCCCCGGTTTCGCCCTCTGAACTCTTTGGCACCTCCGTCGAGGCGGTGGTGGAAAGATTCAGAGAGGCGAAGGCGCGCTCAGCCGCATTTAAATCATGCATTCCGCGGAGATCCGGGGCCGCACCCAGGCAGGCGGGAGGCCCTGGTCCGTCATGGCCCGAGGGCCAGCGACAGGACCAGCGAGCCAGTGTCGCCTCTCGTGCGCCCCCTCAGTGGCGGAGTAGGGCGCAAAAGAGGCGGGACTCCCGCACTAGGAATCGGAAGGACGCCGGAGAGCAAGGTCGGTTCCAGCGAAGAAGACCACGCTGGGACAGGTCTCCTCCCCCTAGGGCGCGCTGAGATTAGGGAGGCGTCCTTCTCCTAGTTTTTTCTCCCCAGGCGCTTTTACACCAGGCCGGGCGGGCCCATGATGAGCGGAGAATCAGTCAGACTCTGACGGCCTGCCTGGCTTGGTGCGTGAGTGCGCCTCCCTCAGCCCCGTGGTAGTATTACACCTAAGCATTCATATGGAAATAAAGCTTGTGGGTCGATATCATGGTGTGCCGCAGGAGAGCGGTAAGTCCCCTATAAATGGGAAATTATTTCATATATTTCTGACTTATGCTCCCTGCTGAGGGCTTCGGGGATCTCTGGATATGTTCTAAAAAGGGCCTGTAGTTCCCCTGTTAGGTTGGCTAGAATGATTACCAGTTGCTTAAGCTCGGTATAATTGAGCTAGTATTGCTAGTGGAGGCCAGCAAATATTATATATGCGACACGCTGTGTGTGCTGTACACTCCTTTGTTATTCCCAGTTCTGAGAAACCAAGAAAATGCGTTAGAATTAATGCCGGGAATGCTGCTTATTCCTGAGGGTTTGTAGCAAGAAGAAAAAAAGAAAAAAAAAAAAGGAGAGGGGCTTGTTTTTTTTCTGAGGAAAGGCTTGCATTTTTTCTCCTAGTATTAAACTACTAACTGGTAGCCGCCTCAGGGTAAGGCGGTCTGTTTGTTCTCTCAGTGTAAATTTCTGGAGAGTGCAGGATCAGACTATGCTAGAACTACAGTTAGATCTAAGGTCAGATCTATGTAATGACTGGCACTTCCACTCGAGTGCCCCTTTTTGCTATGATGCAATAGTAGTGGCCCTGTTCGGGATCTCGGGTATAGATCTAGATTGGCCTAGGCTTTCTAGGGATTACGGAGTCGCGCGCCAAGAAGCGCTAGCGCTCCGGGTAGCTGTTCCTTTTTTGAACTTAGCTTTATTATTTGTCCCTAATGCAGCCTCCTCTTACGCAGAGTAGTCCGGCCAAGGCCCGCCCCCTTGCCTGCGTTCTGGGGCCTTTGTTAGTAATGCAGGTTGGTGCTGTGCAGAATTGATAGCGACTTAGCCAGTAGTCGTGGGGCAACCTGGCCCTCCAGAGCTAACGTTGAGAGGCCGCCAGTTTTTTGGCAGGCGCTGGCCTTTCTAATGTATTTTCATGGCCAGTTGGTCGTACTCCCCTGTCAAAGCAGGGTAGATTTGAGTACCTCCACATCCAGCTCTGTATCATTCTGCTTCACCCATGGCTCGGGTTGAGCAGCACTTCACAACCTTTTGGTTTATGTAGGTTTGGTCGTGAGCTCCCTTGTAGCCAGAGCATTGCCATGGCTGACGCCCTCACACGGTATGACAGGCGCTATTAAAGCTAGGACCTTCATGAGGTGGGTGGCGTATGTGGTACTCCCCCCGCTTAGGGGGTACAAGGCGTTTGGTTTGCCGAGTACCCTGCTATGGACAATGTGATTAGGTTCCAGTGTTTGTAGGCGCTGCCGTTAAGATTGCACCATTGTACAGTTGGCTCCAGAAGGAATTGGAGGCCTTCGGGATGGGTCACTCAGCTAGGCTGGGATGATTTTTTAGGCCAGCTGGCTGTGGGTAGCCGGCTGGGGCAGTCTTGGCAGTAGACTCCAGGTCAGGTGGTAGGCCTCAGAGTTAGGCCTCCTTGCGAGTGAGTCCCGACGTTTGGGGAGGTTGGCAAATTACTAGCTGCAACCTTGAACATAGGTAGTCAGCCTTGGTAGGCCTCTGCAAAGTTCGGCCCCTTGTGTATTGCTGTATATATTACTCCCCAACGATGTCGGTTTCAAGTAGCAGTTCCCAACTATAACCCTTGTCAGCAGTTGGATGTTTATTTTTGTCAGCCAGCAGAGAAGCTACTGTCATCCCAAGGTTATAACATTGCAGTTTTTTACTCCTGTCACCAGGAAGCTGTCCCTGCAGGCCTGCTGTGAAGTGGTAGGCCCCATTGGGCCTCCCTGGAAACAGGCTCCCATCCGCCAGTCGCTGTGTCAGCTAGCATGGGCTGCTAAGCTGTTGTTGGGTGGTAGGCCGCACCAGGCCTCCCTAAGACTGGTCGTAAGGTGGTAGGCCTCACCGGGCCTCCCTAAGGGCATGTTCCTGGGCTCCAGTCACCTGAGAAACAGCTAGCACGAGTCGCTATCAGGTAGTAGGCCTCACTAGGCCTCCCTGAGGCTTGCTATCAGGTAGTAGGCCTCACTAGGCCTCCCTAAGGCTTGCTATCAGGTAGTAGGCCTCACTAGGCCTCCCTGAGGCTTGCTATCAGGTAGTAGGCCTCACTAGGCCTCCCTAAGGCTTGCTATCAGGTAGTAGGCCTCACTAGGCCTCCCTGAGGGCGAGTCCCCGAGTCAGGATACTCGGCTAGCTGGTGTAGCTTGACCTTCAGGTAGTAGGCCTTCACTAGGCCTCCCTGAGAAAACGAGTTTCCGTTTTTCAGCTACTTTGACAGTCGGCTTCAACTGCTATCAGGTAGTAGGCCTCACCAGGCCTCCCTCTAAGCGAGTTCCTGAGCATGACCTCTCAGGCTTCTCTGGCATACACTGGGCCTCCCTAGGCCACCCTAATGGGTCTTTGGATCTCAGTTCAAGGGCTATTGACTGGCATGATGCTGACAGCTAGTGGTCACCCTAGCGCGACTGGTGTCGCTTCTGCTACTTGGTCCCCAAGGAGGGGATTTCAGCCTGCAACCTGGTTTACCTACCGGGCAGCCCCCTTTAAGTTCCCCTCCTTTCGGAACGGTTATATGTGAGCCAAGGCTGCCTGGGCCTGATCGGGTGGTCGTAGGCCCCTAGGGTGGCCTCCCAATTAGATCAGTTTTTAGGCCAGTCTGGCCTCCTGAGTGTTTCTATCTGATAATAGCTCAGTAGATCCTAGGATTGAGCAGATTACTCCCCTCGCTGGCAAGGGTAGAAAGCGCTAAGCTGAGTGCTGCTCTCCAGGATTCCCGTCTCTGAGATCCGGTCCGAGGAGGCCACTGCCATTCTGCAGTCCCTTGGATTGGATGCCTCCTCAGGAGGCGAGGGTCCAGAGGCTCTGTTATCGAACAGACAGGGATGGCCCGGCTGGAATGCCCGTTGAAAAAGGCACCAGGCTAGGCCTCCTTGGTGGCGGTAGTGGCAGGCTGGGGCGCCCTAGGGCCCCCTAGCCACATTCCCTTAAAGGAGCCCCCTTCTTTCGAATGGGTTGGATCCGGGCCTTTGAGCGGCCTGGGTAGAACTTCTCTAAGTGTTCGAAGCTTCCTACTCGGGCTTATAGCTTGGGCTATGACCGTAGGGAATGCTGTCACTGACAGCCTTGTGTGACCAGAGGGGGAGTGGTTCAGGTATTTCAGTTGAATTTGTCTGTTCTGACAGTTGTCACTGCCAGTAGGCATGCACTCCCCTCGGCATGGCGGCGTTGGTATTTCGTTCCCATTTTCTCATACATCCTTCAGCTGGTAAAGAGTGTGAACCTGAAGGCGTGTGTGTTGATTGTCTGTCCTCTGTTAATAAACTGCAGGTATGTTCAAAAACAACAACAAAAATCCACTATATGATCTAACAAATTGAGACATTGGCTATAATATTAATGTAAGTGAATGTACTGTTGTTGTAATTTTATTTTTAAAATTGAATTTATGTTTTGTGTAAATGTGAATTTTTTTATGAGTATGTTACGACCGCTAGGGGTCAGCCGTAACAAAAAGGAAGCGAGTCTCAATACCAGAGAGATATCAAAATCGTTACAAAGTTTACTTATAATGAAAATAAGGGTTTAAGCATCAGGGGCAGACACAGCCAAAACAATAAACAAAACAATCTTCTTTTAGAACCTAAATTACCTCACCTAAAAAAAAAGAAAACAAAATACAGCTTAACTTACCTATCTCCCTTAACCATAAACAAAGTGAAATTAAACCATAAATAAATTGTCATCAAACCCCCTACCTCCCTTAAAGTGAAAATAATATATACAATTTTTTTCTTTTTACACCAGTATATACAGGGTTTTTGGGCAAACAAATCAGATTCAGAATTCAATAAGTGTATTCAAACAGGCAGTGATCAAATAAACTGGGTAATCAGAAATAGTAACAAGAAACAAACACTCGCAACCTCCTAATACACTCACAATCTCTCTGGCACGACACTCAAACAAACAATGACGAAACGAACAATATAATCAGAAAGTCAATGGAAGCGAATAACGATGGCGATATAGCACAAAGTCAACGAGGCTCGAGGCAAAGGCTGAGTGTTGGGGCGGTCCTTAAGTACTGGTCAGGTGCTTAGCTGGACCAATCAGTGTTACCCAACCGGTAAGTGGAAACCACGCCCACCTGGAACACAGACACAACTATACATATAGATAAAGTATACACAGACAATGACAGATGAAAACAAACAGGATACCTTAGGGTCTTAATAAGTAAGAGACAGAAAGAAATTGATTTGTGGCCTGAGACTTTATTGTAGAGAATGCTCTCTCAGAACAGCCTGTGACTGGAGAGAGTCAGATGGTAAAGAGTGTGAACCTGAAGGTGTGTGTATTGATTGTCTGTCCTCTGTTAATAAACTGCAGACACTGTTTCCCAGAAGAGCCTGGTGTCAGTGGCTCATTTGTGGTGCTGGGTGAAATCCGCTACAAATTTGGTGCCATGACCCGGTTTCAAGAGATCAGCCATCGCAGATCGCCGGGAGTAACCATTGCTGACATCACCTTAAAGGAGAATTTTGGCGAGCAGATAAGCATTGAAACTTAAACATGGACCATTACATTTTACTCCTCGTAATGTTGTTCCAAGTTTACCAAGAGTTTCAACCGGGTTGGGGCGGGGGGGCTTTATTGAATAGTATGCTAGAGCATGACATGATTGCTACCCCAGTAGTCTCCCCACCCATCAAGAATACAAGTCATTCAGGTGTAAGATGTGACTCACCAGCTTCTCATAGTGAAAGACATGGTTCTGTAGGAGTTGACCAACCAAATCAGTGGCAAACTACGTATGTCAGACCTAATGAAGCAGTTAGGCAGTGAAATAGGTAACCAGATCGCTGCCAGCTTGTCATCATCAGGGTAAAATGCCCAGAGAGAAAATGCCCAACAGTCCTTCGCTCAGCCACCTGACTGGTCAAATCTCAACCTAGTTATCAGACATAAGGATATCAAAGAACCTCTGACATTCAGAGGTGACAAAACAGACAGATGCACTATTGGTGAATGGGAGGAGTTGATGCAAATGTATCTAAACAGGAAGGGATTCAGTGTGTCAGAGTAAGGCCAGGAGATTCATGATAGGCTGATGGGCCGTGCTAAAGATGTCATAAGGACCTGCGTTCGCAATAACCCCCTGATTAATGTGAGTAGAGACCCACATGCAATTTTCTCTATCTGGAGACAGCATTTTGGGGATGCAATTCCCTCCACTACCCCTTTGAGAGACTTTTACGAGACCTTGCCCAGGCGATCAGAAACTGGATCAGACTTAATAAGGCTGTTGACCTAGCTGACGAGTGCCTACGGAGACAGTTCCTTAGACACTGTCCGGAACCCACCTTGTATGCGGCTCTGCGAAGTAAACCATTTTGGACTGATAGGGAGGTTCAATTGCTCATAGACAGCAATCATAGAGACAAGCAGTCAGCCAGGGTGTAAAGAGCGTTACAAGTTGAAGAAAAGCCCTCTGTTGCTTGGTGTATGACACAACAGCAAGCTTCTGGCAGTAGTCAGTCTAGTGGTCTTGATCCAGCTCTTCTTGGTAGAGTGGTGTCTCTCCTAGAACAGATTCTCATCTCACAGAAGGGGAGATGAAAACAACCAGAATGTCTTCTGATCCCGAGCGGCCTTTATACTAGAAAGCCCGCACTCTGAGGGGAACAGTTTGGGTACCAGCCAACCAAAATCCCCAGAGAATTTTGCTAATGTTCCGACCAAAGCTGTTGACAGTCTGATTCAAAAGACAAGCGATGATGATGCAGCAAGTACCTCTAAGAATTGTTGTTCACACTTTCAAGAATTGATCTATACAAAAGTGAATGGTGAGGATGATCTTTTCCATGCTCCGGCATTAGTCAAAGGAAAAGTGGAACTCTTAACCCTTGTAGACAGTGGATCTGTAACCTGTACCCTGTGTGAGTCAGCTGAGCGCATACTGCAGGATCATAGTCTCATTTGCGTTAATATGAGTAAACCCACAAATAAAGTGCTGACTGGATGTGGAGGCAACCAGACAAGGCCAAAATGTGCATATGAGCTGAATATAGATTTGCTTGGATGAAAGATGAGGATGACATGATAGTAGGCTTTAATGTTTTAAGACATATGACTCAGCAGGTCAAGAACAAAGTGGTACTGGGAGAAAATCTCACAGCCTGTTAAGGAAAATAGTAATGACTCTCTCCTCAGTCTACTCTCCTCAGTCTACTCTCGGTCATGCTGACTGTTGGCACGGAGACAGGATGCCAAAAAGAGTTGGCACTGTGTTATTAAGACAGTGTGTGACACTGGAGCTGCAACACGAACACCTAGTCTGGGGGAGGTTGAAAGAAGAAGTTCCTTTGTCTGTTGGGAGTACTGTGAACATTATGATTGCTCGCAGTGTGTGTCCATTATGGGCTGATAAATGGATTCTTGTAAAGGTGATAAATATGCTGGATCGACCTGTAGTGTTACTTCAGAATGCAAAGATTGCTCAGATACACCCGTGTCTTGCTCTTGAAGAGTTAGAGCTTACAAAGCACAAGAATTGTGAATCAAGAGAGGTCCTTCAGAATGTTATTCATGTTTGCAGACCTAACGAAGAAGACAAGAAGTTGCAAACAGACTATGCAGTTAAGTTGCAAGAGCTGGGACTGACACAGATCGATATTGACTCTACTGAAGTGAATGACTTCTGGAAAAGGACATTTGCAGACATCATTGTGCAGTATGATGGCATCTTCTCCCATGATAAATTAGATTAGATTAGATTAGATTAGATTCAAGTTTATTGTCATTACACATGTACAAGTACAATGCAACGAAATGAGTTTGGAGCAAACCTCCGAGCCGCAGTTATTTAAAGCGCTGCCACACGCTCTCCAGAAAAAAAGAAATGCAGATTGCAAAGCATGCATGCAAAAAACATAACATACATAACACAGTACACGTGGTCATGTGATGGAATTTTTAGTTGGGACTGAGTAAGGGAGATAGGAAGGAGGAAAGGGAGGGGCAGACGGTTGGACGGGGGCAGGGATGGGGGTAAGGTATGTATGATGCGAGTAAGAGTCTGAAGAGTTCTGTGTTGTGTGAGCTTGTGTTGTGTGAATGTTAGCCATAACTTAAGATGTTTTCGAGTTCAGTTCTGTGGCTTGTCCTTGAAGGGAGATATGGCAGTGCACAGGATTGCGGTGAAGTGAAGAATATTGTCCACAGGATACACCTGAAAGACGAAAAACCATTCCGACTGCCTTATAGAAGGGTTCCGCCAGCTCACTACCACAAGTTAATACAGACCCTGGATGAAATGGAGGCATGTGGTATCATCTGGAAGCCCATCAGTGAGTGGGCCTCACCTTTAGTGCTGGTCTGGAAGCCCTTGGGAGAATTGAGGATATGCACAGACTTCAGGTGGCTTAACCAAAGAACAGAGAAGGACGTATATCCACTGCCTCACCAAGCCGACACCCTTGCATCCTTGGGAAATAACTGTTATTTCAGCATCATGAATTTAACATCTGGGTTTTATAATATCCCTATCCATGAGGATGACCACAAATATACAGCATGCACAACTCCAGTGGGTCTCTATGAATACAACCAAATAGTTCAGGGATTATGCAACAGTCCCGCAACGTTCTCTCGTTTGATGACTGCAATATTTGGGGACCAGAATTACTTGTCTCTCTTTTGCTACCTAGATGACTTACTGGTGTTTAGGAAGACTGAGGAGGAGGCACTCGACCGCCTTGATATGGTATTTTCTCTGCTTAGAGATCACAACCTCAAATTGTCCCAAAAGAAATGTTACTTCATGAGGAAGACTGTGAAGTTTCTGGGTCACATTGTATCAGAGAATGGTATTGCAACCGATCCAACAAAGGAGTCCGTTATCAGTGAGTTCAAGGTTGTGGATTTGATGGAGGAAGATGGAAAGACTCCATCACCAATGAAGATCAAATCTTTCCTTGGAATGGCAAACTATTATTCTCATTTCATAGAGGGTCTCTCAGCATTAGCCAAGCCACTGTTTAAGCTGACCGCTGGGCAGAATATCAGGAAGAAAGGTGGTAAAGGTGGCCCCTGTTTTCCTAAACCCAAACGTTTGAGCCCTGATGACTGGACTGCAGAATGTTACCTTGCTGTGGAAAAGATCAAACAGTCACTTACAGACGCAGTTACTCTAGCACATCCAGACTTTAAGAGATCCTTCCTCTAGTCCCCTGATGTATCTATGGATGGGTTGGGTTGGGTGCGGTTCTGAGTCAGATACCAGAGGGGGGGGGGGGGACCAAGTCCAGTAGCCTACGCTAGTAAGACCCTGTCGAGGGCTCAGTCTCATTACCCAGCTCATAGATTAGAGTTTTATGCTCTAAAGTGGGCAGTTTGTGAAAAGTTTGCTCACTGGTTTAAAGGGACTACATTCACAGTGCTAACGGATAATAATCCTTTGACATATATCATGTCTAAGCCTAAATTAGATGCCTGTGAACAAAGGTGGGTATCTAAGCTGGCCCCCTTTGACTTTGACTTGAAAAACATACCCAGAACATTTCTTCTGATCTGTTGAGTCGACATCCCTTTGCCAGATATCTGGAAGCCTGTGAAGCCTTGGAGAGTAAATGCCTGTTTATTGCCGACGTTTAACACCTTGTGACTAAACAAAGGGCGCTAATGTGAGTGTGCACACCAACTCGCAAAACGGCAGGCATAAAAGCGTAATTTAAAAAAAAACGCCTCTGGTTCATTTTTTTATTTTGACGCGCCACGTTATAAACTGGCTGACCAATGAGATCGGCGCTTTTGTTCACATGCCTGGAGCTGCTGAAGTGATATTAAAACACGACTTGGTGGTGCTCAAGCACAAAACGGTCTTGCCGAGCACACATTGATACCACAAAGAAGTAGTAGTAAGTAGACAAAGAAGAAGATGAGCTGCTCATGCTGCTTGCCAGTTAGTAAAAAGTGTGTGAATGGTTTTGGCCATAGACATAATGGCCCTCATTTATCAATCTTGCGTAGAAACGGGCGTATATGTTGGCGTAAGATTATGCGTACACTCCTCTCACCGCCTGATTTATGAAGCTGTGCGTACCTTTGAAATCCAGGTGTACGCAATACCAGCCCTTGATAAATGCCGCGACTGAAAACGAGCGCCATTTGAATAACACGCCCCTATATATTCAAGTCTCCGCCTCCCCACGCCCTCATTTTACGCCATGGACACACGGAAGACAGCAAAGAAGCGAAACTTCTCCGACGTGGAGATCAAAACCATCACCAGGGAAGTGGAAAAATACTAAATTGTTTTATTTGGGAGTTTAAAGAGTGGGATTAAAGGCGCTCACAAAAACAAAATATGGACCCAAATTACGAGTAGCCTACTGTTAATAGTGTGGGGGTTGAGAAGCGCACTCCAGCAGAGGTAAGAATGTTTTATTGCTTAATATAGACCAATAGTGATCAAGTTAAGCATGAGTTCCCTTTCGAAAGGGAACTCGCGCTGCGTCAGATGATGCTACGGGGAACGCCTCCAGCATGACAGGTGCCTGAAATCACAATCACAAAACGTCAATCCTATTGACCGGCGACAGCCTATGATGTCATCAAGGTGCGACCAGGAAGTATATAAGGGCGCCTTGCCAACATGACAGCATCTTTTCGTCTTCAGGGACTGTTTTGCCTGTATCGAGTAAAGCGTCATCAGAAGCCTAAGCAATGAAGTGTGCCCAGAAGCAACGCCACTTCCGCAGATGTGTGGAGCCATGTACCAGGGAGCTTCCTGTGCAAACTGTGAGCGTTTTCCCATAAGAATGCTCCGCTCTCGTCTGGCCCTCTTCTCGAGGGGAGAGGGTTCAGCATCTGGGGACGGCTCCGCTCTAGCTGAGGCTGAGCGGCGTCTAAAGTCCTGGGGTTCCCAGATGGATCTGGCTCGTCGTTTGGAGACATGGCTCGTCGTTTGGTGTGGTGCTCACGGATGACGATCCAGATCGCGAGGGGCAGACATCGGAGGAGGAGCGAGATCTGGGCTCCTCCTCCTCGTCTGCTGCTCTTCCAACTGAGCAAAGGATGGTCTGCACCGTCATTGAGGCCCTCTAGCCTCTGGGATGGAGCCAGCCCCAGGTGCGGGCGTATGAAGGCCAGCTGGTTGTGAGTAGCCAGCTTGGGCAGTCTGGGCAGCAGACTCCAGGTCAGAGGAGTCTCGACGTGGCGGCCCGTGAGTGGGCCCTGGGGTTTTTCCATCGACGTTGCTCCAGCAGAACCTTGTCAACAAGTAGGCCCTCTTTGGCCTCCTTGGGGATGAGTCCCCAAGTGATAACTGGATGTCCAGTTCTTCGTCAGCAGCAGACAGCTACCGTCAGCCCAGGTGCAGCCGCCAGCCTTCCTCTAGCCGCGGCAGGGTTCATAGAATCTGCAAGGAAGGGACTTTCATAGATTGCCTACAGCATGGTTACCTACCAGGCAGGCTTATGAGCTCCTCTCAAGTGAGAGTCTGCTGCGAGCTTACGGCCGCCTGGCGCTGATCCATTGGTTGTAGGCCTCTCGGGGCCTCCCTGGTAGGATCAGCCTGTAGGCCTTCTGGCCTCCTGAGCACGTTTTAAAGTAAGTGCTTGGTAGATCTGAGGATCGAGCGGCTGAACTCCCCTCGCTAGAAAGGGTTAGAAAGCACTTCGCTGAGCGCTGCTCTCCAGGATAACCCATCTCTGAGGTCCGGCTGGTGGAGGACACAGCCTTTTCTGCAGTACCCTAGCGGGATGTCTCTTCGGAGGCGAGTACCAGAGGCTCTGTACTTTACAGACAGGGTTGGCTGTCGTGTCCCATATGAGGTCACTAGGTCAGACCTCCCTGGTGGCAATCGGTGAAATCCTCCCGAATAGTGACTGGCGCGGGTTCCCTCGGGTTCCCTTGCCACGTTCCCTTAAAGGAACCCCTTCTGTTGAATGGGCTGGTTCCAGGCCTTCGAGCGGCCAGGGTAGGACCTCATATGGTATGCGAAGGTTCCTTCTCAGGCTATAGCTTGGGCTTTGACCGTAGGGAGCGCTGTCACTGACAGCCTAATGTGACCAGAAGGGGAGTGGTTCAGACTTTTCAGTTGAATTTGCTTGTCCTGACAGTTGTCACTGCCCAGTGGGCATGCACTCCCTTCGGCATGGCGGCGTGGGTATATTCAGCTGACGCAGCGCGAGTTCCCTTTCGAAAGGGAACGTCTCCGGTTACGTATGTAACCTAGGTTCCCTGAGAACAGGGAACGAGACGCTGCGTCGCTTTGCCATGCCTCAGGGCTTGACTGCCAAACAGTCCCTTCAGACGATTAGATGCTGTCATGTTGGCAAGGCGCCCATATATACTTCCTGGTCGCACCTTGATGACATCATAGGATGTCGCCGGTCAATAGGATTGACGTTTTGTGATTGTGATTTCAGGCACCTGTCACGCTGGAGGCGTTCCCCGTAGCGTCAGCTGAAGCAGCGTCTCGTTCCCTGTTCTCAGGGAACCTAGGTTACATACGTAACCGGAGATGTTTTCTTGTTTATTGTAGGTGAAAAAAAGTGGTCAGATATAAAGATCGCCACAAAGAGGCGCGTCTCGGCACTGAAGAGGAGCCAGAGTCAGACTGATCACAAGGAATTATTTTACAGTGTTTCGAAACAATTAGCATTTAATTTTGTATCACTTGGGGTATACAATAGTGATGATGATGTGATGTGGAGTACCATTCATTCACATTAATGATTGCATGACAATTTGTAATATTCTTATTATTATTATTATGATTTTTTTTATATTTTTTTTTATATTATTCATATTCATCAATGACGCTTATTGTTATTTAGAAGAAGAATGACGTTATTATTATTATTTGTATTATTATTATTATTAATAATATTATTATTATTTAAAAGAAGAAGAATGTCATTTTTATTATTTTGTCAGTCTGAATTATTTTCAGGCCCAGACCGTGCACAGCTGCCAGGCCTAACCCTGAAACGTCAGGTAAAGCGCACAGGCTCACAACTGGAGGAATACATATGCCTACAAATCAAATGCTTTAGTAAAGTCACACAAATTAAACATTGAAGTCCATGTTGCACAAAAATAAACACTGAAGTTTATAATTACTATGTTGTTGTTGTTTTTTTTGTTGTTGTTTTTTACAGTGGGTCATAATATATCATATCTTTGAGTTTGTCAGAGCGTTTTGCGGTGTTAGGAATTGTTTTTCTGCGCATTTCTGCACTAATTCAAAACGTGTGTACATGTACACCACCTCCTGAGCTGGCATAGGATTTGAGCGTGCCGTATGCCAACGTCCATATTGATAAATATCAAATTTAGTGTACGCACTTTTGATAAATGAGGGCCAATATGTCTATGGTTTTGGCAAGCACGTAAATACTGTTTCTCTTCTTCTGTGTGACAAGCGAGTGTCAGAAGCTTAAAGTGCCGCAGCACCACCTTGTGTACTGGGAGTGCATCTACTGAATGTGCACGTTCACTCTGTGCATCGCCAGTGAAAATCGCTTGGGTGTGAACACTCAAGACGCGCCGAAAAACGTCACGATAAACGCTGGCAATAAGCGTGCACGATATTCGTCCCGGTGTGTACAGGCCTTAAGGCTCATCATGTAACCTCGGAATCAGTTCAAGAAGCTTTCCTTTGTCAGTGAGTGTACTCCATCAAAATTCAGTGTCCATGTTGGGAGCTTGAGCCAGATAAGAAGTGAAGGTGTGAAGGCTATTTTTGAGTCCTGTCTAGATTGGGAATCCAGCAGGCCTGTACGCGGTGCTCAGTTGACCCACTGTGCCAACAAAGTGATTAATTGAGGAGTGAATACACTCCCAGTCTTTTCAACGGAGGAAATATGTGGGAAACAGAGAGCTGACCCCATCATCGCCCGTGTGATATACTTTGTTGACAGAAGAAGGAGACCATCACGAAGAGAGAGGGATAATGAATCTGCCCTGGTATTGAGAATGCTGAAACACTGGGAAAAGTTGGAAGTTAAGGACAATGTTCTCTACCGCAGATCCAAAGATGGTGGGAAAAATCAGATACCAGCTTGTACTTCCTCGTTCATTGAGAGCTGCTGCCCTGAGAGGGACTCATGATGATGCCGGTCATCAAGGACAAAGTAGAACTCTCCACCTGGTGCATCAGAAATTCTTTTGGTCTGGTATGGACGCAGATGTCAGAAGATATGTCTCTCACTGTAAGTGCTGTGTGGTCGGGAAGACTCAGGAACCCGAGGCTAGAGCACCTCTTGAATCCATCAAGACAAGTGTGCCGCTGGAACTTGTAAGTATAGATTTCTGGTCTGCAGAAGGGAAACATGGGGAAAATGTCGTCGTTCTTGTGATAACCGACCACTTTACAAAGTTAGCCCATGCGTTCCCTTGCCACAACCAGACAGCCAAAGTTGTGGCTCAGAAGCTGTGGAATCAGTTTTTCTGCATATATGGTTTTCCACAGAGGATACTGTAACAACAATAAGTTCTGGGGAATAATTAATTCAAATGGTATGAATATTCATGAGTTTATGAATATTATTAGCTTGTTGTACAGAAAAATTAACGTATAACGGAACCTTTAATCATATAAAAGTAACCTTTATCCAAATTGATTTCTTCATCAATTATCAATCTTACAAACCTTAAGAAACATTGATTTGTTTGATCAGGACAAATAATATCTCTTATGTTTGCACAATTTGTATTACTAAAGTAGTAATACATGAAAGTCAAGCTTAAATGGGTAGCTTAGATCTTACGCTTCAGTGACTTCGAGATTTGTGAGCAAAACAATACGGATTCAATTTAATGCAATTATTGGGTTTTAATAAAACAACTACAGAATACAAAGCTACGAATCACACGGGGGTAAATATGCATATATATATATAGGAGAAACAAAATGATATGGTACAAACAAGGAAAGATCAAACTTAATAGAATAAAATCAAAAGGAAAAGAATGATGGAAAGAGAGAATTCACGAGGGAGAGAGAGATGAGAGAGAGAGAGAGAGAGAGAGAGAGAGAGAGAGAGAGAGAGAGAGAGAGACAGTTCAATCACTTCACCAAAACCCTTCAGACATTTATGATTTCGTGAATCAGGATTAATTAAGACAACCTCGTACAAGCAGTTAAAGGTGAAATATAATACTTGCATTAGGCTCTCTCGTGTACGTGTCTGAGTTCGAATCGTCGTGGAAGTTCGCTAAGGAGGTGAGTCCGGAGAATTTCTGTGAAGTTCAGGAAAGTCGCTCCAGAAGTTGCAGGTCTCTCTCTCTTGGCTTGGTGCCAAAGGAATCCCTCTCTCAAGGGAAGGTCAAAGGCCAGGGTGGTCTTCTCGGAATGGCAAGGATGCCCAGGGCCTCTCTCAATGGCAAGGAATGCGAAGAGTTAACGGTCAGTTCCCGTTTTTATGGACACAATGACCAACGCCCTTATCCTGGAGTGATCCAATCGCGCACGAGAGACCAAAGGCGCGAGTTTTTCATTGTTCTTTGTTCTTTGCTGGGACCCCCTCCTCTTGGCTAATCAAAGGGGTGATCGTTTTGAAACTCTTTCTTAGCTGTCTCAGCTGGGAAGCTGGTATTTTTGTAATAATGCATCTTGTAGTAATTTGTGAATGAGATTCGGTACATTCGGGTTTCTGCGATCAAGAAGATACCAAACACTATCGTTCTGTGATTTGAGAATACAGAGGTACAGGCATTTTTACAATTAGTGGCATACCAAATTAATTTTCCATACAGTAAACATCCTAGCTATTCTAATCCATCCTATGAAGACATTACCACAACAAAATATATATATTTAAACGTTATTGAGGCCGTTTGGGGAAAAAGTCCATTCATGGCTGAATGGGTGTGTGTGTGTGCGTGTTTCGAAACTTCACGTGGTCATCTGTGTGTGTGTGTGCGCTCATTCGCACAAAAGACTATGTGTGTGTAGCGTGAAGTCACGCGCATATCTCGGGGCCATAAAGTCCAGCGCTCGAATCTCTTCAAGAGACAGGGGCTTCTTGGGTTGTAAATTAACTTAAGATAGCCACATAACACAGACCCTTTGTTCAGTGTGATCTGATTAGCAACGTCATGAGATAATGATGATGAGTCCAAGATTTGGACTTCCTGCCAGCTGCAAATACTGCTACAGTCCCCCTTTTTGTCGGATGATGTCCGATGGACATTATCGGACAACCCCTCATCACAGTGGTCGGATGGCAGGTGAATCGGGACGGTTGGAGAGCAGATGTTCGTCATGGCTGAGGAGCCAGCTCGATGAGGTTCGCATCTGCTTCTGGCATGGTACCCTCCCTCCGGGGTTTCCATCGGAGACCTCCAGACATGGCTGTCGTGAGTTTGGCCGTAGAGGTTCTTACCTCGTTGAATTTCCTGTACAGAAGGAAGGCTATGCCCAGGGTTAGGGTATTGCCGATGATCATAGAGATACATAGCGCAGTGTCAGCGGCGGTCCAGGTTTGGACAACAGGTGAGGTATTCAGGATAGGTAATCGAGACAATGCTTGGAGGGCTGTGTCGAGGGGAACAATGTCAATGAGCTGAGGCCCCCCTTTTTCAATCCACCATTCTAGTTCTGGAGCTAGGGTGAAGTTGTGGTCCTTGAAAAAGGCTGGGATTTCTAGCTCTGACTGATACTCTTCAC
Source organism: Romanogobio albipinnatus (assembly GCA_023566225.1). Classification (NCBI taxonomy): domain Eukaryota; kingdom Metazoa; phylum Chordata; class Actinopteri; order Cypriniformes; family Gobionidae; genus Romanogobio; species Romanogobio albipinnatus. The sequence goes on from CM042251.1 coordinate 25,020,939, forward strand.
TTGGGAGATGGTACAAAGCCAAATCGTCCAGGTGGAGGATGGCCCCTCGTGGTACTTGGATCCACATGCTCTGGTCCAGCAAGTTGATGCGGGTGGCGGTGTCATGCTGGTCGTAGATCAGCATAGCGGTACGCACCGGAGTGTTGACGAGCCACCTGTCACCTACGATCTCTGCCTGCGTCTCTGTGACTTGGGTACGAGGCGTGGCATCGGTAGGGCAGCGGGTGTTGCTGATCATCGGTTGCAGTCCGCAGATTCCTTTGGTGTTGTCTCTGAGGAAGGGCTTGCTAGGGCAGAGGTAGTGAATGTCTTTAGTCAGGGTACACATGTGCACTTTTGGGGCCAAGTACAGCTGTGTATCGCTGTCGTGGTAGGCGACCACCTCAGGAGTGCGCACCTTAAGGTGTGTGTTACCCTTCCAAAAGCCCACATTGACAATGTCTTTGAGTCGGTAGATTCGGCTCGACTCGATGATGGGTAAGTTAAGAAGGAAACCCATCTCCTTCTGCTCGGGGTCCACATAAAGGGGAATGGCGCTACCCAGAGAATAGGCCAGGTGTACCTGCAGAGGGTCGGCGGGTGTGTTGATAGCAGACGCCAGCACACTTTGCACCAGGCTTAAGGGTATGAGGTATGGTGGTATTCTACCCATGGCTAAGCTGTCGATGGAGGAGCTTATTTCCCGTAGCATGTCAGTCATTAAGGCTGTGACCAGCTGCGTTTGAGCAAAGTCATTCTGGAAGACTGTAAACAGCTGTTTCATGGAGTTCATGGTCTGGTTCAACAGGACACTGTGGGTGTTCAGAATTACCACCGTTCCTCTTAATGTCTGGCCGACGGTTTGTAAAGCTGCACTCTGTGTGGTGAGTTGCTCTTTTAGCTGTGGGAGTTCCGTCTGAATTTCAGCCACATGCCGTCTTATCGTGGCTACGTTTACTGCGTTGACACTAGACATGCCAATGTTAAACAGAGTTCCAACGGCGGCGGCGGCTCCGAGCAATGCTCCCAGGAACCGTTTGGAGCGGCGGTTGTGTCCGCCTAACTCCGCTTGGGTGACTGTCATCTTCTCCAGTTGGTTGAGCATGTGCTTGACATCGGCCTCGGCATGGAGGAGAGAGTCTTCTGTCCATCGGGCACCGGCCCAGCTGTACTGGGCTACTGCTTTGGGATAGTGTGCTCTGTAGACGTTGCGAGGGTCGAGTCGAACGTACACTTTCTGGGTGTGCGTCCGGCAATTGGTGATCAGGAGCCCCGGTTGTTCTCTCAATACAATGCCCGAGGCGGGGCCTGGTGTGATGAGGTCGGGTGGCGGCTGGCCTCTGGTTGACAGGAGGCACAGGAGGATGATCCACAGCCACATCCTATTACAGGCAGGAGAGTGAAAGAGGTAGGGAGGAGCAGGGGAGAGAGAAAAGGAACAGGTCAGCAAGGTTTGTCCCGGGTTGGATGGGACAGTCTTTTCGCTTCGGTGACGGTGGTTGAGTTTAGCTTGCATTGGCCCCTCCCTGTCTTTCTCTGCTAGTGGCCACATGTCTCTTAATCTGGTTCCGGTGGACCCATTTGAGAACTGGTTCTCTGTGTCCCCGGTTTAGCTGGATTTGGTACGCTACTGGGGAGAGTTTGTTCATAATCTCATGGGGTCCCGTCCAGTGAGGCAGAAATTTCTTTGACAACCGCCGGGGGCCTGTCAAAGGTGGCGGGTTGAAGCTGTAATACAAGACCTTGTCACCCACATCCAGTTCCTGGTGTGATGCTTTCCGGTCGTAATATGCTTTCTGACCTTCAGCGCTTTTCTGCAGGTGTTGTTGGGCAAAAGCGAAGGTTGCTTTTAAGTGTCTATGGAGCTCCTCGAGGTACTGGAATGTGGTGTACGCGGTGACAAGATTGGAGTCTCCGGGTTGGTACAGCAAGTGGAGTGGCAGAGTCATCTGCCGCCCAGTCATGAGCTTGAAGGGGGACACCCTTGTCGATTCCTGCGGGGTAGCTCTGAGAGCCATCAAAACGAGGGGGAGTTTCATATCCCAGTCCTTCTGGTTAGCAGACACATACTTTTTCAACATGGCGACCACCGTTCGGTTGGATCTTTCGACCTGGCCGGACGAGATTGGATGGTGGCTTATGTGAAGTTTAGCCCGTACCCCTAGGCTAGAAGATGTGGTTCATCAGGAGGTATGCTGTGGTTTGGGCGGTGTCATTGGGTGCTGGCAGGCACTCTACCCATTTGGTAAACTGGCACACCACCGTGAGGAAGTACTTGTTGCCTCTTGCGGACCTGGGCAGGGGTCCCACCCAGTCGATTTGTAGGTCTGACCACGGGAACGTGATCCCTCTGCGCTGCAGTGGGGCTCTGTGGTTCGGGTTTGCTGGTTGGAACTGGCAGCAAACCAGGCATTCTCTGACATACTCTGCCACATCTTGTTGCATCCCGGGCCAATATGCCACATGTTTCAGTGTGTCATACGTGGCTCTGGTGCCGTGGTGTCCAGCACATGGTGTGTCGTGGGCATACATTAGCATGACCCCCCTTTGCGACCGTGGCACCACAAGCCTTGGCGCTGTGCTGTCATCGGGCGCAAACCACAGAATGTTGTCCTGTATACGCAACATGTGTCTGGAGTTATGTAGATGTCTGAGGCCTGAGTCATCAGTGAGCTCAGAGTCAGTGATAGGGTGGCAGGAGGGGTCAGAGAGGTGGTCAAGAATTGTCTTTATTGCAGTGTCAGAGGCTTGCATATCCGCGATGTCGTTGTTGGAAATCTGTGGAGTTAGCGATAGCGGCTGCGAGGCGGGCATTGTAGCCGGTGCCGGTCGCTTGCTGCGGGTTAGCACTGCAATGTTGGGGCTGGATGTGGGGTTTGGGGGTACCCACATGTCGCCGTGTAGTGCGCCCGTCTTGGCGAGGGCGTCTGTTTGGTCATTCAAGTCTTTGTCGAGACCTGGTAGCTTCGAGTGTGCTTTTACCTTCTTCCAGTACACTGTCAGGTCATGTGTTCTTGTGATGTTGTCACATTCCTGGAACAGGTGTTGGTGTTTGACTGGCTTGTTGTTAGTGGTCTTGAAACCATTCTGTTTCCAGCTTGGAAGGTGGCACACGAAACTGAGTCTGGCATAGTTAGAGTCTGAGCAGATGAGCAGTTCTCTGATGTCATTGGCTGATGCGATCTGTAGGGCTATGAGAATAGCTGCTATCTCTGCATATTGCGATGACTGGGGGCCCAACTTGAAGTGTTGTGGTGGGCACGGCTGATCGTTCACCCACAGCACTCCTGCACCTGCCTTTAGGACGCCGTCGTGGTTGTAGGAGCACCCATCGATGTAGGCCGTGGGCATGCCCTGGCACGCATTCGGTTCAAAGTATCTGTGACAGGTCAGTTGTTGTTGTTGGGGTTCTTGTGCATCCGCTGCAGCAGCAGGCGTTTTGGCATGCAGCCAGGCCATTACCCAGTGCAGACTTGTGATTTTGTGCGTACCGTGCCTCAACATTGCGTCCCTGGAGGGCCATTAACCACGTGGCTATACGTGAATTAGTGACAACGCCATCTCGGATGCGTTGGCTGTTGAGGAACATTACGGGTTGGTGGCAAGTCTCAATGATAACTTTCTGTGCCCCAATGTAGTTGGAGAATCGCTGAATGGCCCACACCGTGCAGAACAGAGCTTTTTCACAGTCAGAGAACTTGCGCTCTGGTGGGAGAAGCGTTTTGCTGGCATATGCGACCACCTTTTTGTCTTGGTCATGTCGTTGATATAGGCCAGCACTGAGACATTGGTCGGAAAACCCGGCTTCCAGGTAGAATTCCTTCTGTGGATCGGGGTAAGCAAGGCATGGAGCTGTGCATAAATGTCTTTTAAGTGCCGTCATGGCGTATTCTTGAGCGTCTGACCAGACGAAAGGACAGTCTTTCTTCAGCAGGGCTGTTAGAGGTCTAGCAATGTCTGAGTAGTTTTCGATGAACTGTCGGGAGTAATTGCATACCCCTAGAAAACTGCGCAGCTCAGAGACGTTTGTAGGAGGCTTGATGTTTTGAATGGCATGAATACGGTTTGATTGAGGTTCAATGCCTTGGGATCCGATGAGCAGGCCCACGTAGTTGACCTTGGTCCGGCACCACTGTCCTTTGTGGAGGGCGATCTTGGCACCGGCTGCGGACAGTTGGTTCAAAACATAGTCTATTTCATTCAGGTGGTCGGCCACCGTTGTGCTCTTCATGAGAACATCGTCTACATAGATCAGGTTGCCTCTTACTCTGGCGTCTGGGCAGGCTTTGTTCAGAAAGATGTTGAACTCAGCTGGTGAGTTGGCATAGCCGAACGGACACCTGTTGAAGGTGTATTGTCGGTTGCCGAATGTGAATGCTAGCTTGTGTTGGTCTTCTGGGTGCACCGGAATGGTCCAGAATCCAGAGGCCACATCAAGTGTAGAGAAGATTGTGGCTCCCCTGATTCGGGGTATTTCTTGTTCTAGTTGGGTCATAGGCCATCTTGACAACGGTACCTGTTGATTCAATTTCCGATAGTCGACCGTGGGTCTCCAGGCTCCGCTGGGTTTCAGCACAGGCCACAAGGGGCTTGAAAAGGTACTGTTGCAAGGACGGATGACACCCTTTTCAAGCATGGATTCGATGATCTCCTGCACTGGTTTGTGTGAGGCGATGGGAATCTTGTATTGCTTGACAAAAGTGGGAGGCGCATCAGGGTGCGTTGGGATGCGCACCGTGTGGAGGTTGGTGAGACCGCAGTCTAAAGAGTCTTTGGCAAAGGATTCTTTGAACTTATAAAGGACTTGTTTGAGTCTTTGACGGTCTGTCTCGCTCTGGAGCGCGTCAGCGTCTCGTAGAATTTGCTGCACTTGAGACTCAAAACCTGGGTACGGTTCCTCCGTATGTGTGTCATCAGTCAGGTTGATCTTGGGAGGTGTGGCAGGGTCATCAGTCTCACTGACAGGCTGGTGGGAGACTGTGTATACCGCTAGGTGACTGTCCTCAGTCAGCTCCGTTCGGCACACCTGGTCTTTGGTCATTGGCATGACAGACGTGATGGCAATGAATTTGAAGGGTACGGTGAACAGTGTGTTATCTGTGCTCCCTTCGGGTATCAGTGCAGGTGGAATGGGCCCAATGATGGGTAGTACAAGTTCAAAGTCATGAAAGTCATGGCTCACTAGCCATCCCAGCCGGTAGGCCTTGGGAATGTTGATGTCAGTTGCTGTGCAGTTGTTGAAGAGGATGTAGACTACACGAGATGACACTTCAGTGAGGGGTGTGGCTTCAAGTGTGAGTCCGAGTTCCACACATTCAGGTGAGGGTTGGAAGAAGCCCAGCGTGTGGTTTAAGGTTTGACCACATCGCATGTTGAGCCGAACAGCGACCCCTTTGTTGTATGCTGGTACCACCATTCCCTGTTGGTTGACTAGGGTGCAGACCTCAGGGATGGTCTGTCCTGACATGAGGTTGTCATGGCTGATGGAAACATGTGGCTGTAAAGTCAATGGGGCCCATACCACTTCGTTAAACGTGTCCACATGAGCCCGGAGGCGAACCAAAATGTCTGCTCCGATGTAAACATCGTGGGGCGGGTCCGGAAGGACCAGGAAGTAATGGGTCAGGCACCGATGATTCCATGTCAAGCGCAGCGCACAGATTCCTCTGGCGGACACCATAGAGGAGGGGTGTGAGTTCAAAGGGAAACGGGTGCGCTTGCTGGCATAAGGCGGGTCTGGTTCGTGTTCCCTGAGTGCATTGAACAGTGAGAGACTAATGGCTGAGTTGTCTGCCCATAATGCTAGAATAGTGTTCGTTGTGGTGATATCATTCAGCTGCAGGTCAGTCATGACCTTGGGGCTGTAGGTATCAGAGTCTATGGTGAGCTGAAATGTGCAGAGTAGTGAACTTGAAGTTTGCTCTGGGTCTGAGACTGTGTTCTCACGGCTGGCTGCAGGAGTTCCCGTGACCTTTGTGACTTGACAGTCTGGTTCTGTTGGGGTCGCCGTGACCTCTGTGACCTGACAGTCTTGCTCAGAAGACCTGTGTGTCTGGAGGGGAAGAGGTTCTCGCACTTGTGCCCAGAATTTCAGCTGTTTGAAGTCCAGTAAAGCTTCGAAACGGTCCAGCAGGTCTTTGCCGATGAGAAACGGATAAGTGTTCATAGGTGACACATAGACAGGATGTACAAGACTCATAGGCCCAACTGTCAGGTGAATGGGAGCTATGGTTTTGAGCTGGATGTCGTCTTGGCTGTACGACTGCACATTCAGCTTACACGTGTGAAGGTTAAGAGTGCGATTCTGTCTCTGTGCTTCAAATTTGAGTTTGTCAAAAAGTTGAACGGATATCAACGTTAGGTCGGAGCCGGTGTCGACCAGGGCTTCGAGCCTCAGTTCCTTTTCCAAGGTGATGGTTAGGTAGAGTTTTCGAGCCATTCCCTTCTCGATCAGGTTCCCCAAGAGTCTGGGTGTTGGGGCCTGTGTGTTGATCAGTAGGCAGTCGGGATATGTCTCTTGTGTCTCACTGTGAGTACAGATAACCAGGACAGCACTGTCATGTACCTTGGTGTGCGGAGTGACACTGTCTCGGTCAGGAAGTGTTGCCGTCAGCTGGAGTGAGTGGATGTTGCTGACGTGTGGGGGTGCAACAGTTAGTTCGAGAGTCTGTGGTTGGGAAACAGTGTTCTGGGTGTTAGGTTCAGTTGCAGAAAGGTCAGGAAGGTTGATTTCAGGCGTCCGGTCCAGTCATGCGGTGTCTGGTTCATCCTTCTTGTCTGTCTTGCGGGGTTTCTTTTGTAGAAACTCCTTCAGTACCTTCAGCAGTTCTGCAGCTTCGGACTCGACCGTACTTTTCTTGTTAGCCGTGGGCTCAGATCCGCGCTTACCAGTACCACGTCGAGAGTGGTCCCTCCGTCGGTTTTCTGGGCTTGGCGTTCTGGGAGAGAGGGTTAGGCTCCTTCTGGGTTGCCGGCAGGCTTCCCATGTGCCCCTCCCCTTTTGGTTGTGGAGGGGGCGAGGCCGGTCCCAGGACCCTCCAGAGCGATCGTTCTGGCACCTTTGATGGGCATTACCACGATCATGCTGCCCTCTGCTGGCTTGGAACGGTGTAGACTCTCTGTTGACGGGTCCGTAACTGTGGTTCTGTTGGGCGCCCTCTAGGGTCAGCTCTGGGCGATGCTCAGAAACAGGGCAAATGGTTGGGTGTTTTACAGTCTTTTCAGAAATAGCCTTTTGCTTGGTGTAAGCCTTGTGAGCTAAGTCTCTTAACTGTTGGGTGGACATGCTGCGTGGACAAACCAGAACTCCCAGATGGTGATTAATCGTGGGGTGGAGGTTTCGGAGGAACAGGGTTCTGAAGCTGAGGTCCTCCTCCATACCTGGTTTGTTTCGTGCGCCGAAGTAGGTATGTCGCAGTCGATTATAAAAGTTCTGTGGGGTTTCAAGTCGGCCTTGCCTGAGGTCCACAGCAGCGATGAGCCCCTGGACTGATTCTGGATCAGAGTATTCACAAATTAAAGCTCGTCGTAGCTGCCCGTAGTCCGCTTTGACAGCCTCTGGTTGACGGTCTAGAAAGCTACGTACGTCCCGGTTAGACGTGATTCTGAGTAGGTACAATCTGTCCCAGGTATTCGCGTTAGCGACAGTCTGCAGGTGAAAGTCTATGTCTTGCAAGTAGGTGTGAACGTCGTGTCCTCCTGCAGGGTCTGGGCTGAATGTAGGGATATTCCTGGCCAGCTTGTCAAGGTCTTTATGAGCTACGTGGCTGCTGACCCTGACTTCCTGGAAGGGCTTCCCTTCCTCAGTTGCTGGCGGAGATTCGTGGAGGCTCGTGGGTGACAGTCTGAGTGGTGGGCTGTCACCCCCCTTTCTAGCTCTTGGTTCTTGGCTAAAAGGTGCGGACCAGCTGGTCGGGGGAAACTCTGTGTGGTGTGTTTCCCCTTCCCGGTCACTTTGCAGTTTATATGCATGTTTCAGTTCTCTGTGAACAAGGTCAAGTTCATCTTTGAGATCATGTCTTTGCTGGACAAGCTCGTTGATCTCGGCTCGGGCAGCCTGCAAGTGTTTTTCGGAGGCTTTGGCTCTAGCATCTTTGTCTTTAAGTGCAGTGTTGGCTCTCTCTAGGAGAGCTTTGCCTTGCCGGAGCTGTTCGTTGAGTTCTTCCCTGGTGTCTTTCTCTGACTGCTCTCTGCGGTCTGTGTCTAGACGCAGATTTTCCAGGGTCTTTCAAAGTCTTTCTACTTCTTTCTCACGTTCTGTGTCCGTTTCACCATCTTTCTCGGTCTCTAGAAGTAGTTGATCTAGATGACGCTGGGTGAGGGCCTGGTTTCTCCGGGCCTCCTCGGCTTGGAGCTTTAGTGTTGCCGCTTCCTGTTCCAGGTCGGTGTGGCTCTTTTCTCTTAGCCGTGCCTGGGCGACAAGGTTGTGGGCGAGGCTCCCGAGGATCTTGGCCAGTTCTTTGTGAGAGTAACTCTGCGTCGGGTCGTGTGCCGTCAGCTTGTCTAGCTCTGTGTCCAGTTCCTCCTGGTTCAGCTGTTGCAGATCACTGGTGTCCTCAGACGGACCAGTGCTCGTCATCGCTTCCAGCCATACCGCTAGGTGATCCCAAGGGACAGCGGGACTGGATGAACGGGACATACTGGTTCACTGTGGGCGAGAGAAGCACAGCACACACACACAAAGAGGCCAATGCAAGTTTGTTCTAAGGTTTACGAGCTCTTGTACGGACTATGCCGTCGACAAGAATTTTGGCTAACTGATGTAGACAGTTAGACAGTTAGGCAATTAGGCGGGCCAATTTTTGGATCGGCCTGAAATAGAGGCTTTGACGGGCGGTAGCCCTGTGGGTCACCTGGTGACGCCGGCTGCTTGGTTGTCACTCTATTAATTTGCTTTCCTTGGGGTCTCTTGGTGAACTGAAAGAAACAAGATTACGACAGTCCGGACAGTGAAGGTAGGAAAGAGCACAGTGAAAACAAACACAAAATGAATTGGTCTGCAATAACAAGGAGAATAAGCGCGAACGCTGGGTAGTGTTAGAGAAGTACTAAAGGTGTTAAGCCTGGTACCTTTCGTAAGAGTTTCTGATAGGGCCTACAGCATGTGTGGCTATCGGGGTAGGAAACCTAGGAAAAGGGTGCGGCTTAGAGAGGAAAGGTGGGCCAAACGCTTAGGCTATACTCGGGGGAGTATCTAATATTTGGCTTATAATGTGGGTTTTAACACATTTAGTTTATCCGGGGCGAATTGAGGTCGCTCAGGTGGGAAACCAGCGGCGCAGTCGGCCTTCCGGGCGTTCCCAAACACCCAACTGCCGTGTCCTCGGTCCTTCGTTACTCTGTATCGCGTTACGCCCACTCAAACAGCTTATGACTTTAAACACAACCTGACAACACCAACCCGTCAACCGCCAGCCAGCACAGCAAAATCGGCACGTTCCCTAGAACCCTCTTTTTCAAGAGTGGCCCACTTTTAGGCCCCGGTTTAGGTAGTGGTCCCAGAAATTGTCTTGTGTGTGTCAGCTGGACTGGTTGACTGGCTTTGGAGTGTCAAATTGCTGATGTCGCCACTGCGGGCCGCAACGACGGACAGAGGTAAAAGAAACCGAGATTCACACACAGCTGGTGCTGGTCACGTCGGTTGGACAACCTTGCTCGTGGAGACCACGTTGAGACGATTCTCAGTTCACCACAGATGCTTGTGAGCCTTACAATAAATACACAAAAGAGGGTAAACAGGCGAACTCAAAATTAATTAAGACTCTATTGTTTACCGGATCAAGTGATTCATGGTTGCAGGCGAAAAGGAAATGCAAAATCCTATATCGAGAGTGATTTAGAAAAAGGCAAAGGTTTCTATCAAATAATGATAAAACAAAAGGCAATTTTGATAATGTTGGTAACTATCAAAATGAACCTAACCCAAATTAGAGGAAGAAAAAAAAAATTTTAACAAAAAAAAAAAAATTATAAAATTTAATTAAATAGAAAATTAAAATTAAACAAGACAAACTTAATTCAAATCAAATTCAAAACAAGTTTAAAATTTAAATTTAAATAAGCCTGTAGGGAGAATGTAAATAAAAGAAAGCAAGTCCAAATAATATCCTATAACAATTTAATGCTAAGTTGGAGTATCCTTAATAACCAAAAAAAAAATAATTAATAATCAGCAAGGGAAACAGGAATAAGCACTTCACACAGAATTGGAAGAAAGTGGAAAAGAGAGAGAGAGCTGTAAGCTGACTTAGCAGGGTACGGCCACACGGTGGCGTCCTTCCTTCCAAGCGGACTGTCAGTGATTTGAAGAGATCTAATCTCAATTTAAGTTAAAGGAAATTCATTTTTCCTTTTACACTCAAATTCAAATAAGTGTTTTTAATCAGCGAGAATGAGACCTGGTTGCTGCCTAATGCTAGTAAAATTGCATAAATGAAAACGTTTCTAACAGTAATCAATAAACAATTCACATGCTCTACTTAGGAAGGAAATTTTGTTAAGACAAAATTAATAGCGGAGAGAACTATCTGTAATTCTCAACGCGATGGCGCAGTCGAGTCCACCCAACTAGAGTTAGTTAGGAGGACTGCTCACCAGATGGCGCTGTTGCGCCCGTTCGGGATAAAGTTATGGTGAAGTGTTACTCGAGAGCTGTCAGGTTGCCCTCTGGTGTCTAGCACGCAGAGTTGCACCTGCTTATGTGACCAAAAATCGAATAATGGTTGCACATATATTTAAAACACAAATCACCATTTACCCTTCAGACCGCGGCGGGTCTCTTTGTGCAGTATTTTGCACAGAAAGAAAATGTGGATACAGAAATTTACATCTGCTTACTTCACATTTAACAGAACTCCAATAGACATTTATTAAACTGGCTGATCGTTCAGCATGTATGAGTTAAATGTTTTAGGTCAAATTAAATTGGTTAGCTAGGCCAATGTTCGACCAGGAGTTATCGTTTATCTTAACGATATAATATTATATTAGGCCTATTATTGAAAAGAGGAAACTCGCTCAATTTCAATCTTCCGCTTGACAGAAGATTTCTTCGTTCAAATCAAGCGGGATAAACAATATTACGCATGTACAGGCTGTGCAGAGATTTCCTTATCTTTGCCAGACGTATAATATTGTCAATTTAGCATCTGTTAATATGCTTAAACTGAGCTCGGCGTTGTGCCTCGTCAGTGAGTGAGTTCGCAATGTCTCACAGTTCAATCAAATGAACGGAAACGCGCGTGCATAATATTAATACCCAAAAATACACATGAATATGAATATTAATATTGCTCACAAAAACAAGTTTGAAACTGCTCGAATAATCTCCACCACTGTAACAACAATAAGTTCTGGGGAATAATTAATTCAAATGGTATGAATATTCATGAGTTTATGAATATTATTAGCTTGTTGTACAGAAAAATTAACGTATAACGGAACCTTTAATCATTTAAAAGTAACCTTTATCCAAATTGATTTCTTCATCAATTATCAATCTTACAAACCTTAAGAAACATTGATTTGTTTGATCAGGACAAATAATATCTCTTATGTTTGCACAATTTGTATTACTAAAGTAGTAATACATGAAAATCAAGCTTAAATGGGTAGCTTAGATCTTACGCTTCAGTGACTTCGAGATTTGTGAGCAAAACAATACGGATTCAATTTAATGCAATTATTGGGTTTTAATAAAACAACTACAGAATACAAAGCTACGAATCACACGGGGGTAAATATGCATATATATATAGGAGAAACAAAATGATATGGTACAAACAAGGAAAGATCAAACTTAATAGAATAAAATCAAAAGGAAAAGAATGATGGAAAGAGAGAATTCACGAGGGAGAGAGAGAGAGAGAGAGAGAGAGAGAGAGAGAGAGAGAGAGAGAGAGAGAGACAGTTCAATCACTTCACCAAAACCCTTCAGACATTTATGATTTCGTGAATCAGGATTAATTAAGACAACCTCGTACAAGCAGTTAAAGGTGAAATATAATACTTGCATTAGGCTCTCTCGTGTACGTGTCTGAGTTCGAATCGTCGTGGAAGTTCGCTAAGGAGGTGAGTCCAGAGAATTTCTGTGAAGTTCAGGAAAGTCGCTCCAGAAGTTGCAGGTCTCTCTCTCTTGGCTTGGTGCCAAAGGAATCCCTCTCTCAAGGGAAGGTCAAAGACCAGGGTGGTCTTCTCGGAATGGCAAGGATGCCCAGGGCCTCTCTCAATGGCAAGGAATGCGAAGAGTTAACGGTCAGTTCCCGTTTTTATGGACACAATGACCAACGCCCTTATCCTGGAGTGATCCAATCGCGCACGAGAGACCAAAGGCGCGAGTTTTTCATTGTTCTTTGTTCTTTGCTGGGACCCCCTCCTCTTGGCTAATCAAAGGGGTGATCGTTTTGAAACTCTTTCTTAGCTGTCTCAGCTGGGAAGCTGGTATTTTTGTAATAATGCATCTTGTAGTAATTTGTGAATGAGATTCGGTACATTCGGGTTTCTGCGATCAAGAAGATACCAAACACTATCGTTCTGTGATTTGAGAATACAGAGGTACAGGCATTTTTACAATTAGTGGCATACCAAATTAATTTTCCATACAGTAAACATCCTAGCTATTCTAATCCATCCTATGAAGACATTACCACAACAAAATATATATATTTAAACGTTATTGAGGCCGTTTGGGGAAAAAGTCCATTCATGGCTGAATGGGTGTGTGTGTGTGCGTGTTTCGAAACTTCACGTGCGCTCTTTCGCACAAAAGACTATGTGTGTGTAGCGTGAAGTCACGCGCATATCTCGGGGCCATAAAGTCCAGCGCTCGAATCTCTTCAAGAGACAGGGGCTTCTTGGGTTGTAAATTAACTTAAGATAGCCACATAACACAGACCCTTTGTTCAGTGTGATCTGATTAGCAACGTCATGAGATAATGATGATGAGTCCAAGATTTGGACTTCCTGCCAGCTGCAAATACTGCTACAATACACTCAGACAAAGGAGCCAACTTTGAAAGTAAGTTGATCGTTATATGTGACCCATCACAGAGACCAGTGACACAAGTCGGCAGCACAACTTTTGAGCAAAATGAGAAAAAAGTTGAAGCGACCCCAATTATGTGATATTTAGCCCCAGGAATGCGAATTTTAGTAGGCAACCATGCCAAAAAAACATATTTTACCCCCCAAATTTTTACTGGAGAATCCCCCCTGAAACGCAATTGGGTTTGTTTTGGGCTAGTTTTGAGTAGCAATTGTGTGAGTTTTGTTGTGAAAACCTGGCAACCCTGGTGGCTGGCCGCGCACAGATCTCTGCTGGCAGTGCTAAAGCAATAACGAGCAGCTGATACGAAGTGCAAAACCTCCCAGATGATAGAAAGCCTGAAGCAGTAAAGAAGCAACAAGTCCTTGAAAGGTTCTTGAATTTGAAGTTAACCGAGCTGTGGGAACGCTGTATTAACATCCAAACTGTTTTAGACCTAAAGGAGTCTTTGTAGGCCTATGTAACCCTTAAATGTCAGAGAAAAGAACAGAATCAGATATAAAAAAAATTCTTATAGAAAATTGTACTTTGTATATTATACTATAAAAACACATAATTATAGTTGATTTTAGTTTATCATAGTTGATCATAACTAGAGATGAAATGGCACGAAAATTTCATTTCATGATTATAGCGACCAAAATGATCACGGTTATCACAGAATCCTGTTCAAAAAGTCCTAATGCTATACAATGCATCCCGTTGGGTCTGCCGTTGCTATGCAACCATGAGGCTTTACATGGGGAGCTTTACAGGGGGAATGGCTTATCTAAATGAGATGTAAATGAGCCCTATTGTCACTCACAGCAGGTGAGAACAGGTGAGAACTGCAAAATGTTTAGAGGTCGTTTCTCCCCATTAAGCTTTTTTGAATGCCTACTTTCAAATGGCCACAACTTCTCCAAATATTATCAGATTTACATGTGTTGCACATCGTTGGAAAGCTTGGAGACTAGATTTTCAGAATCTGTGAATAACTCAAAATGCCCCAGAACTGACTTGTCCCTACTTTCCGTGACTGGTCACATATGTATAAGGGCATATATACAATTTTTGTTTTACTATTCATTTGAATGGCTGGAGCCTGGGTATCACCTATAGCCTTAAAGTTTGCTGAAATTTAGAAGGGGGAAGTGTAGTGTTGGGAGTTTTTTCTGTTAGTCTAACTGTTCCAGTAAACTTTTATTTATTTTATTGAGGTATAAGAATCTGGAAAAATAAATTATTTGCATTGTTTTACTTTTATGTATTTCATCTTTATTTTGTTCTGGAAAACAAGGGGAAAATATGTATTTTTGTTTATAATTAATATTTTGAGTTTGTTCTGTGAGTGACGTCATTGGTGATGGACTGTTTGCACCTGCTCTCTCAGAACAGCCTGTGACTGGAGAGTGTCAGGTATGTCTCTGAAGTGCTCTGCATTAAAGGACAACTCTGGTTAAAAATGAACCTAGGGGTAATTAACACATGGTTACCGAGTAGATCGTTCTCTGGGATGCGTTTTCATGAAAATCGAATGTAAAGAGTTTTATCTCTAAATACAGATTAGCTTATAACGCTAGTATATGGGGCACAGAATAAGTAAAATTAAATTGCTAGTTAATACCACTAACAAGGCTCAAAATAGCCTCACACTAACATGGTAGCATAATGAGGGTCCCTACATGCAAACTGAAGCATTGAGAACTTTGTAAGTGTACAAACAGTTTAATAAGAAGATACTTTATAAAGACAGTACATTACGCGTATACAGACAGGAGCCATCTTGGAAAACAGTCTCGACAAGTCGAGCACGAACGCTGTGCTAAGTGATGAGCTGTGACTTGGACTCTCATATGGTCCATTGTTTCCGGAAGAAAGCACTGAACGCAACAGAGAAAATAAATAAATAATAAATAAAAAAATAAAAACTGAACACAACAGAGACTAGGCTAGGCAAAGCAAGGCAAGGCAAGTTTATTTGTATAGCACATTTCGTACACAGTGGCAATTCAAAGTGCTTTACACAGAAATTAAGTTAAAATATTCATAAGTGAATTAAATAAAACTATATATAGTATAACAGTTATAATAGGAATTAAAAGAAATAAAAAATAAAGAAAAATAATAAAATTAAAAAAAATTAAAAAAAAAAGTATAATTAAAACTAAAATTAAAAACAGGGTTAAATTGATACATAATTAAAGTGCAAGCAGTTCGGACAGAGCACAGAGCTCATTCAGTAAAAGCATAAGATAAGGAGCAATCAGTCGGATGTACAGTAGCACAGTGCTCATTCAGTAAATGCACAGCTGAACAGATGTGTTTTGAGTCTGGATTTGAAAGTGGCTACTGTTTGAGCACATCTGATCTGTTCAGGAAGCCGGTTCCAGCTGCGGCTGGCATAATAGCTAAATGCAGACTCTCCTTGCTTTGAGTGAACCCTTGGTATTTCTAATTGATCCTGATGATCTGAGTGATCCGTTAGGTTTGTATTTAATCAGCATGTCTGCAATGTATTGAGGTCCTAGGCCATTGATTGACTTATATACAAGTAATAATATTTTAAAATCGATCCTAAATGTAACTGGAAGCCAGTGTAACTAGTGCTAGTGCTTCCATAGGATATACACTAAAGAGATGGACGGATTATTCAACTGACGATCCGTTTATGTTTGATGGAAGCCCTTATCTTTTCGAGCCGAAATATACTGACAAAGAGCTGCGGGAGCTCTGTGATAGGGCTAAGAGAGAGAGAGAGCTACCGGTGGTCAATGCCGCAACACAACCTCGTACTTCGGGAAACTGGTGGTGTACTTGCGGACATTGTGAAGCTATGGACACCGAACAGGAGTGCCTGTGTTGCACAGAGTGGGACCTGTTGCGTCGTAACACAACAGAAGATTTCCCCTCTCTGATAAACAAAGCTGTACTTGAAACTTTTTTCTATGTCCAGAAAATAAATTGGAGGCGGCGACCCATACCGGAGGGAGTAGATGGACAGTTATCCACTGAGTATGTACATTAGACAAGTTATGTTTTACATCGATGCAATTATTTCTGATATATAGAGCAAATATTGTGTGATTTTAGTTTGCATCGGCAGCTGTAATTGTATCTGCATGAATGACCAAAAACAGCTTGCCCTCCCCCTCCCCAGCCAGTGCAGACTTGTGGCTTACCGGGTGGTTCTGGAGTGGGGACTGAAAGGAGAGCGTCTTGGACGCAGACAAAGAAGAGTTCTGCCAAGCTGTGTTATTACAGCTAAGAAATAAGTACCCCTTCCCCAGCAGAACTTACCCAGGTTTCCAGGAAGCAGAAGAACTTTCATGGATTCTATAGATAATATTTTATTTAAACAGCATAATTTTTTCTTACAGTGCAAATAATCTACATAATGTTCATAATTATTTAAAATAAGAGCAATATACAATCACCACAGTTTTTGTCCTTCTATTTTTTCACTGCAAAAACTATATACTAAAGTATGTTTAGAATGTGATAAGTTACACAAATGTACAGGTATGCAAACAGGTCAGGGGTAAAAAAGATGAAAAGGACACAGCGAACCCCCAACCCTTTAGGGGGGTCCAGGGGCCTGCTCTGGAAAAAATTTTTTTTGGTATAGCATACATCATAAAAAACAATTCAACAAATGGTATTAACTGTATTAAACTATTTTATGGTCTATAAGTCACTCATATACCCTCACCCCTGAACGAATCATGTGCAGGGGCGACCCATTTCAGACTCGCCTAAATGTAAGGAGTTTGCATTTTGCATTTTGCAAACAAAAACAAACAAGCGCCACACTGTGGTCCGCAGGGAAGGAGACCAGAGGCTATTTCTTTCAATGGATGTCAAAGGAGGAGAGGCTTCAGTACACTAAATAAACTGCTAATCATTTAATCATCTGTGGTCGATGGACGCGCCAGCGTGTTCTGCTGGATTTTTTCCTCAGATCTGCGGAAACAACTTAAAATACTAATTTTTGGCGATAGAGATTAAGACTTTACTTTTATATGTGTACACTCACAATAACAACAAAACTTTGTGCTTTTGTAAAATAAAGAAATTAAATAAGGTGAGCTTTCTGCCATCTCAGTCTCTGCAAATTTCTTTCTGAAACATTTAAAAAAAAAAAGATTATCTAAAACATGAATCTGTCTTTAAAAAACTTGAAGTGTTTACTTTTAAATTAAGTCATATCGAAAACAAATACTCTCTGTTTATGTAATCGGTATGAAACCAACAAGAGGTACAGTTTCCTTTCAAAAGCTACTCTCAATGCAGCCCTGCACTGACAGCGCTATGGGAAAACATCTTTGTTTGACCAGTTGTGAAGTATGTGTGGCAAACACGCTAAGAACTTGGCTTTGAATTAACCTCTGACGATGACGTCATTGGAATGTGCACTCATCAGTGGCTATAAATAGATGTGAAACATGTGCGCTTTCAAGTTTTCTTGTCTTCAAAGTCGTATTGTATATCGTCGCTGTCCGATGAAACTCACGTATGTCCAAAACGCTTACTTTTCAGGAAGTGAAAAAAACACTGTATTTCAAAAGCAGTTGAATGTAGCGTTGTCATACTTGGTACAGCATCTTTACATGTAACCATATTCTTGACAGTGTAATGATATAATCCACATTTGACCAAAATTGAGTTTAAATGGACATACGTGCATATTTTACAGTAACAGTGATCGATACGCGTTCTTCCGATCATTAATTAGAATGGCAAAGTCGCGTTTCAGCAGAGGAATACGTGAGGAATACAGAGGAATACATGCTGGATATTCTCAGCCTCTGGCAAGCGGTGATCGCAGTATGAGTGAGGCATGTTCTAGTGACAATCATGACAGTAGCATTACAGGCTATAATTTGATCAGTTTGACTGAGAAAAAAAAGGCTGAATCTTATCAAAGAGACCGAGTTTATTTACATACTAGCAAGCAAACTAATCTGTGAAGAACTAGATTAGAACTAAACTGTGGAGAGCTTCAATGTCGTACTTTCGGCTATCCAGTGCTGAGCTTCGATGAAACAATTTCACGAGACCGGCGAGACCAGCGAGATGCTTCCACAGGGCGGGAGATACGCGGCGTGATTGACAGCTTTGACACCAAATGGATATACGTGAAAATCAGATGACATGTTTTCACAACTTTTCATTGGCCATTTAGATATGTGACGCATACTGTATACGGAAATGAACCTGGACATTCAATCCGTCGAAAAATCTCAAAATCGGCAAAATGGACATACGTGGTTTTCATCGGACAGCGACGATATGTGTGTGTGCTACACTCTCTATCTGCTGTTCCAGTTGTCAGTGTGCAGAAATATCTCGGTGTGAAAAGATAAAAAAGAGAACATAATATGGCAAACAATCAGGGATGTGTGCCTCCGTGTTCACAGCCCATCTCTGATTATTATCAACATGAGTTCTGCTTTGAGTGCTCGCTTTTGAGCATGACGAGTGGGAGCACTCTAAGTTCTTAAAGTGCTTTGTGCTCTGGCTGAGGAGTGTGAGACGGGTCCTTCCCTGTCTCTCATTCTTTCTCCAGATCGCAACATCCTCCCATCTGCTGATAAAAAGATGACGCTTCTTCAGAGCGGGCTGAAGACGTAGGTTCCTATGATCGCATGCAAGCAAATTGTGTGTGTTTGCAAGCTATGATTTTATGATTCTTTGTTGAAACTGTTCTTATATGAAAATATCTATATTCAGCCTTTCATTCAGACCATTTTTACTTTTCAGTCTGGTTTATACTTAGCTGCATTTAATTTTGAGAAATTAATAAAATAATCATCTGATTTGAGAAGTTAGATACTTGTATTAATAACTTGTCTGGTTGTTCTTTGGCTGCATTTAATCCTGAGGAATTAAATGGTGAAATAGCCATCTGGAGATGGACTTTCAGACAGGCCCGGTTCTAGGTACCTATAGAAGGGTGGGCTGGCAGATATCCTGGGTGGGCGTTTTTTTTTTTTTTCGCGACCCATATACTATAGACCTACAGCCATTTACATTCAAACAAGTCAAGCCAAGCATAAGAATACTTGAAGGCCTATACAATTGGTCATTTGACTGTATTCTCCATTAAATCACTATATGGCACAAAAATTCAGCTCAGCACTTTTTCACACAAACGCTTTTGATTATTGATGCATATTCGCAATGCAAAGTTGATTCTGCACTAATTTGATAGCTAGACCTATATATGGGAGGCTAATTAACTGGTTAACCGTTAACCAACAAGAATTTTAACCAATTAATCGTTTGGTTTAAAAAAAAAAAAAAACAACAACAAAAGTAAGTCATGTATAAGTCACATTTGATTGCATTCAGAAATAATACTGGTAAATAAAGTGAAAAGTTATAATGTACTACAAACATTATAAATACTACAAACTAGGGGTGGCATGGTACATGAAAAAAACCCGAACCATTCGGTTCGCTTGTCTCGGTTCGGAGCGTGTGCGTCGCACGGTTTCGACGCATGCGCAATGTATCCTTGTGCCCGTATGTTACCTCAGACAGTGGGTGTCCTTTTCGCGTGAAATAAGAAGTGTGTGTGTGTGTATGTGTGTGTGTGTGGACATACAGTAAAATAAAGTAAAAGTGGAGTGCTGCAGGTCACGTCACGTGTAGAAATGCAAGTGGGAGACATAAGGAAGGCTGCCCGGAGTTGGAGGATGCGCCTGCGACGTATAGCAGGCAGGGCAGATGCAGTGAGTATGCGCGCGCGCGCGCGCCATTCACACACTGGCAGTGTTTGTCTCGCGCAGCTGAACCGCGGCTCGTGTATTGCAAATACAGACAAATATTGTCCATTCTGTCACATTTTCCGGTGTTCACCTCCGACCACTGTCTGTCTCATGCTTTGATTTATGATGGGCAGCATATATCTGCTGCAAATGCGACCGTGTTCCCCTCTGTCTCATACACACATGCATATAAACATGCTGTATATAAGTAGTTCACATGATAAATGTAACATTTAAAAGTTAAGATGCTTCTAGTTTTAATAATTTAAACATGCCTTTGAAGTTTGGGCAAAAACTTCTGGCAGTGTTGTGTTTTCGTGTATTTTTTTTTTCTTTTCACAGCGCTGGATGTCATATGGTGATTGTGAAACACACGGAACACTTCATGGTGAAATTTGTTAATCAGGTCAGCTGAATTAAAGCCACAGTGCATTGTTCTGATCAAAATTGACATGATTAACATGTAAAATGTTACGCCAATGTGTTGGACTCTGTAGACAGCCAGTTAAGAAACAACTTCTACATGATATAACAATTTTTTATTTACACCTAATTGTGGATGATTAAGCTATATATAATATGCAACAAGAACCGTACAGAACCGAAAACCGTGACCCTAAAACCGCGATACGAACCGAACCGTGGGTTTTGTGAACCGTGCCACCCCTACTACAAACATAGCTATAGGTTATTTTAGTTCCCCTCACTTCACAACAAATTGTAACGAGTAGGAATATGGTGTGGGCCCTTTAAGAGCTGCGTGCTCCCTGTTGAACTGAGCAATGCATGGGCGCACTGCGCCTCAAGCTGTAATGATCACCAGCTAGAGTGCCCTTGAGAGCCACCAGAGGGCACTCCACATAAGATTATGATCACTCACAAACTACATTTCCCATAACTCACTGCCCGGACTCATCATCACTTATCACTGATCACATTCACCTGTACCTCATTCACTGATTGCATTCACCTGTGTCTCACCATCCTGTTAGTCTCTGTCTATTTATACCATGGTCATTCATTCACTCACTGCGAAGTCTTGTTTAAGTTTACACTGCATTTCTGAGCATTCTCTTGGTTTTCTTGTTTTGGATTTCTTGCCCTGTTCCCTGGTTTACTCTCTTGCCTCTGGTCCCTGCCTGTTTTTGTTTGTTTGTTTCTTTGTTTGTTTCTTTGTTTTGACTGCCTGCCTGTGCATGACTCTTGCCTGTATTTTCGATTACGCCTCTAGATTGTCCTCAAATAAAGCTGCAATTGGATTCACCTTCGAGTCTCGGAGCAGTTCGTAACACGAGCACTCCCGTGTATGCGGGTTATTTTTTTGTTGCTCAAATCAAGTTGTTTTGTTTATTAAGTAACACTGTGGACGGTATAGCGTTTGTGACGGACTGTTACGCAAGTTTCACATGGAATAAAGTGGAGCTGTGAAATGTCCATTGCCTCCGTGTCTACAATAACTCCAGTTAAGTGAGCTATCCCGATTTTCCTCCGGACACAACGCATTACAACATCCTTTAAATTGAACGGTATTCAGAACAGATCAAGAATAAAAAAATATATAAGTAGCTAACTTTAAAGCCAAAACGTTTAATGAGAATCTGAAAGTAGCGTTAGGCTCACGATTATTTATTATAGGTTTTGTTCACTCGTGTCCCAATACTGATGGAAAAATCATCCTCTTCACATGCGCACACGTGCTTGGAAACACCACTGGGAGTTCATGCTGAATGGCACGAATTGTAGGCTACTACTGACTATTTAAACTGAGCCGTGTAACTTTTTATATGTTAGGTTGACTATTTTATTTTGATAATGAACTGACTGCTATGTCAAGTTTGCAATGCTGGAATATTGTGTGTGCGTGAGACGCCCGCGCAAACGAGCAGAGGAAACATAAAATACTCCATCATTTTGGTCATACAGAAAAATAAAAGTAGGACATCGCAATAAATGCACGTTCTTAAATGAGCGAGTTTTTAAAGCTAATTTAAAATTGCCATGAATAAAAAATCTAATCAGAGCTGCATATTAATATTTACAAGAAACATATTCACAAATACAACTTCTCTCGTAATTACCTTAATTGCACGCAAATATTTCTGCCCGTTTTCGTTCGTGTGACTGCAGCCTCTGCTTTTCTGCTACAGACTGAAGCGTGCACGTAGCTTACAATGCGCCGCGCCGTTATTTTCATTTAATAAAATAAATAAATTCTGGTGTTATTTTTGTGATTGTTTGGGGCATTCTACAGCCCTTCATCAAAACTTTCAACACAGAGCCCATCTCAGATTGTTTTAATTAATGCACAAATAGTAAAAACAAATGAACACTATCAGTTCCTAAATTCTGATTGGGTGGGCAAGGCAGGCGTTTGGGTGGGCTCAGCCCACCCCTGCCCATGCCTAGAACCGGCCCGCTTTGAGAACCACCTCCGAGCGACATACTCATGCCACCGTTGTTCGATCCCCACCACCTTCTGTTTCAGGGGGCAGCAGTTTCCAGCAAAATGTAGAATTTTCTGTTGCTTCCTGCTATCTCCCAGGACAGAGTACCTTAAACATCCCCCTAACAAGATGAAGTATCCAAATTAGTACCCCTTTCAGAAAAATTGCAGCGTGGAATCTACTTTCAAGTATCTTTCTTTGGGTCTTAAAGACATTAGAAAGGGGTTACAGGGGTTACAGAAATCAGTTACAGAGCACAGCTTACGCATCGCCCTCAACAGTGTGGTCCACTACCGTGAAAACGGAGAAGGTGCATTTGCGATCACAAGATCTACAAACTCTTCTGGGCAAAGGGGCCATAGACAGTGCCGCCACTCCCACCACACGCAGCACGTAGGGCACCACAAGAAATTGCTGTCCACCCCATCCCACAAAGATTGGTTTGTCATGATCAATCTCAAGCATGCATATTGTCATATAGAAGTTCTTCCATCCAAGGGGTGGTGGAAGGGTTGCTGATAACTGTCAACAAACAGAGGTAGGACTGCTGCGTATATATACCTCTATTGTTGATTAGCTGACACTGCATGAAAAGTGAGATTTTCGACCCCGTAAATGCCTGTATACTCCCGGAAATCTCCCTAATTTTCGGCAGTTTTCGACAATTTACAGGCAGCGAACGTCGCGTTCGTCTGTGCCACAAATTGTCGTAAACGAACCATGACGTAGGTGGAGAGCCCCCCGCTGAGAGACCGTGCGGAGGTGCGACGCCTCTAATTAGCATATGAATAGCAGCGAAACCAGAGAGTCAACGGCCAGACTTGAATTTACTCACTCACGATTGGCTGAAGCCACTACATTTAAAAAAGAAAAATCCCTCGTGATTGGTTGGCAGATCACTGCAAACCAATCATTATTGGTCCCCCTGGCTCATTATAAATGTAAACCCAAATAATATTAATAAATATATAATTTATGTTGTAATAATTTGTTTTATATTAATGTTATTGTGCTATGAAGTATTCATACCATCAAGGAATATATGGGAAAATTATACGGACCGTGCCGTTTATTCAAAGAAAGAGCATTTATAAGCATACAGCTGTTCATTCAAAGAAAGGGCTTCATTTATAAAACACAGCTGTTTATTCAAAGAAAGAGCTATATTGTTAAACACACAACTATGTACAGTGCAGCAGTAATGTAATGTAAAGTTCGGCGTGCTCCAGGCTGCGCAATCCATCCAGACACCCCGTCAACAATGCGTCTTCCTCGTCAAACATGAGTTCAATGGTCGCGGACTTCCAAATGTCCACCTCATCCAGCACACTCTCGCTTCCAGCAACTGTAATACAATCCATAAAGACAATAAGCAACCTGAAAAATACTCACATTGACAAAAAACGGATCTAATATAATAAATCTTACCCTTTTTCTTCCTGATCGACTCCGAGTTAAACTTAGCAGTTTCCGCCTGCTATGTAAGTTCAGGTTGTTTGTATCTGAAGCTCCGGCGTGTCGATTCATAATACGTCTTACAGGCAGCTGGAAAACAATTACATGAGACTGGTATTAATAAAATTAAACTAGGAATGAGAAACACATTAGAAGTTACTTACACACAATTTCGTCGTGATCAGCGGTTAAATCTGGACTCGCGGAAATCTCTCCAAGCAGATAAGAGCTCACGGCTTCGTTATGAGGCGAGGATAGTCTGTGTAAACAAAATGTGCAGTTTTAAGCTCGGATCTATTAACGCACCCATTTCCTTATACAGCTGAATAAAAGCATATTCTTTAAATCGTAACGTTACATTACCCATGCTCTGGTTCATAGCGCCTGCAGTTTGCCTCAGAGTTGTGAAGACGAAGACAGCCTCCTGAAAATGAGTCTAAAAAGTTGGTCGCGTCCAGGAGTTGAAGACGGCGTCCTGTCATTGTTGATCACGAAAAGGAAAGCAGCAAAAAAAATAGGTTTAAAGCTCGTCTTCTACGCGTCATGGCCATGACCTCGACCTCACACGTCATTGGACTAGGGCTCTACTATGGAACGCGCCCGGGGCCAAATCTCTTTATACGAAACGCGTGACTTATGACTGTTTCAACACGCACAGTTTTTCCGCGTCAATGCAGCAATTTTTTACGTGTTTCTTTTGTATGTGTAGACACGCACATTCTGGTCGTGTAACAGGCATACACACACAGTCGACGCACAGTTTTAACATGTTAAGAAGACACATTTGAACGTGTTTCTTAACGCGCACATTCTGTACATGTCGAAGTGTAATATTTTTTTTAAAGCAGACTTACCTTTAGATGTAGCCTAGGCTACATACATATTAATATAAGATATTAATTAATTGCTTAACTGACTACTGTGCTAGAGTAAAGTAGCCTAATGTTACAATGTATATTAAGTAAATGCTTAATATTATACAATTATTATAATTTATCTATATGGGTTATTGTTTGTTTTTTAAAGTTAGGCTATATATAATTTCTAAAAGTATATATAGGCTAATTTACACAGCACATATTTATAACTGAAAACACACACACACACACACACACAACTTTATTCACTTTCACATAATAATGTTTTTGTAATTTGGTGTTTAGTTTGTTTATACTGTTCTGTCTCTGTTTTGTTTCCAGGAACATCTGATGAGTGCTATAATAAAATGACTTCATTATATGTAAAATATGTTTTGATATACATTTTATTTATATTATTAATATTTTATTTACCCATAAACGTGTCTTTATGAAGCCATAAGTTATAGAGACAAGAATAACTTTTGCCATTTAAATGCCACATTAATTTACTGAGGACCCATACAGCCAATGATCATGTGTGAAAACACTTATACATAAATTGATCACTTAGAAATCAAAACTAAGGTTTGAGAAAGAAAGAATATGCATACAACAAAATATATTGTTTCATAGCAGCTTCAGTAACAAGTTCAAAACAAATTCTGCTGTAAACCGGCTCTAACAAGCCAATATAGTGTCAATATTCAGCTCAAGTGACTTCAGTGTTGATTCAGTTCAGCTGATTTCAGTTCAGCTGATTTCAGTTCAACTGATTTCAGTTCAACTGTAAATTCCCCAGTTGTGCATATTTGTGTGTAGTTAGATATATGCAAAAACAACATTTTTGGAAGAGTTAAAATAGTTTTGCACAAAGTGTTGCTTTTGCAAGCGATGTCTGATGTTTTGCATGTTGTGTGTTTTGTGTGTAGTTACAAGAAATGGAGCCATATTTTCAGAAATTGTGTGTAAGCAATTAGATAAAACTGTAAATGAATCCAGTTTATTTTAGTTCAGGACTCATAGTCCAGGTGTTAGTAATCTGTGCTTAATCTTTGTTCCAGGCAACAATTTTTTAACTCGCGATTTACTAGATTAGGCCTACTCTTGGCATAATTTAAACCCTGTCCAGGAAACCACCTCTTGAAAATCTGCATTGATAATTCATAAAATGTGGTGTGAGCTCAATTTAAATGACAATTGCAGAAAAACACAATCTGACTTAACTATAAACACACAAACTTGTACTTTTCACATTTATGATTAATAGCCATTTAAAAAATCATTCACAGTGCAGGGTGGAAAAATTAATTTTGGCATGTAAACTGTATGCTTTACTTGATTTATTTGTGTGCTTTGGTTCATTGTCTTGTTGCATCACATAACCTCTCTAAAGGTTGAAGACATGAACTGCTGTCCTGTATATTTTTTTTTTTACATAACATTGGTTATTGCTAATGACATACAGAGTAATTAATCTACACTGTGAGCCCGGACAAGTTGAATCTACTTAAAAAATTGGAGCAAACTGGTTGCCCTAAAAATTTAGTAATGTGAACTAAAACGAGTACATTTAACTTAAATTTAAGTTAACATTTTAACTTAAACTTTAAACTTGTTTTAGTTAAAAAAATTCAGAACCTAGATAAAACTCCCCCTGCTGCTACTCTGATTTGCATTTGTGTAGCTCACAGCATGTTCATTTACATGATAAAGCCTCCCCTAGAATTAAGGGGAGGGGGGTCATGGGGGGACAACTGCCAAGCAAGGCCCATGTCAATTTCCGTAAATTTATGGCAGTTTTCGGAGTTGCCTGCAAATTGCCGTGCACAGTCGTAAACCTGAAGTTTCACGGCAATCTACAGTGCCACATACTGACGAAAATTCCACTTTTCATGCAGTGTGAGTGCTCTCCACCTGTGTCAATTATCTGAACGTGCTTCTCTCAAACCTTGTTTATAAAACTTAATTTCACGAGTTCGCACTTACATATAATTTATAGAGAGTAATTCAATGCATATTTGAATGCAGTTTCGGATTTGAGGCGTTTCTGGAACCAAAAGCATGTCACGGGTTTGTTGGATTCATCCTTGAACAGGGGTTCCAGGGGAGATTGAGTTTGAGAACTTCTCCATTGAAGATATGCCAGAACTGACTGGTATGGTTGGATGTAGATGAAATGACCCTTTTTGGTTTGATTAGTCTTACTTTGCTTGATCAGGTAAGAGATCATTTCCCCGTCTATTACTGATAGATCTGAGATGGTGGGGTGGATTTTTTTGGGTAGAATTTTGATGTTATCAAAATAGTTTGTGGAAAAAAACTGAATGCCACTCAGGTAACCTTTGATGGACCCGACTTGAAGGCCTTTGATTGTATTAAGATGAAAAATGAACGAGGTGTTTGAAAGGAGAGAAAAATGAAGCATTAGAGCTCACATTTATTTAATGAAATCATAGCCTTTGAAGTTTTGCAGTCTCATGATATGTTTTTTCATCCCCAAAATATAAGGTTGCTTACAATGATCATTGATATACTTGTTATACAATATAGCCTTATATACTGTGTAGGTTATTGATGTTACATTCAAGAAACGGGTGTTCCAAAATACGTTTGCACATCTATTTATAGTCACAAAAGCGAGTATGGTCGCACTGTGTCGAGCCATGTGATCGAGCTTATGTGAACGTCAAGTTGAGAAATATTGAATCAAAGGCAGATGATTATCAGCTGGTTCCAACTAGTGGCTGATTGTTTGGCGTAATATGCGCTGTTGCAGCCATCATTTTATTGATTGTTCTCACAATGCATTCGCTCGCTTTACCAGCAAGTGTATTTATAGTTCATCATCACCGCAACCGCGTGCGTCCGTAATGAAACACTTCTCGTGTGTGCACCTGTCTGTATTAGTAGACTACGTAGACACGTAGTGACAGCACGATCGCAAGAAAAGCTTGATGTCTGCCGGTAACAATACATTATCTTAAGACAGAAACTGTTGTAGTTCTCCCTGTTGCAACTTGCAAGTCTGTGCGGTGTGCACTCTTGACACTGTCCGAGTGCTGCTCTCGCCACTGAGTCTGTCGTCATGGTTTCGAAACGCATGTTATTAATATCCTTTAGAACATCGATTATTGAAGTTTGAATTGCTAGAAGACAGAATCGATTGTGGATCATGGCAAAGACACAATTCAATCTCGGAAAAAGCTAAAATTATTTTACCGTGAATGCTGATGAAAGCGGCCGAAAGG
This sequence comes from Romanogobio albipinnatus, assembly GCA_023566225.1. NCBI lineage: Eukaryota > Metazoa > Chordata > Actinopteri > Cypriniformes > Gobionidae > Romanogobio > Romanogobio albipinnatus. The sequence goes on from CM042251.1 coordinate 25,048,719, forward strand.
GGTTTTTAAGGTAGCTTATACATAAAGTAAGTAAGTAAAGACTCTGTACTGTACAATTGCCTTGAGCGGCACGTGCAGCCATGCAGACAGCGTGAGTGGGCGGCCGGGACGAGCTGCCGGAAATGCCGTCCTTGCTAATAACTGTCAACAAACGGAGGTAGGACTGCTCCGTGTATATATACCTCTATTGTTGATTAGCTGAGTGCTCTCCACCTGTGTCAATTATCTGAACGTGCTTCTCCCGAACCTTGTTTATAAAACATCATTTTGAGAGCAAACGACTCCTTATACTTTTGAATCGCTCTCACTGTCAACCATGTGCTCTCAACGCACTGTGAGAGTCGCGCTCTAAATGAATTAACTTACCGCTGTCCGATTCGCCCCATGTACCCTCATTCTCCATTACTCCACTAAAAAAAAGCTTAAAGTTAACCCTATAGCTCTTTACTTGTGTGGCACTGAACGTACTGGGAAAGGGTAATGTAAGAATAATTAAGTAACTCATAAGCATTTAAAAATTTTAAAATAAAGACTTAATATTTTTATGTAGCTAAAAATGTGATAAAATATATATAGTATAGTATATATTTTATACTATATAGTAGGCTACTATATATACTGGCGCACAGAAACGGCAGCTATTGCTCTGAAGCATGCGCTCCAGGCGTGCCGAGGTGTGGTGACGAGACGCAGTCGACTGTAACCCGAGCAGTTCCCTTTCGAGGGAACTCTCACTGCGTCTGGTTAGACACTTGGGGAACGAGTACCCACTAGCCCACACCGAGGGTAGCGCCTGCCCTAGTGTGAAACCGGAGACCGGGCACAACTAGGACTTGAGTACCCTAGCGCCAGCACCGTAGGGAGATACTTCTCCACTCCTTTTCCTTCCGTGCCCCAGCCGATGAAGGGAGGCGTCTGTTGAAACGGTTTCCCGGCAACAAGACGCTCCCAACACTGGCCCTTGGGACCTTACCGAGGGTAGTGCCTGCCCTAGTGTGAAGCCGGAGACCGGGCACAACTAGGACTAGGGAAACCCAAGCGCCTTCGGCGCCCCAGCCAATGAGGGAGACGTCTGTTGAAACGGGTTCCCGGCAACAGGACGCTCCAACACTGACCCTTGGGACCTACCGAGGGTCGTGCCTGCCCTAGTGTGAAGCCGGAGACCGGGCACAACTAGGACTAGGGAAACCCAAGCGCCTTCGGCGCCCCAGCCAATGAGGGAGACATCTGTTGAAATGGTTTCCCGGCAACAGGACGCTCCCAACACTGACCCCTGGGACAGAAACCAAGGTTTCTTCCATATAACTAGGGAACGAAGGCATATGCGCGTTACCCTGATCATACGAAAGATATTCCCTCTGGGGGAAACCTCTTGGTTTCCAACCACCACTGTCAAGGTCTCACGTGCAGCAGGTCAAAAGGTCTCACCTTGGACGCTGCTGTACTGAGCCCCAGCACTCAAAAGTGCTCCACAGTGAAGGTATCTTACTCCGCCATCACGTGAGGCGGGGGATGTAATGCCTGAAGAACCAGGGAACTGACCAATCCTAAATTCCCTGGTTCATCCGACTCCAATGGTCCGAAGGGGGCCTCAGCCAGCCTTCGAGAACCACTGCCAGATCCCAGGTTGGGAGCTCTGGAACGAGCCACAGGCCGCATCCACCGAACCCCACAGGGGAACTATACAACCAGATGGTGTCTACCCAAGCCCATCACCCAAAGGAGTGTGGAAAGCCTTATGGCAGCCACAGACACCCTGAGTGTGGATGGGGTTGGACCCGCAGAGAAGCGATCTCGGAGGAACTCCAGCACTGAAGCCACCGGCCAGTTAACTGGGACCACCTCACGCTCCCTGCACCAAGTGGCTCACCACTTGGGGCTGTACAGTCTCCTGAAAGATGGAGCCCTAGAACTGAGTAAGGTCTCTATCACCCCTGCCGACAGGCCAATATCTAGGTACCTGACCCCCTCAAGGGCCAGACCCAAAGGTTCCAAACCTCCGGCCGGGGGTGAAATATAGTGCCCCCTGCCTGAGATAGGAGATCCCTCCTCAGAGGAATCTGCCATGGAGGACCTGCCAGCAAAGCTATGATATCCGAGAACCAAACTCGCGTCGGCCAACGGGGTGCTAATAAAAGTAGGCTGACCCCCTGTTGGCGGACTCTGTCCAGGACTCCCGGGAGCAGAGCAATCGGGGGAAAAGCATACAGACGCAGCCTCGGCCACGTCTGAACCATGGCATCCGACCCCAGCAGGGCTGGATGCGTGATGGAACACCACAGTGGACAGTGGGACGTCCCTCGAGACGCCACCACCCCTGGGTGGAGTCGCTACTCCCCGGGCCTCAGCCCCTGCCTCGACAGGATGTCTGCTCTTCTACAGTACGCAGGACCCGTATAGAAATATTCGGAAGGCGTTCCATGCGCCGAGATAATCTACTGAGGGAACCAGCCTCTCAAGGCTGGCCTCGGGTGTTAATCGAGCCTCCTCCCCAACCCCCTGAAGCGGATGACCGGCAGGAGTGGTTGGGAACGATTCTCTATGTGCGGACGCGTTAGCCGCCCAGCCGCAAGTCCCTCCGGAGCAGCATGCGTTCGCGGGAAATCGATGGGGCCCGAAGCGTCATAGACAGCGGGATTACCTCGATTTCCCCGGAGCGCCGCAGAGGAAGCAACCTCGGTTGCCCCTCTACGGGGGGAACCACTCTCGGAAGTCCAGCCAAAACTAGGACTTCCCCCCAAAGCGGCCGTCCATGACCGTGCCCCAGCCAGTGAGGAAGGCGTCTGTTGAAGCGGATTCCCGGCAACAGGACGCTCAAACACTGGCCCCTGGGACAGAAACCAAGGTTTCTTCCATGTGACTAGGGAACGAAGGCATCTGCGCGTTACCCTGATCATACGGAAAAGATTCCCTCTGGGGGAAACCCCTTGGTTTCCAGCCACCACTGTAGAGGTCTCATGTACAGCAGGCCAAAGGGTATCCCGTTGGACGCTGCTGCCCTGAGCCCCAGCACTTCCTGAAAGTGCTCTACAGTGATGCTGTGGCCTAGCCTAATTTCTGAGACCATCGCCAGTATGGTCTCGACTCGCGCGGGAGACAATTGTGCCCGCATCGTCGTCGAGTCCCATACGATCCCTAGAACCGTAGTCCTCCGGGACGGCGTCAACACACCTGCTGTGTTGAGTCTCAGCCCCAAGCACTTTATACGGGCCAGAGCGACACCTCAATGCCGAACTGCCATCCCGTACGACTGGGCCAATATGAGCCAGTCGTCGAGATAATTCAGCACACGGATGCCCTGGAGTCTTAATAGAGCCAGAGCTGCATCCATGCACCTTGTGAATGTGCGTGGGTGAAGAGCTAGACCGAAGGGAAGCATTCGATATTGGTACGCCTCGCCCCCGAAAGCGAACCTCAAGAACTTCCTGTGACATGGAAGGATGAAGATATGGAAGTATGCGTCCCTCAGATCTATCGTGACGAACCAGTCCTCGAACTGGATCTAACTCACGATGATGGAGACCATGAGCATTTTGAAACCGAGCCTCCTCAGAGACCGATTCAAATACCTCAGGTCTACCGGACGCCACTCTCCTTCCCTTCCGAGAACTATAAAGTACCGGCTGTAGAACCCGGACTCCCTCTCTGGCGGAGGAACGCACCCTAAGGCTTCCTTTGCCAGCAAGGATTTTACCAGTTCCCTTACCCGACCCTGCTCTTTGTCTACAGTACGCAGGACCCATGTAGAAATATTCGGAAGGCATTTTCATGCGCCGAGATACTCTACTCAGGGAACCAGCCTCTCGAGGCTGGCTTCGGGTGTTACACGAGCGTCGTCCCCAACCCCCTGAAGCGGATGACCGGCAGGAAGTGGTTGGGAACGATTCACTACGTGCGGACGCGTTAGCTGCCCAGCCGCAAGTCCTTCCGGAGGCGGCTGGAGCAGCATGCGTTCGCGGGAAATCGATGGGGCCCGAAGCGTCATAGACGGCGGGATTACCTCAATTTCCCCGGAGCGCCGCAGAGGAAGCAACCTCGGTTGCTCCCCCGCGGGGGGGACCGCTCTTGGAAGTCCAGCCGAAGCTAGGACTTCTTCCCAGCAGCCTCCCTCCCTGGAGTACGTTCCTCAGATCGCCTCCAGGAGTGAAAGACCGCTGCTGGGACTGCTGGTGAGAACGCCGCCTCTGTTGCCAGGCTCCTGGAGGAGGGGCTCTAGAGGCGACGCTCTCCTTCTGCACCTGCCGGTGCGAGGAGCTGGTAGACGGCTGAGGCTGCCCCCTAGGGGCCGCTTTCCCAGGCTCTGAGTGGCGAGGGAGGCACTGACGGAAGGCTGCTGACTGCATCTTCGCCTCCTGGTACCCGGCGACAACGGTCTCAACCGCATCACCAAATAGACCAGAAGGCGAAATCGGGGAGTCTAGGAGGAAGGACTTATCCTTCTCCCTCATCCCCGATAGATTCAGCCAGAGATGCCTCTCCACCATCACCACGGAGGCCATGGCCCGGCCGATAGCACGGGCCATCTCCCTGGTGATGCGGAGAGACAAATCTGCAGCCCTCCGTAGCTCCAGCACATCCTCCGAAGAGGGACCGTCGCCCTCATTGAGCTCTTTCAGGAGGTCAGCCTGGTAGGCCTGCAAGACAGATAATGTGTGCAGGGAACTACCAGCCTGCCCAGCCGCCATATAAGCTTCGCCCACCAACGATGAGGTGTCCCGACAGGGTTTGGTGGGCAGCTCCGGGGTTTTAAGGGACGACACAGAATCGGGGAAAAGATAACTCGTGAGAGCCTCTTCCACCCGAGGCATCGTCCCCTAGCCCGCCTCGCGCGCCCCCAGAACATTGGAATAATCCAATACTGGAGGAATACGCGAGGAATAGGGCTTCCTCCACGACCTACACACCTCGATGTGTAGGTCCGGGAAGAAAGGTAAACCCCGGCGAGGTGTTTGGACCCGGCGAGAAAGAAACCGGTCGTCCAGCCTACTAGGTGGCTGAATTTCCGGCACTTCCTGTGGCCAATTGATCTTCAATTTGGCCACCGCACGAGTCAAAAACCTCAATTAGCTCCTCTTGGGCGAGTGGATGAAGCGATGAAACACTTCCTGCTTCTCCACCTGCCCTGATGCACCGCTCATCCGGCTCCTCGGAACCGGAGAGAATAAGCATCAGATCCTCAACTCCGGGGGAAGAAGCCGCAGCGCGGGCTTCCACACGGGGAGGAAGATCTTTAGAACTGTCAGACAAGGATTGGGAAAGTGCCGCAGCAGTCCCAGATCCCGCTGACAAGTCCTTCTGTGAACCCCATGGTCTGTGACACCGAGACACCTCAGCGATCGCGGGTCCAGAACCCTGGGGCTCACAAAGCTGGCCGGCCTCATCGAACACAGCCAGCCGAGAGTGGAGCAGTCTGAGTGTGAGCAGCTTTTCCACTGACAGGCAGTTCCCTCGAGAACTGCCCGAGCATGCTCAACACCCAGACACTGCACACAAAGCAAGTGTGCATCTGAGCCCGAATAAAGCAGGGACACAGATGCACACACTGCTTAAACTCTCTCACATTCTTTTCCATTCTTTCTTTTCATTCACACACTTTTGCAACTGTGACAAACAACAGTAAATAGACAGACAATTTCAACAGAGAGCGCTATGCTGAAGAGCAATAACTGCCGTTTCTGTGCGCCGGCTCCCGCTTTATACTTCCGGGTACGCCGTCACGATGACGTCATCACGCACGCCAATCAGATTGGTTTAGTGGCTATACGGACTTCAGATTCGCTAGTGCTTAGGGAGTATCCCCCAAGTGTCTAACCAGACGCAGTGAGAGTTCCCTCGAAAGGGAACTAAACGTTTACTAAACGTAGTTGACAAAACTACGGAAAATTCTAAAAATTTTGCTGCAACAATAGTGTAGGGGTGAAGCTGGGCATACACTGTGTGATTTCTGTGCGATTTCTGTGCGAAAATGGACTCTTTGGCAGGTCAAGCACGTAGATCTTTTTCTGAACATGGTCAGCCAACCCATGCAGGACCTCGTCCCATTGCGCCTCCTCGTCCCATTCGCATTCGGCCGCTAGCATTTGGAATTCGATGAAATAGTCTGACACTGATCTGCTTCCTTGCTGCAGATCTGCCAGCACTCGGGCAGCCTCAGGTCCGGCTACCGCCCGGTCGAACACTCTCCTCCGCATCTCCTCTGACAGTGCCTGGAACAAGGAGCAGCAAGGTAGGTGGTTAGTGGGAACACAAATCGTTGGAGCTGTTGGGTGAGCTTGGACACCTGCACTACCAATGCATGAACCGCTTGGCCCGTAACAGCCATCTGCTCCTCCTGCCGATCCATATGGGAAGCACACCGGGACAGATATTCTGATATCTCTAACTCTATTAATATGAGTTCCCCTAGCCTGTATATGTTCCCCAAGTGGCTAGACATTTCCATAGGTGTAAACCAAGCCCTGGGTGTCCTGCTCTGCCTTTGAGAAAATGAAAGCTCAGACAGGCCGGTCTGGAATCTTCCCTGTATGTCATCATATGGGGAAAAGTTGCCTCCACTTTCTCTGCTTTGCGGATTCAGTTTATTTTAGTCTCAATGTCAGCACAGGCTTTACAAAAAAAATCCATACCATGGAACCTTTAAATAATAATAATAATATAAAAATGATTGAAAATAATATTATAATGTTGTGTATAATACTATACACAGCCACTTGATTGAGAAATTTATTTGCAATATAATAATTACTTTATAATTTTATTGGAGTCTTACACACATGCTGTACGGTTAATCTGAGCTGTGCATTAATTTGAGATCAATGACAGATATTATGGGAGTGGCTTGATGCAGTGCAAAAGATGCAGATAAACAACATAGAAATAAAAAATGTAAAGAATGTACAAATACTATACAATCGTAGATATAAATAATTGGGAATCATGTTTAAAAAAAACTACACATTTCATTTATCTATTATAATGTTTATGTTTTTCTGGATGGTTCGTTGAAAGGTCCAGAAATGTGTGTTTTTTTTTTTTTTTTTTTTTTTTTTTAATTTGTCACGTTTTTTGGCAGGTGTCTTTTTAATTATATGATGTCATTACATCGCTGTCTTGCCGCCAGCCAATTGCTGCATTGCTGATCGTAGTTTTTTCTAGTATTGATACATCTTCCCTCTCCAGGGAACACAGGATTGCATTAATCTCAGACAACTTAATCCAGATATTTTAATCCAATCCGCAAATTTGTTTGAAGAAACAAATTAGCCAGAGATCAGTTATCAAAAAAGGAAGAAATCTTCCCATCAATACAAATCTCAAAATCTGTTCCAGAGTCTTCAACCAAGATTGCCACCACGCCTGAGTCTTCAGCCAAGATGGGTGCCATGCCTTAGACTTCAGTCAAGAGGACCGCCACACCTGAGTCTTCAGCCAAGAAGGCCGCACTTGGAGATCAGTCCTCACCAGAACCAGCCAGGGAGCACTGGCTAATTGACTTTTGGTCTTAACCAATAACAGCCCTTGACCCAAGTCCAGTGACAGCTCCAGCCCCTGGCCCGAGTCCAGTGACGGTTCCGGCCCCTAACCCGACTCCAGTGTTGGCTCCAGCCCCCTGACCAGAGTCCAAAGAGGACTCTGTCTCCCGTCCAGAGAGAACCTGAGAGAATATATTATTAAATATTTACTTTTTTCCCCTGTATTTTGATAGAGGAATTACAATAAAAAAGATTATAATCTTTGAATCTCCTCACATTATTTGTTCAGACTGACTCACAGCATTCCACCTTTTGATGGGCCATTAGCCATTGGGGGAGTGTCTTTTGTCTCACCTAGTGTGAATCACATAAATATCAATGGTCATCAACACATACTTTTGTAGTAAATATTCTAGCCTACAGGATTGATAACTCAAGTCTTGTGAACAACTATTCAGTATATGTTTTATGGCCTTATAGCAGTGAATTTTTTTCCCCAAAACTTAGTAACCATGCATAATCTTTATTTTAAAAAACAACAACATGTGCATCCATTTTATTGGATGCATTTTATTGGCAATAATATGTTCAATCACATATTATTGCTGAATACAGCAAAATTACATATTGGTCAGCAGTATGTTATAAGTAGCTGAAATGAGCACAAATGTCAGGGCATGTCAAAACATCAAGGGCCCCAAAACGCCTCAGACCCCAGAGGGTTAAAGTTGTATTTTCTTAACCTTGTTTATAAAAGGAAATCGTGATGAGATCAGATGGTGACATCCTGATATCCATGAATGGCACCGCCTGCTCTTTTAAAGTAACACCCCTTCAACCAAACCTTCATCATAAATGAGTTAACTGAGTGGGTGAGAAAGGGCAAGAGATGTGGCTCACATTGTATACTTCTCTATACCTGTCATTTAACAGTATTTCTGCAGCTTCAATCCTCAGATCAAGTACCTGTCAGCTCCAGGGACGCTTCAAGTTAAATGGAATGTACCAGGATGGAGATGTTATACTTGGAGGCCTGTTTCAGGTTCATTTTTTCACAGTGTTCCCAGATCTGAGCTTCAAAACGGAACCAGAACCACCACACTGTGAAAAGTGAGTCTGAGCCAGACTTATTGCATAACTATTAAAGAGAGAGACATATTTAAAAATAAATAATAAGAAGAAATATAAATGTTCTTTTTGTATTTGACAAAGTCTGCAAGTGATGCTTGAACTCGGATGTATTTGAAATGTATTAATGGTTCTATTAATTTGTATTTTTATTATCTTTTAGTATCATTAAATGTCAACATTTAACATTAGTTTTTTTTCCCTAGATTTGATATGGAAAGCTTCCAGCAGGCACAGACAATGGCATTTGCAATAAATGAGATCAATAAGAATCCTAATCTGCTGCCTAACATCACTCTTGGTTACCATCTTTATGACAACTGCGTGAGGCTAGGAATGGCATTCCGGGCTGCCATATCCCTGGCTAGTGGGACAGAGGAGTCCTCCTCAAACCTAAACTGCACTGGCCCTCCTCCGGTGATTGCGATTGTGGGGGATCCAAGTTCAACTCCTTCCATTGCAATTTCCAGTGTTCTGGGACTGTTTCGAGTACCTATAGTAAGATGGAATGAAAAAAGTACAAATACACTGTATGCATATGTTTGCACTATTAAATTAAAATTGATGTCCTATATTATGTTTCTTCTCATCTCAGAACTTATATGTTTGTCTGTATAAAAAAAGAGACAAAAGCACTGATGATTTTTTGTTGTTTGTCACTGTTTTTCTGGCTCATGCTTTCTATTCTCTCTCCATCTCCACTAATTAGGTTAGCTACTATGCCACCTGCTCCTGTTTGAGTGACAGGAAAAAGTACCCCTCTTTCTTCAGAACTATCCCTAGTGATGCCTTCCAGGTGCGGGCTATGGTTCAGATCTTGAGGCATTTTGGATGGACCTGGGTTGGTCTCGTCTACAGTGATGATGACTATGGCATCTATGCTGCTCAGTCCTTCCTGCAGGAAATACAGGTGTTTGGACTTTGTGTTGCTTTTTCTGAAATCCTGCCCCATGATAACAACCACAGAGATATTCAGCGTATAATGGGAGTGATTCAGGCCTCTACAACTAGAGTGGTTGTTGTTTTTTCCACGTCATCCTTTTTGTTGCCTTTGATGGATGAGGTGGTGTTGCAGAATATGACAGGCAGGCAGTGGATTGCAAGCGAAGCTTGGGCCACCTCTCCTGTATACCACACTCCACGTTTCACGCCCTTCCTCAGGGGGACACTGGGCATTGCTGTTAGGCGTGGAAAAATTCAGGGGCTTCATGACTTTCTGCTACGTCTTTGTCCCAGCAATGATACAAGAAATAATATGTTAAGGATCTTCTGGGAAAACATGTTTGGGTGCAGTTTTGAATCGGGGGATAAAGAGACAGATGGAGAGCAAGTGAAAAAGGTGTGTACAGGACAGGAGGATCTGAACACCACAAACACACCATACACTGATGTTTCAGGTTTGAGGGCCGCGTATAATGTCTATAAGGCAGTTTATGCCCTGGCACATGCGCTTCATGACTTGTTTCAGTGTGAGGATGGTAGAGGACCATTCAGTGGGAACAGCTGTGCCAACATAATCAACCTGAAACCCTGGCAGGTAAGGTCCACAGGTATACTACATATTCTCTCCAGGCATATAGAAATGCTAAATGTGGAAAAGCAAAATATGTGCACTACATTAATTCAAATTTCAGATAAACATATAGCCTATGTCCTGTCTACAAATCGTACAGCTGGTTCACTATCTGCAGAAAGTGAACTTCACCACAGGCTTTGGGGATCATGTGTCATTTGATAAGAATGGAGATGCTCTGGCCATCTATGATGTGTTAAACTGGCAGCCAAGCTCTGATGAGTCAATAAGCATCTACACAGTCGGTGTAGTAAGTGAAGGGGTGGCAACCGGGATGGTGTTCACACTGGATGAAGAAGCAATTTACTGGAACTTTGAGGCAAAAAAGGTAACTAACATTGCATGTTAATATCATAATTTTTGCAATTTACTGGAACTTTGAGGCAAAAAAGGTAACTAACATTGCATCTTAATATCATCATTTTTGCATACATGTAGTCTAAATTAGACCTGGGCATTGTACGGCTCGCGGGCCACATCCAGCCCTCTGGCCATCTGGAATTTTGTCAAACATTTGAATTTTGCATTTGTCAATGCATTTAGAATACCCCCAAAATGCAAGATAAAGGGCAAAAATGCCTATATGTTTTTTTATATTTGTACAATTTAATATAGTTAACCAATATTACACAAAGTTCTGTTTTTCTCCAAATATCAGTATAATTACAAATGATATTAATTTTATACAACAGTTCAATAAACAAAAAGATAATATTTTAAGATACTTACTTTTTATTTACCTTGTTGCCTGTTTTTGCTCTATTTCGCAAACGAAATTAGTTCCAAACAAAGATCACAGCACTGTTTTGCGTCGTTGAGCAACACAGTGAAAGAAGGCCATCTCAATGACCCACTTATTAATGCAGCAAAATGCTTCATTCTCGAATGAATCAGCCATTTGAATGAATCTGTTGAATCTCACTGACTCACTCATTAACACTGACATGCTGCCACCTACTGGCGGTTTTAATTTCACATTTAAAGTATCTTTTCATTTTAAATAACTTAAAATATCAATATTCAACATTTTATGTTTAAAACATTAAAAGCGTTGAGCCCTGTAATTGGTTAATTAAAAGTCAAACACAAATAGGTGTAATTGGGTGCATACAATACAACCGCACTGCTTTTATTTATTTTTTACAGAAACTGTATGCACCTTCACTCAAATGGGTTCACGGCGATCATGTGGGACAGCTTTCAAGAAAGCCTTGCCGTTAGCCCTTAATTGTGTTAGCTAACATTAAAAGAATATATTAAGAATATAGAGTTTTTAACAAGGCATGAACTTCTTAGAATTTATTTACTGAATTCAACCGCCCCAGTTTCTCATGTGGCCCCTTGAGAAAATTAATTCCCCACCCCTGGTCTAAATGAAAGTTAATGCTGTTAAGACAAATAATTTAATAGAAAGGACATCATTATCGTTATGTAAAAGCAATAAACATGAATGATGATGTCTCTTTCAGCCCCCACGGTCTGTGTGCAGTGAGAGCTGCCCCCCAGGAACCAGACGAGCCACGAGGAAGGGCCTTCCGGTCTGCTGTTTTGACTGCCTGTCATGTGGAGATGGCGAAATTTCTAATACAACAGGTGTTTATTCTATTGAGGAGTTTACTATTGGCAAACAGATTTTGACTATAAATCCCAGTTTCCTCTCAAATTCTTGCCTTCTCTCTTTTTCTTAATCACAGATGCTATTGAGTGCACACTGTGTCCAGATGAGTTCTGGTCCAATACAGTTAAGAATCAGTGTGTCCCTAAAGATGTAGAGTTTCTGTCCTATGAGGAACCTCTGGGCATCTCTCTGACCACTGCTTCCCTGCTTGGCACCTGCATCTGCACTGTTGTGATGGTCATCTTTGCTCTTCACCATAACACTCCTATAGTACGCGCCAACAATTCAGAGCTCAGCTTCCTGCTGCTGTTGTCACTCAAACTGTGTTTCCTATGTGTGCTTCTGTTCATTGGTCAGCCACAGTTGTGGACGTGTCAATTAAGACATGCCGTGTTTGGCATAAGCTTTGTCCTGTGTATCTCCAGCATCCTGGTCAAGACTATGGTGGTAATAGCCGTGTTTAAGTCATCTCGACCAGAGGGCAAAGGAGCAATGAAATGGTTTGGAGCAGTTCAACAAAGATGCACAGTTCTGGTCCTAACAGCCCTCCAGGTTGTGATATGTGCAGTCTGGCTATCAACTGCCTCTCCAACACCCCATAAAAACAACCAGTATATCCGTTCTAAAATAGTATTTGAATGTGCTATTGGCTCAGTGGCTGGTTTTTCACTACTGTTGGGATACATTGGACTTTTGGCAGCAGTAAGTTTCCTGTTAGCCTTCCTGGCGAGAAATCTTCCCGATAATTTTAATGAAGCAAAGTTTATCACTTTCAGCATGTTGATCTTCTGTGCTGTGTGGATTGCGTTTGTTCCAGCATATGTGAGCTCACCTGGGAAATATGCTGTGGCTGTGGAGATATTTGCCATTTTAGCTTCCAGTTTTGGATTACTAGTGTCCATATTTGCCCCAAAGTGCTACATCATCCTTTTACATCCAGAGAGAAACACTAGAAATGCCATAATGGGAAGAGAAACAAAAATTAAATAGTTTTACTTTCTGTCTGAATATCTCTGGTGTATGAATTTTGGATCAATCAATAACCTGCTTGTAGACATATGTTCCTAATGCATGTAATGAAAAGACTTACAGTTTATGCAGACTGACTATTGTCAGTTCTTGATAATTCGCACACCCATTATCAATGTTATTAGATGTAGCTGTGTTTGCTTATACGGTTTTTAATTGTAACAGTAGCAAACACACAAGAGTGGTCAGATGTTAACTTGCACTTTAATATTCAAAGTCTTACAGTACTACAGTTCAGACTGGGATATGTGCACTTTTTAAAAAAAATATATATTTTTAAAAGAAACCTCTTATGCTGAATATGCTCACATTTTTTGCCCATTAATTATTTAATGAATAGAAAGTTCAGAAGAACAGCATTTATTTGAAATAGAAAGCTTTCAAAGAATCCTAAAAACGATTTTTTTTTTACACAAGTGATTTCAACACTGATAATAATCATAAATGTTTCTTGATCATCAAATCCTCATAGAATGATTTGTGAAAGATGTGACACTGAAGACTGGAGTAATGATGATAAATTCAGCTTTGATCACAGGAATAAATTACACTTTACAATATATTCACATAGAAAACAGCTATTTTAAATTGCAATATTATTTCACAATATTACTGTCCGTTTTTACTGTATTTTTGGTCAAATAAATGCAGCCTTGGTGGGCATTAAGAGACTTAAAACTTAAAAACAAGAAATGTTGATGGATTTCTTTAAAACAGCTTTTATTTTGGCAGAAACACGCAGGAAGACCTTTTATTCATTTATAACTGATTCTCATTATGAATTTGGAAAGATGTTTGCTGCATGTTGTGTTCCCAAATTATCATTTTGAGCGACTCGATTTTTCTCACACTTTGGACTTTGAACCCTGGCTAACAAGCTAATAGTGTCCAGCCAATGGTGCTGCGAGCTCGTGCAGCACTGTCAGAATCAATCTGTGCATATATTAGAAAGCTTTTTTCAAAAAAAGTGCAGTTTATCTAGTAATTGTTTAAGGCCATTTCATGATTTCAATAAATCAACATGCAGCAAGTAATTTCTGTGCCCCTGGTGGCGAAGGGGGACCTAAGCAGCCGCTTAGTTCGCTTATGCCTTGGGCCAGCTCTGATCATCGTAAACATAGTCGGTTATGTCTTAAGTGAACGTAAACATGATATCACTGCAAGCGTTTTTGGTCATTTTCACAAGTTTCAAGGCCCACAGAATATCTTGTGTGAATATCTGAACATGCTTCTTTTTTATTCTAGCTTCATTCATTCTTTTTTAATCAACACTTGAATGTTTCCAAGTTTCATGAAAAAGCAACATTTTGAGCTGAGAAAATCACGTTTTTGTAAAAGACTAACGTTACGTCCGGATGTGATTCAGAGCGATGATCAAAACACAGATGGAGTAACGTTATATAGCAAGTCAACACCCTCAAAGCTTCACAGTCCTATAGCTCGTCCTGGGTCGACATTTCGTTCAGTAACATTAGGCAGTTTTAATTTATATGCTGTTTAATGTTGATGATCGTGTTATTTTTCATAAGCATCTGCTTACATATGAGATCGGTTGTTTCTGGTTCTTCTTCTTCGCCTGTTTTAATCAGGTGATTCTGTACTCGTTCAGGAGATGTGTAATAGCGCCCCCTACCGTATAACATGGAAAGTGGAAAATATCATTGAGATAACAAAAGACAGAAAAAAAAATCACTCACGACTCTTGACTGAATAATTTTTTAAGGATTTTTTAAGGGAGCGGGGTTTCGAGCGGTACAGCGGAAGTAGGAAAGGGACGTTACGTTTCCATTCCCTCCTCAGGGAACGAGGGTTACATACGTAACCGAGACATTCCCTTTCATTCAATCAATCACTCAGAGTAACGCCAGTGACTGACGAATGGGTGTCCCAATTTAATCATGCCACTCGGCTGTCATCCAGTGCCCTGCGTAAGTGTGAGCTCCCTGTCGTAAGGCTAGTACGGACGAAGGACTCCAACTTAACAAAGGAATACCAAGGTACACTGGGAAGCATATTCCACATGGAAACATGCACCAAGTGCCTGCCCGTAGGGAGGACTTAGAGACACACATATGGCCCGAAGAGGGGCTGCATACGGAGGAACTCTGGGGAAACCAGCCGCAGGTGGAAAACTTTTACCCCCATGGGTGGCAAGCTTGCCAAGGAAAGACACATGCTCAGAGAGGCTTACAGTGGAAATACACGTGTGGGGGTCGCCCAGCAGGGGAACCATGCACATTGGGCACCTAGCCGGACACAAGGGCTGACCGAACGGGCATGCGCACTGGTGTCGGCATCAACAGTGCTGGAGGAACTCAGAACTTCAAGGGAAGCTCACCTGAGGAGAATATCGCACGTATCCAGTCTGTGGAGTGGAATGGCGAGCAAGTGAAGACACCTGAGCCTGTCCAGCTACCGGCCACTACTTGAGGCGAGTACATGAGAGGACACTGGCTCCACTCAGAGGTTAAAGAACCTGGTGAATGTATTGGGTGTCGCCCAGCCTACAGCTCTGCAGATGTCTGTTAGTGAGGTGCCATGCGCTAGAGCCCATGAGGAGGCCACACTAGAGTGTTCCCTCACCCCAAGGAGGCATGGACGGCTCTATGTCTGGTAAGCCAAAACAATGGTGTCCACTATCCAGTGAGACAACCTTTGCTTGGAGTGCACTCTTCCCTTCAGCTTCTCACCATAACAGACAAAGAGCTGGTCTGAGGTCCTGAAACACTGCTGAGCAGTGCCAAGGCTGGGTCTGCCTCCTCCAAAGGCAGCGCTTGCCGGTTCACCGCCTGGTCCCTGAATGGAGTGGTGGGAACCTTGGGCACATATCCAGGCCGGTGTCTCAGGATGACGTGAGAGTCGGCCAGCCCGAATTCCAGGCACGCTTCGTCAACCGAAAATGCCTGCAGGTCCCCTACCCTTGAGCAACAGGCCACAGGCTGTGAGGAAAGGGTCTATCACATTGGACACCATCATAACTAACACTGGAGCTCCTCAAGGCTGTGTCCTCTCTCCCTTTCTCTACACACAATGACTCTATTATACCTTCACCCATTACAACATACTACAAATATTCTGATGATACTGCAATTCTGGCTCTCCTCAATGATCACACTAGCCTGGCTCCGCCCTCCTACGTACTTCTGCTCAATTTTCATTTACCTTCAGTACTACGTCTGGTACTGCTGTATATGCTTAGGTTTTCGCCCGAACAAATTTTTACCGGTCCAATCAGCGAACAGAGGGAGTGGCTGAGAGCGATGACGTTGATGTCGTGCGCTAGTTTGAGTTGTAGTTCAGTAATGGCGGCGGTGAAAGATGCGAGTGTGTGGCACTGGCACCGCTGACGAATGTCCAGTAGTTAAAGCCGGAGTGTGGCGAGGTGGACGAGCGAGCGAGACATGGGAGGAGTGAGCGAGATCGGTGTGCGTGATTGAGAATGAGACACACCGGTCTCAAGTCCTCTCATGAGGGAGCACAGAGGCATATAAGGACGAGCGACACCGGTGAAGGACGAGAGAGGACCAGGCCTGGATTTTAAGTTTTTGCTTTGTTTACGTTTTGTTATGTATGTGCATGGCAGACGTCCGTGAGGGGCTGCCGCATTTACTTTAATTTTGTGTTTAATATTTGATTAAAAGTTGTTAAACGTTCGCCGGTTCCCGCCTCCTTCTTCCCTGAACAAATTAACTCCATTACACGGAGCCAGAACAATCACTGCTGTGTTTTGTTGGTGGCCATGATGTTGTAACCTCCGTTAGTGGTGAAGGAGTTGGCTGCAGCCGACCGTCTCCCACCACCCGCAAAAAAAATCCAGGCTGAATTACCGACTGCACCAAGGTCGTGTGGTAATGTAGTTGCTCTCCGAATCCACATCTCTGAGTTTTCAAGAATATATCACTTCAAAATTCACTGTTTATATCCTTTTTGACCCCTGCAGAGCACTGTGCGGTTGCGTGCGCTGTCATTTGCATTTCTAGACTTGTATTTAACTTGTATTAAATGCTGGCAAGTGTTAACAAGAGCAAAATATTTCATCACCGCTCAAAAAATAAAAGAAGAAAAGCACTTAAACATTTGAGTTGGGCTGTTATTTATGGCAGCATTTATTCTTATCATACCAAGCATATGATATTTTATTTACAGCATATACAATCATGTTATGATTGCACAAGATATGCACCACGAGAGCAGCGCGTTCCGATCACAAAACTCTCCTCTCCACCGTGAATAAATAACAATCCGAATGCACTGACACTGAGGTTGTGTGCACAGTTAATGTGAGAATCAAAGGCGAACGGCGTGTGACATACGTCACGACCAAACATTAGCGATTGGTTATGGCAGATCCAGAGTGACTCTGGGCAGATCCAATAGTTTTAAACTTCAACAGAGTTCCCGCCTTCAAGGAAGTAAACGCTTGTCAATGGAGAGTGGCCAGACTCTATGTACAAATGAAATGTACGAGTGTCTGGTAAGACCAGGCTATGATCACACTACCATTGCTGCTTATCGCGATACAATATCATATTTTACACACTGGTGCACAGACAATTTTCTCCATCTCAATGTTGAGAAAACAAAAGAACTGGTCTTTAATGCACCAAGTCTCAGTCAGATCTCCATTCATGGCAACATGATAGAACAGGTTGAGAAATTCAAAAATCTTGGACTTACCTTGGATAACAAGCTCACTTTTGACCATCACATAAGACATCCATAAACGCTCACAACAACTTTTGCATGTTCTACGCAAACTCAGTTCCTTTTACATTGCCCCTCATCTTTTGCTACTACTGTACACAAGCATTATTCAGCCCATCTTGTCATACTGCTCCACTAGTTTTTACACCATGCTGTCAGTCACCAACAAAAATAAACTGAATAAAATAACACACATAGCTTCAAAAATAATACATTCCCCTACAACCAACATCTCAGAACTCAATGACAGAGCAATAGCCCGCCTTGCCCAAACCATAATAACAGACCCAGAGCACCCCCTCAACTTTCACTTCACTCTCCTGCCCTCCGGGCACAGGTACAGGACCCTGACATGGAGAAGGGCTTGCTTCAAAAAGAGCTTTGTACCATCTGCAATTTCAATTCTTAACAGGCTACAAAGCTGAACTTTCACCTTTTTGTGTTTTTGTTGTGTTTTTTTTTTTGTTTCGTTTTTTGTACATATGTTTTTGCCAGTCATGTGTATTGTATGACAGTCTGTGAAAACAAATTTCCTGTTAAGGGACAATAAATAATATCTATCTATCTACCCTCTTAACAAAGGCCAGTGCGATTAGAAGCGCTGTATTCATTGTCTTCTTGTAGAAACGAGAGCACAGACCAAATCGGGCATTCCCGGGGGTCTTCTCGGTGAGAAGAGCACCAGGTGACGAAGACGTTCCACTTCAACACATAGGCGTGTCTAGTAGACAAGGCCCTAGCGGAAGTGATGGTAGCCACCACCTGAGGTGGTAGGGTACTCAAACCTGCCGCGTCTCATCCAGGAGCCACACGTGGAGGTTCCAGAGATCGGGACGCGGGTGCCATAGGATAACCAGGTCTGGCCAGGCCAATATGGGGCAACCAAAAGGACCTGCTCCTTGTCCTTGTCCTACAGAGTCTGTGCAAGAAGGCTCACTGGAGGGAACGCATACTTGCGGAGGCCCCGCGGCCAGCTGTTCGCCAGTGCATCAGTGCCGAGGGTTCCCTCGGCCAGGGAGTAAAACAGGCGGCAGTGGGAAGAGTTGTGGGAGGCAAACAGGTCTACCTGTGCGTCGCCGAACTGTTCCCAAATCAGCTGAACCATCTGGGGATGGAGTCTCCATTCCCCCGGGAGTGGCTGAAGCCATGAGAGCTCGTCGGACTAGAACGTGTTGACCCTTGAGCAACGCTCGGAAACGGTGCAGGGCGAACCGTACTGCTAGCAACTCAAGGCAATTGACATGCAGGCGGCGCTGGGGTCCTGTCCAGGAGCCCGTGGCAGCATGTCCATTGCACATTGCACCCCAGCCCGTGGTGGAGGCATCTGTTGATACAACAATATGCCTGGAAACTTGTTCTAAGGGAACACCGGCCTGTAGAAAACTGAGGTTCAACCACGGGGTGAAGGTCTGTAGGCAGGCCCGAGTTACTGGGACCCGGACCGTGCCTGTCTGCCATGCCCACCTCGGGACTCGATCGCGAAGCCAGTGCTGAAGTGGTTTCATATGAAGCAGTCCGAACAGCGAGACAGCAGGTGCGGATGCCATATGCCCAAGGAGCCTCTGAAATAACTTCAGTGGAACTGCACTTTTGCTCTCGATTTGGCAGAGGCAAGTCAGCAGTGACTGAGTGCGCTCGCTCGAAAGCTGCACGTACATGGGGACCGAGTCAATCTCCATTCCGAGAAAAAAGATCCTCTGCACTGGGGAGAGTTTGTTCTTTTCCCAGTTGACCCGAAGGCCCAGACGGGCTAAGTGGCGGAGTACCAGGTCCCTGTGTTCGCACACCTACTCTCGAGAGTGGCTCAGGATCAGCCAGTCGTCGAGGTAGTTCAGGATGCGAACCCCGTGTTGCCTGAGTGGCACAAGGGCTGCCGCGACAATCTTCGTAAAGACGCGAGTGGACAGAGCTAGCCCGAATGGGAGAACGGCGTACTGATATGCCCGCCCCTCAAAAGCAAACCAGAGATGGGCCCACTGTTTCAATCCGAGCAAAGAGGGGCATGGCCCGAGGAACTAGCATCGGGGCTTTGTTTCTCACCATCTCCCTAGGTCACCCTGGCCACCAGCCAACGTACCACCTCTCGTAGAGACGGTAGATTGGGGTGTGGCAAAGGGGACTCTCGCTTCAGGACAAAGCTCATTGAGTCTCGACCGCAGCACCGCGATGGTCATGTTCCCACAGTGAGCGCGGCAGTAGTGCCAAAGCGCCCAGGGGAACACACACCATCTGTATGCAGACCAGTGCACAGATCAGCAGGCAGGCAGTATGTGATCGTTGGAACACACGTCAAACCGACACCACTGGAGAGCTGCTCGTCTCGAGGAGGAGGCTGACAAAGACTCAATATCGGGCTTGAGGAGTGAAGTGGTAATCTTGGCTCCGAAGCAGAAACATAGTGTGATATTGCCAGCGTACTTCCTTATATACCCACGAGGTGGGGCGGAGTTACGCTATGCAAATTCCGCATGCCCATGGTTTTGCATCGCCATTGGGCGCTTTTTAACATCTCGAAGATGATAGCCTTCTAAGCGAAACCCCTATTCGTCAGTCACTGACGTTACTTGGAGTGCAACAAAAACAATACCGGGCTTATTTTATTTATTACTTTTTTGTGGTGAGGCCAGTGAAAATTTTGGCAGGGCAAGTCAAAATTTGAACCACTGAAATCCTTAACCTTGAGTTCTTATATATAAAAAAAAAAAATACTTTTAAAAAGACAACGGACACATGAGCTCCATGTAGAACGGAAAAGGGAACAATAAACAGCCACAATTTGTCTTAAAAACAAAATCCGGAGAAACAACTCAATCAAAGCCTCATAAGTTGTGTTGTAAATAGTTTTGTGATGTGTAAATAAATGTTTTATATTTATTTACCAAATTTATGTGCACTCTTGCCATTTCAGCTCACTCTAGAAATGCACCTATACAAACAACCGCCTACTGCGCGCTGCGTCTATGACAACACCACGTATCTGTAACACGCCTGCTCCGCGACACCAGTAGTTTCAGGAGGTCTTGGAACTCATGTTTGGAGACGTGCCTTGTTGATAGTTAGTTAAGATGTTCTCAACCTTGAGGAAACTGTTATTCTCTGGAGCTTTTGTGTGTATGT
This sequence comes from Romanogobio albipinnatus, assembly GCA_023566225.1. Taxonomy (NCBI): domain Eukaryota; kingdom Metazoa; phylum Chordata; class Actinopteri; order Cypriniformes; family Gobionidae; genus Romanogobio; species Romanogobio albipinnatus. The sequence goes on from CM042251.1 coordinate 25,069,360, forward strand.
GCAATGCATGATCTGTGCAGATTCAGTGTTGGAGATGGACTTTTCTGCAGACGATGCCAGACGTGGAGACGCCTTTATGTGACCACTTGCGTCATTTGTGATCTAAATCTAGGACAGGGCGACAACTAGTCTATGCATTTTTAGTGATATGTGCTCCTATCTGTCTATGTGTGGAAAGTTGCTTACATTGCATGTTGTTAGAACCAATCAGAATCATTCCACATGACAATAATGACGTGGTTAGACCTGGAAAACAGTATAACTGTTCAGAAATTGTATGTACGTTAGGCGGAGGCGGGGAGACTGTTAGAGGGAGTGCGGCCTACGAACACCTTGTGAGACTTGAAGCTGGCTTTTGCTGATGAAACTGCAAACTATTCTTCAGTAAATTTTTCTTTAATTAATCTAACTCCTGACTCTTGGTCTTCATTTTTCACTACTGGTCCTGGGTCCTAAGCTGTTACCCCAACAGTTTTGGTGGACAATGCGGGCAATTGTTCCTTGGTACACCTCTGGCAAACAAGTAGATAAGGTAGTATATTTGTATTATTAGACTTGTCTGACTGGAAGAGACTGGGTAAGGGGAACGGGAGAGCTTTATTTCGACGGGAATAAGGAATAATTATACCACGGGTTATGTTTCGGCTAGGGATCTTGAACATTACATGTTAAGAGGTAAAGCTTTTGAGAAACATAAAGGGGTATAAGAAGTCGCCCAGGTAACCATAAGGTGGTACCGTGGGTGCAAGCGAGTCCTGCCCAGACAGAGGAGAGAGCTCAGTGGGGGCTATGGTGACCACACCACTGCTAAAAGGGGCAGGCACACTGGGAGGTTAAACAGTGATCACCGCAAACCTTCTCCGTCTCTTCCAACTCAGACAGGGGGCTCCCGAATTTAGGAAAATAGACAGTTAGGGATTAAGTTATTAGTTAAACAAAATAAAAATAGATTCAGGGTTGTTTGCCAGGGATGCATCAGGAACGATCTCGAGGAAAATGTAAAGTATGACCCAAATTGGCATGGACCAGTATAAGTGACTTTTTCGTATAAGTGTACTTTGCAGTGTCATCACGCAGAAGCCACAGCTGTGTTGGTTAAAGATCGCCGCCTCCATCTCTGCTGGTATAATTTCAGGTGAGTATGAACTTTGACTAAAATGATGGCTAACAATTTGAGTGACATGATCAGTCCAGATAAAGATTTTGAGAAAAAAGAGAGCAAACGCTGTAAGCAGCTCTGCTCTGAAGCCCTGACATCAAATAAATTTGAAGGAATTATTAAGGAAATGGGCAGCAAAGGTTTTAACTCTAATTGGAAAGTTAATCTGAAACTTGACTGGCTAAAACCTAAAAGACTGGAAAAAATTTAATTCCTAACTGATTGTGAGATAAATTGGCAGAAATCACTGGAAATTATGTAGGATTTGGTCTGTGTAGTCTGAGTAAAAGACTTGAAGTTGTTTTTGAAACAAAACAGGAAAAACAAAACAAAAAGGCCAAGAGATGTGTGAGCAGTCTTATCTGCCCCCTCCCCTCCTGCGCTCTCTTCTCAGAGCAGCTGCAGATATAGTCACGGACACGGAGGGATTTTAAACAGAGGGGCACAGATTGAAAATAATGAAATAAGTAATAAGTTCAATAAATTTAATTCGTAAGGAATTCCTTTTAAAAGAAAAGATCAATGATAATTTTAATATAAATTATAAGGCAAAATTAAAGACAATGATGATACAAAGTGAGCAGAAAAGATATATATTTAGAGACATTCTGGATGAGTCCAGTCACAGAGCAGAGGGCTGTGATGGAGGAATGCCCGACCTTTCGCAGTTGGTAGGCCCGCTAGGCCTCCCTGATGAAGCGAGTCCCTGGTCTTCCCAGCTACCCCGAGGGCTAGCACGACTGCGATCAGGTAAAATGTATACATAAAAATGTATAATACATTTTCCTGTTCCTCTGACTCGTGAAAAGTTCTGATAAAGTTTATTTGACTGGATGTTGGTAAAAACACTGCTCGTGAGACAATAATTGGTGTTAAAAGCTAAAAACCCTAGAAGCTGATGTTTTGGTTTCAAAAGATAAGCTCATGCTGAGCTGTAATAAAACAATTCGCTTATCTGAATCTGTCCCACCATGTCATTTCTGGTGCTGTGGCTAAAATTGAAAGAGTAACTCAGACTCAATTTGGATGTTTGAAGTATTTAATGTATTGTATGGGCAAAAGACAAATATAAAATTATGATCATTTGAAAACGTAATTTCTGGCAAAGTATAGAGTTAAAAGGATAATGTCTGATGTTTATTGCAAAACAAATGTAATCTCTAGCCAAGTCTTATGCTGTAGAGTGACAAGTTAAAAGTTTATGAAAATGCAGTACCAGTCCTGAATGCCTAGGAGTCTCTCTCTCTTTCTAAACTAGCTCAAGGCTGATATCTGAGCCTGTGCCATAGATGATCGAAGATATTGATGAGTAAATGCACAGGGCATCACTTGAGAATAATATTTTAGGAAAATATGGTGTGTAAAAAGGTATAAGATGTTTTTTACACCTTAAATGAGAATGAATTTAACATTAAAGTTAAAGTCTTAGAAGACTGTTGAAAAAGTTATCAGAGAGATAGAGAGAGAGAGAGAGAGAGAGAGAGAGAGAGAGAGAGAGAGAGAGAGAGAGAGAGAGAGAGAGAGAGAGAGAGAGAGAGAGAGAGAGACTGCTTGTGGAAGCAGGGATGGTACAATTTGTTATCGCCCTGCTAAAGCTGAAACAAAACAAAGAAATTATATCAGAACCAAAACAATCCAGCTGACTTTTGTAGAGAAAAATGAATAATAAGCAGACGCAAAAGCTGAGTTTAAATAATAATTTGAGTAAACACTAAAAGCTAAATTTGTGAAAGAGCAATTCATGTTTAATGTGTGTGTGGGTGTGACTGCACTTTATGTTTTGTATGTGTTTGTTCCTAGAACTGTTCTGTCCTGATTGGGTGTCATAAACCTCTGGAATGAGTGTTTGACCATTACAGATGGGTTAAGGTAAACGACAACCTTTAGAGAAACTGATAATATTTAAGGAATCTGGTGAAAAGATGATCCAGAACACAGGAAGAGCTTTAAATGGATTATTATCCAGCTCTGTCTGTCGTGACGACTTTTGTCATTTATGATGTTGATTTGAATTACTCTCTGGATTAGTTAAAGTGGAATTATAAAGTTAAAGATTGCCGTCCATCATGGGTTAAATCCCTTGTCTAAATTCAACTGAGGGCCTAAATTTAAATAATGTCAATTGATTAAAAATGGTAAACGTGAAAGTTATAGACTTGACAGCAGAGACAAAGTGACAAATTGGCTGAAGTCACTATCTAAATTATCCAGAGACTCCCTCAAAATTCTGAAAGGCCGGAGGGCGACCAAAGAGATAACTTCTAAAAGGAAAAGTTTTATTTTTACTTAATTTTAATTCTTCATGATAGTTTGATGTATTTAGAACCACAATTAATGTTAAAGAAGCAAGTGACTTTAAGTCTTTCTGTGTGACTGGGATTGAGATAAGAGGAATATAATATTTTGGTTTCTGCTGAGCAGTAGAGATAGGTAACAATAATGATCATATGGTGCATCTGCAGACCATATTTGTGATAGAGGAATAATGAGAAATAGCCCAAAGAATAATATTGTGAGAAATAGAATTTATGAACACCTGTAAAGTTAAATGAAGTTAATATAGATATGAATGAACAAATCATTTTAAAACGGCTTTAAAGAAATTGATGATGACTTATAGTCCAAATTTAAAGAAATATGGGAGATTATGAAAATGTGTTCTTGGTAAAGTTATGACACTTCCGGGTGTAAGTGGCAAGATAAGGCTAGTGAGAATTTGACATGAATTAAGAGGTTTAAGATTTTGGTCATTTGGAGCTTACACCTGAAGAGTTTTAATGAGCAAGACATTGAGAACAGAAATGAAATAATAGAAAAAAGGGTATTTACTGTAAAGAAAACCCTTATGAATGATTTTGAATGTTTTACTAATAACATGTTGAATTTGATTAATAATTGGGTATTGAGTATGATTAAGTATAATGTCACAAGATAAATGAGTGAACAAGCTGATTGAATGTAACAAGAATTGATAATTAAGTCATTTTGATGAAAAGGTTTTTAACATTAACTGTTTTTTAATTTTAATTTTTATGGATACGTTCATCAACGGTTATGTGGGCTATGATGGGTGAAAATGGGTCTGTTGGAAATAGTATGGATTATTATAGTGGATGGATTATTCCATTGTTTATTTTTATTTATTTACTTTTTATTTTTTATTTCAGGCCACTATTGAGTTTTGTACCTGAAAAAGATCTGTTTAAAAAAAAAAAAAAAAAAAACTCTCAGGTTACAAATGTAACCATTGTTCCCTGAGAACAGGGAACAAGACGCTGCGTCAGCTTTGACGCTACGGGGAACGCCTCCAGCGTGACAGGTGCCTGAAATCACAATCAAAAAACGTCAATCCTATTGACCGGCGACAGCCTATGATGTCATCAAGGTGCAACCAGGAAGTATATAAGGGCGCCTTGCCAACATGACAGTATCTCATCGTCTGAAAGGACTGTTTCGGCAGGCAGGCCCTGTGGCATGGCACAGCGACGCAGCGTCTCGTTCCCTGTTCTCAGGGAACAATGGTTACATTTGTAACCTGAGACGTTCCCTTTCGAAAGGGAACTCGCGCTGCGTCAGCTTTGACGCTACGGGGAACGATATACCCATGCCGCCATGCCGACGGGAGCAAATTCTGCTGAAATGCCTGAACCACTCCCCTTCTGGTCACATTAGGCTGTCAGTGACAGCGCTCCCTACGGTCATAGCCCAAGCTATCGCCTGAGAAGGAAACCTTCACACACATGAGGTCCTTCCCAGGCCTTGCTCGAAGGCAAGGGAACTGCGAGGGAACCCGTGCCAGTCACTACTCGGGAGGTTCTCACCGAATGCCACCAGGGAGACCTGACCAGGTGACCCAGTCTGCTATGGGACACGTAATACGGTCAACCCTGTCTGTACAGTACAGAGCCTCTGGTACTCGCCTCCGAAGAGACATCCCGCTAGGGTGCTGCAAGAAAGGCAGTGTCACCGACTAGCCGGACCTCAGAGACGGGTTATCCCGGAGAGCAGCGCTCAGCGAAGTGCTTTCAAACCCTTGCTAGCAAGGGGAGTCAAGCCGCTCGATCCTCGGATCTACCAAGCACTTACTTTAAAACGTGCTTAGGAGGCCAAAGGCCTTTCAGGCTGATCGTATCGGGGGGGCCCCTCGGGGCTTACCACCAATGGATCAGCGCCAGGCGGCCGTAAGCTAATAGCAGACCCTCGCTTGAGAGGAGCTCATAAGCCTGCCCGGTAGGTAACCATGTCGTAGGCAGACTATGAAGGTCCCCTCCTGTGGGGACCGCATAGCAGCAGCGACGACCTCGTCATGCTAGGGTAAAGACACCGCCTTCAGGTCTCGCGAACGGCCAGAGACCGGCGCCTGATAGCGGGTGACCACTAGCTGTCAGCGTAAAGCCAGTTGTGCATTCCCGCCCAGGGAACTCGTTCCCCAGGGAGGCCGAGAGGGGCCTCCACCTGGTAACCCGTGCCGACTGCTCACGTGTCCAACAGCGGAGCTCGCCCTCAGGAAGGCCAAACGGGCCTGATACCTGATCGCAGTCGTGCTAGCCCTCGGGGTAGCTGGGAAGACCAGGGACTCGCTTCATCAGGGAGGCCTAGCGGGCCTACCAACTGCGAAAGGTCGGGCATTCCTCCATCACAGCCCTCTGCTCTGTGACTGGACTCATCCAGAAGCCACGAGACAGGCGCGTGCCCTCAGAGGAGGCCTCGTGGGGCCTACCACTCCACAGCGAATCCCACAGGGAAGCCCCGTGCAGCTTGCCTGATAGCAGCCCATGCTACGATCCGTTACCGAAACTGGGGACCGGGGAACGATTCCAGGGAGGCGCAATGCCCCCACCTGATTGCAGAACATGCCGCCCATAGCGCAGAATGTGCTACTCATAGTCAGCGGCTGGGAACCGGGAGTTCGCCTCCCGGGAGGTCACTCAGGGAGGCCGGTTGAGGCCTACTAGCACTCATGCTAGCCATCCAGTGACTGAGGCCCAGGAACGCCTCCACAGAGGAGGCCAGGTGAGCCTGCTTACCCCACAGCAGGCCCTTAGGGAGGCCCGGTAGCGCCTACCACCTACTAGCAGCTTGTACCAGCCGTCGAGGGACTAATGCCAGTAGCTCCCCCTCGGGGGAGACCCGGCAGCGCCTGCTGACCACAGCAGGCTCTCAGGGAGGCCAAACGGGGCCCCTTTGAACCGGAGCGAAGGTAACCCAAACCGGGAGCCTACCCCTCAGGGAGGCCCGGCAGGACCCTGCCGTTGACTTTTAAGAAGGCTGGCTGCTGTGCCTGGGCTAGCGGCGACTGTCTGCTGCTGACAAAGCCTGGAAACCAGTTAGCGCCTGGGGACTCATCCCCAAGGCTAGTTGACGAAGTTACTGCTGACGTCGACACCAGTGGAGAAGACCCTCCAAGGCCCACTCGTGGGCCATGGCGTCGAGACTTCCTGTCCTGAAGTCCTGCTGCCCAGACCGCCCGAGCTGGTTAACGACAACCAGCTGGCTCTTACGCCCGCACCTGGGGCTGGCTCCATCCCAGAGGCAGCTAGGGAACAATTCTCTTGCTTTGTCCTAGGGCCTCCATGACGGCGCAGTCTCTCGGGCAGTGCCTACAGACATGAACCTAATCACATTGTTAACAGCAGTGTACTCAGCAGAAGTGCTAAACAAAACACCCTCTAAAGCGAGGGGAGTACAACTTACGTCACCTGCTCCGGGGCGGCTGTCTTACTTTCAATGCAGCGGCCAACCGTAAGTGCAAGGGCGTCAGCCATTAGCAATGCTCGGGCCTCAGGGGAGCATACGACCAGAACCGCAAACAGAAGGTTTATCCGATGTTCAGCTCAACCCGAGCCCTAAAGAAGGTGGAGCAGAGACATAGAGCAAGGGTGAAATAACACATAATTATGCAACCCACCGGCCATAACGTCCTCCAGGAAGAGGCCGGGGGCCGCCAGCAGATGGTGGCCACCAAGCTCTGAAAGGCGGAACCAGATAAGTCTAATCGCAAACCGGCGAAAAGACGCTTAACTCCACCCTGCGACCACTAGCAAAGTCGCCGTCTCCTACAACACCTTGACTGCATTACTCATAACCCCAGAACGCAGAGAAGGGGGCGGGCCTTGGCCAGACGACTCTGTAAAAAGAGGAGGCAAAAACAAGGATGCACACACAAAGCCATGTTCTTATATCAAAAGACAGGCCAGGGGCGAACGACCTTCCTTAAAAGGGAACGCCCCCATCCTTGATGGAGCCTAGGCCAAGTGGTGCGACGTAAGTACGCACTAGATCCACTCAGGGCTCGGGAAAGAAATATTATCACCTCTAATATTACACAATGAGGCCCCGAAAAACCCCTTCCCCAAAGCCCCGCAGAGCTGGGCGTGGATCTCACTACAGCTCATGCATGAACGCATACCCGGTCTTCAGCTTCTTCACACTTTTACGCTAGGAAAAACACAGCTCGCCCCCGACACTACAAGCCCTCGGGCAAGAGCGCAATTCAGTTACCCACCTCAGTGGGGAAACTTAACACGGAGATGCAGCAACTCTACTAGCAAAAGTGAGGCATTCACACACAACCACATAATGTTGCAAAGAAGATCGTTCTTAGCTTATTCACGGGGAGCTGCAGGCCCTGCGAAATCCAGCGACGTTCCAAATCTCCCCAAATAACCTCTCAGGAGAGCGAAGGTACAGAAGTCCTGAAAAAACATAGTTTTGAAAATGTTTCACCCTCATAGAGGGGGACTCACCAATCGCTCCTCGCGGTGCTTCAAACCAGCCGTCGAGCTAGTATCCACCCGCCATCCTGAGGGGGGCGCCTTCAACAAACAAACCAGGCGGGCCGTGAGAATATTCACATTTTCTGCTCAACACAGGCCCACCGGCCTGATGTAAAGCGCCCAGGGGAAATACAAGAGGAAGGGAAAAAAGGCAGTGATCATCTCCGCGTCCTCGGTGGGTGGAGTCTGCTGCCTGCGCTGGTTCCGGTTACCAGCCCCAGCTTCCTTCCTCTTCCTGTTGCGGGTGTCCCGCCTCCCCTGCGCCCCAGTCCTCCGCGGCGGGGGCGCTCGAGAGGCGACGCTGGCTCGCTATTCCCGTCTCCAGCCCTCAGACTGGGACGGGCCGGGGACACCCGACTGCCTGGGCGCGGTCCCGGACCTCAGCGGAATGCATGTCCTGAATGCCGCCGAGCACGCCTTCGCCTCTCCGAACCTTCCCACCACCGCCTCTACGGAGGTGCCGAAAAGTTCAGACAGCGAAACCGGGGCATCAGGGAGAAAGGATTTTTTCTTTCTCCCTGATGTCCAACGGTTTAACCACAGATGTCTCTCCGTGGCCACCCTCGCCACCATCGGCGCTATCTGTACGGTGGCCTGGAGAGCGAAAACCGCGGTCCGGCGCGACTCGACTACCGCCTCAGGGGGTCCCTCCCCCTGATCGAGGTCCCTCAGCAGGTCCGCCTGGTAAGCCTGCAACACAGCTGTGGTGTGCAAAGCCGCCGCAGCGTGACCCACTGACATGTACGCCTTGCCATTCAGGTGTTAGACCGGCAGGATGGGAGCCACAGTGTCGCCGGCCGCCCAGAGGCGAGACAAACATAACATCTCATCTACGGGCGGCCCCGACACACACCCAGCCAGGCAGTCCCTCGACATCAGCGAAATTTAGCTTGCCGATGTCGACAGATGCGAGGCTGAGCGAGGCTGAGGCTGAGGCTGGTTTCTTCCATCCCCTCGAGATCTGCTGATGGAGATCTGGAAGGAATGGAAGGCTCCCAGGAGTTGGGAGGTCATGGGCGGAGAGAAACCGATCGTCTGAACTGTTTGGATGCTCAGCCTTTCTCCTCACACGCCGCAAAGGCAGCTGCAGTCTACCCGCAGCGCGTTCCATGACTTCCAGCAACTCCCTGTACATGGGACAGGATGGTTTGAAAAGCTTCAGCATTTTTAACTGACTCACCCATCCTCTGCTCGAGCCTCTCGCAATCTGGATCGTCCTGAAGAACCATAACTCCAAGCGACGAGCCAGATCCATCTGGGAAGCGCTTTTGGCTTTTTTTAGACGCCGCTCAGCCTCAGCTCGAGCGTGGCCGTTCCCAGATGCTGAAACCTCTCCCCTCGAGAAGAGGTCCCGCCGAGAGCGGAGCGTTTCCAGAGGACAACGCTCACAAATACTTTCACAAGAGGTTCGCAAACCTCTAGTGCGTGTTCTTCTCCCAGACAGTAAACGCAAAGTGTGTGTGTATCCAAAGCGCAAGATACACGTTCAACCACACCTGCAGAAGTGGCGTTCTCAGCACACTTCATTGTTATCCTTCTTGTAGACGTTTCACGTGAAGACAGGCAAAACAGTCCCTGAAGACGAAAAAGATACTGTCATGTTGGCAAGGCGCCCTTATATACTTCCTGGTCGCACCTTGATGACATCATAGGCTGTCGCCGGTCAATAGGATTGACGTTTTTTGATTGTGATTTCAGGCACCTGTCACGCTGGAGGCGTTCCCCGTAGCGTCAAAGCTGACGCAGCGCGAGTTCCCTTTCGAAAGGGAACCTTTTAATTACAACCCCTAACTTTGGGTGATATATCTTGGTGGTAATGATGAAAATGGGGGTTAAGTTAGTATGTAAGGATGAATATATGCTTGTTGGTGTTCAATCAAGCCAATGATAAAGTCAAATTATCTCAATTAAATTCTTGAAGGAAAAAGATCTTTTCTGTTTTTCAAGATTATAATCTGACAAGTGGGGCATTAGAAATTAGGAAACAGCCTAAATTGGTAGAAACTTGAAGGGTGGGTTCTAAAATTTAATGAGCCTGTCCAGGTATGATTTTGTTTCTTCTTTTATATTTTCTAAAGTTTGTATTTGGTCTCTGAGTGGTGACTGAGGGTCCGTCCTAGACGTGTGTGATGTCTCACGAGAACACTTTGTGATCAGGAACTATAATTAACCTGTCTCCATGTTTTTACTATTTTGAAAGCAGACCAGATGGCTCTAGTGGCTCTTGAATGCACTTTCCGAAGGGCTCCAGAAAATATCGGATCCTGTTTAGGGTCAAAGATCTCAAACGATGAGAGGCGAGCATGATGTGGTTTTTCCCGATGACGGGTAAGACTTCCTACGGCCTGACGGGTGGCAACCCAAGCCAGGGAAATCACAATAAGTCGCCTTGGACCCCCTACCAAATAAAAATGGAGGAGGGGGTTTTATGTGAGGTGTGTATGAGAGGTGAGGCAGATGTCTGTGAGGCCAGCAGCATCTCTGTTGGGGGGGGGGGGGGGCTGTGTTTCGTGGGGGCCAAGGTCAAGACTGGACACAGCAGCCCCTGCCCTAATATTGGCCCCTCTATACCACTCACCAAATACCGCATAAATTGAGAGCCAGGAAACACCCTGAGCAATGATGAGATTGGCATTCAAGAGCCGGCTGAGACCATTCTGGTCATCCTTAACCTTGCGGATTTCAGTCATATGTTCAGATTTTGGCGGCATCACATGCCTCTAACTCGATGGGAATGCAGTAACAGAGATTGCTCATTTAGCCCGGCTTCCAGAGATTAAATATGGATTTGTCTTTCATTTTATTTTATTTTATTTTATATTTTATATTTCCTTTTACTGAAACCCTTAAGAATTGTATGAATACTATTGTACTATATTGTCTGTTCCTCTCTCAATGAGAGAAAGCACGTTATCAAAATGTTGATCAGGAGTTTTGAGAAAAGAAAACATCAACGCCCTGTTGTGAGTGGAAGGTGTAAGAACCTCAAAACGGGACTAGTCTTTTTAGTGACCAGCATGTCTGTGATGAGGCGAAGAGACAAGTGTGACCCGTCAGGGGAGCATGCATCACCACTTCACCTTCCGTAGTGACCTCACTTGTAGACCAGACGTAGCGGTATTGGACCCCTACATAAGTAGTTAGTATACTATACCAAATGTCAAAATTTGATTGATTGACAGGTGGGCGGGGCTTCCGGTATAGGGGGCGGGACTTCCGGTATAGGGGGCGGGACTTCCGGTGTAGGCGGGACTTCCGGTGTAGGCGGGACTTCCGGTATAGGCGGGACTTCCGGTGTAGGCGGGACTTCCTGTATAGGCGGGACTTCCTGTATAGGCGGGACTTCCTGTATAGGCGGGACTTCCGGTGTAGGCGGGACTTCCTGTATAGGCGGGACTTCCTGTTTAATAAATCATGTGATTGACATTAGGTTTTGACAGTTGGTTTTTGACCTATTGTCATAATAAATCATATGATTGACAGTTGGTTTTGATGGTTTTTTGACATTAGGTTTTTTGTTTTGATTAATTTGACAGTTGGTTTTTTGTTTTTGAATGCGGTATAATAAATCATGTTATTGACAGAAGGTTTTGACAGTTGGTTTTTGACCTATTGTCATAATAAATCATATGATTGACAGTTGGTTTTGATGGTTTTTTGACATTAGGTTTTTTGTTTTGATTAATTTGACAGTTGGTTTTTTGTTTTTGAATGCGGTATAATAAATCATGTTATTGACAGAAGGTTTTATCTTTTGAAGTCGCTGTTATCAGAAAATTCCCCTCCCACCCTGCCACATCCCAGAGCAGCGTATATATATATATAAATGGGGCCAGTGTGTTCTACAGCTATCAGCAAAAAGAGAAACATGAGCTACATGAGCATGGACGGATTATCAGCTCCTGAAACCCCAGATGCGGGGTTGCGCAGCAGGACGTTCGACAGTCTGATGACCAGTCTACCTATGGCGCCGAGAAAACCTTATGGGCACGTCCGTTTGACAAGCTTTCTCCATGAACTTTCGGAATGGACTAAAGGAGAATTTATGATGAACAGCAAGCGTGTAATCGGGTACAGATTTCATAAAACAACTCAAGTTGTTATACTCTACACCACCGACAGCGCGGGCGAGTTTCACCCCGGGGAAGACGCATGTCTTGTATTTCCTAAAAAAGACTGGGCATTATTTTACAATTTTGTGTGGAAGGATCTGAAGAGCGGCGGTCAAGAACCTCTGTACGTTGGAGAGTGGGACGGGGTCACCCCGAATGTCCGGTACCGCGTGGTAGGTGACCACACTAAAAAGAACCCGGATGATTCTGTCTACATATTCTGCTGTGATGACAAGACAAAGCTCACCGAAGATCGGTCAGGGGTCGTCCTGCCTAACGAGCATAACAATCTGTATGAAATGCAATTTTTGTTCAAGTGGCAAGATCTGAGTCAGCTGGATATTATGTTTTCAATCATAAACAAGCTGTTCAAATGGTGCGAGCTGCACGACGGCTACAACAAAATTAAAGTGCAGCTGTTCCACCCTGAGAGATGTCCGCGCAGCAGTACATACGCGGGGTATTCACCCCCCATTCACTACAGACATCCGGGACCTCGACGGTCAGCCCCTCCCAGACGTCGTTTATAAACCACAGCTGAAGCGCCACAACGTCCCCGCCCCTTTACTGCATCTGACATAAAGTCAGCGGCCAAACCCTCTCAAGCAACATTTATAAACCATGGCTGAAGACGGCGCTTCAGAACCCGCTCATGTGTGCAGCTGCGGCATCTCTTTCGGCAGCATTCTCGACCCTCCTGACGACAACGCGAGCAACTATTGTCTGACTTACCCCCTTGGATCATCGGACCTTCACAAAGACTGGCAATCGCCCCTCCAAATCGACTGGGACCCGTTAATCGAATGCGACTGCGGCCACGGTCCTGCTAAAACTATCAAACGCTCCAAAGACTGGCTGGACAAATTAGGCTCGGACCTCGGATCACACAACCTGACTTACCTCCCCAGTGCTAAAGCCGGTCACGACGCTACAGACGGATGTTTCAGCGACGTCGGATTCAAAATCGTAAAAGCAGCAACCGTGGTGCTGCTGGAACATCTCATCGGTGATAAGCTGAAGGCCGACTGCGAGGGGTGTGCGATTGACCACCCCAGCCAGCTGCAACATTCCTGCCTGTTTGACCCTCCCAACTTCTACTTCGACACACACTTTGACGAGCTGTCAGGCAAGCTGTTTAAGCCCTTTTTCCATTCCATCATCGGCATTCTCCTAAACCGCTGCGGGCTAAAATCTCACCCCCAGCGTATTCAAGGGACAGTCGGGGGTATTCTGCACGAATTAAAAGACGAACCATTCATCATTGCCAAGCTAGAAGAAATCAGGTTGAAACTTCTGGACAAACCCTGCAAGGAAATAGTCTACGACGTCGTTGATCTCTGGCAAGGTCTCTCAATTGTGAATGGAGAGTGACCAACCCCCCTCCGCGATGGGTGTAGTCTGTAGTCTAAGGAGCTGTTTGGAACTCGTGTTTAAAGACCATTTCAAACATCAGATGACCGAGCTACTGGATAAGATTATTGCGGACGCTGCCCACCCTGATATCCCAGTTGGTCATGACACTACGCGTCAGGCAAATCTCAAGAAGAATATGCCGATAATGAGAGGAATGGCTAATGCATGGGACGATTTGATTGAAAAATGTGTTGATGGTCTCGATCCACCCGATGTAATGATAGAAGCTATTCTAGAAATGATGTGTGAATCACGCGCTGAGATCACAATCTCAGACGTGTTGTGTACTTGTACCTACGTGGCAGATGTATGTACCGAGTTGATAAAGAAAAAGGGTGATGATGACGACTCTGCCAAAATTACCGAAATGTATATCGATTTCATCCTAGACAAAAACATGAAGGCCTGTCGCGACTTTCTTTTCTGGTTAGACAGTCAGTAATGTCATTATCACTAACCATTTACTACATTATTATTTTTTTACTAACCATTTTTAGCTTACTCTGTTGTATTATATCCATTTTAGCCACTGTCTATCCTGTAATGTTGTATTATATCCATTTTAGCTACTATGTATCCTGTAATGTTATTTTCCATTTTGTTTTTACTTACTGCTACTTATTATATCCATTTTTAGTTAGATTGTGTTATATTAACATCATTATATCCTTTTTGTACTTACTGTGTATCCTGTAATGTCGTTATATCCATTTTTTTTTTTTTACTCTACCTGTATTATTTCCATTTTACTTAGATCTTGCATGTATCCTGTAACGGATTTTTTTAAATAAAAGATTGATTCAAAATACTTGTACGCGTTATTCTTTTGCGGCGGTTGAAACGACAGCATGTCGGAGCTCATGAAAAAGGCTTATTATACACCGTCCAACCCCGGCTCTCTAGGGGGTAAAAAACGATTAAAAGACGCCGTCTTAAAAGATACCGGCGTCCGTCTAAGCGATAAAGAGGTTTCAGATTGGTTGGCGGGTGAGGATGCTTACACATTACACAAAACAGCACCTATAAAATACAAACGAAATAGAGTGGTTGTGTATGGGATCGATACACAGTTCCAGGCTGATCTTGTCGACATGACTGCCTACGCCAAGGATAATGACGGTCATAAATACCTACTGACATGCATAGATGTATTTAGCAAGTTCTCATGGGTCAGAGTTTTGAAGAATAAGAGTGGCATTGAGGTCACTAAAGCGTTCCAGTCTATACTCGAAGAGGGTCGTGTACCTCAGAAATTGCAGACGGATAAGGGAAAGGAATTTTTTAACAAACATTTTCAAGATGTGATGAAAAAGCACGACATCAACCACTTCGCCACCGCTACCGATTTGAAAGCCAGCGTCGTAGAACGATTTAATAGAACATTAAAAAGCCGCATGTGGAGATTTTTAACGGCTACAAATTCCCGCCGATACATTGATGTTTTACAAGACATTATTCAAGGGTACAACAGCAGTTATCACCGAAGTATCAGAATGAGACCCGTGGACGTCGACAAAGCAAATGAGGGTCAAGTGTTTGAAAATTTGTACGGCGATATAAAGAAGAAGAAGAAGACCGTATTTAATTTCAAAGTCGGCGACGTTGTCAGGATTTCTAAAGTGAGAGGACCGTTCGCCAAAGGTTATGAGCAGAACTACACGGAAGAATTTTTCACAGTATCCTCATGTATTCCGCGTCACCCCCCGGTCTACAGACTCAAGGATTATGATGGCGATGTCATAGATGGGGTTTTTTATGAAGAAGAGTTGCAAAAAATAATTGTGAGTAAAAACAAATCTTTTAAGGTGGAAAAGATTTTAGGTCAGAAAAAACAGGGGAAATCTACGCTTGTTCTAGTGAAATGGCTAGGATGGCCTTCAAAATTTAATAGTTATATAGATAAAAAAACTCTGCTGGACTTGCAATCTCCTTAAAACGCACAGTCGTTAACGGATGAGACCATACGAGCGAAGGAGCATCATGGAGGATCACGGGTTCTACGTCACGTTGCCATGCAATGCGTCGTCGTCGGTTTATCCTGAAAATCGTATAGCCAGCTATACAACCAGGTTGGCTAAAGCTATAGACTTGAAAGGACAATGGGAAGTCGGACTCGCCGAAATCGAATATCCTAGAAGTTGGTACAACTTTAATGACGAAGATGGTCATTTCATCCTACATACGACCCCGGAACCCCCGGATAGCAATCCCTCAAATATTGGTTTTTCTATCATTACGAAATTACACATAAGCGGGGGTTACTACGCAAACATTCGCGCGATCCTCCGGGCTATAAATCAACTCATCACACCAGCGGCCGTATTGAATCACGACGAATTAAAAAACAAAGTCTTTCTGGTCGCGAAGCCAAACATTTCAGTGAGTTTCCGAGGAAGACTAGCCACTATTTTAGGAATGACTAAAAAACCTCTCGGAGGTTTAAACGATCATAAAGAACCCGATTTTACTACGGACGTCATCACATACGCTCCTCATCAATCCGACATCAATGCTGGGTTCTATACAATGTACGTTTACACGGACATCATCCAATATCAAGCGGTCGGTGATTCGCACGTGCCCCTCTTGAGATGTGTACATATAACGGGTAAAGGCAACGACGCGGTCATTGCTAGATACGACAACCCCCATTACGCATCGATCAACAAGGATCACATCAGCAGCATCGTCATAGAGTTGAAGGACGATCAAAACCACGAAGTACCATTTTCTTACGGGAAAGTCATCGTAAAACTACACTTTAAACCAAAAAATATTTCTATTCTTTAAAAAATGGTTTATTATAGACCCGGAGAGTCCAATACCGCGGACTATGTGAGCTATTACCAAAATCAGGCCGGTTCCGGTTTGCCGGGGTATTCGGGATCGGGAGTTATGTACGGTGCGGGGTTAGGAGGCCTATTCAGAGGTCTGTTCAGGATGGCCGTACCGTTGTTAAAAAGAGGATTTAGCATCGCGAAACCTCACCTAAAATCGGCTGCTAAAAATATAGTATCCGACGTCGTCTCAAACGTATTGACGCGTTCGCATAACGATAAAGCTCAAGACGGATCCGGTCTCATGGTCATGGCTCGTAAGAGAATGTCTAAGCCGCCGGGTGTGAGGAGGCGTGGCCAACGGGTGGTACAGAAGAAGAAGAAGAAAACAGTGCGCGGATCAAACAAGCGCTCACTCGTACGCAGAAAGCGTAAGAGGTCTGTTAGTCGAAACGCATCGATCAAGAGAGCCGCAAAATCCATATTCTAACATGGCACTACTCCATCGCATGTCGGGTGAATGCATCAAGTCTGAGCTGGACTTATTTTCGGTCCCGCTGACACAGACAGTTATTGAGAAAAATGGCTATTTAGAAGTAGCACCGTTATCGGCCATATCGGGCTCTGCACCATTGGAATTTTTTATCGCAGGCAACGGCGATGATTATGTGGATCTCAATAACACGATGCTCTACCTGCGGGTGAAAATCACGAAACCTAACGGGGAAGAGATTGCACACCCTGCCAAGGTGGGTCTAATCAACTACCCCGGAGCCACTATGTTTTCACAAGTCGACGTGACCCTTGGCGATCGTCTGATATCTCAGAGTTCGAGCACTTACCCTTATCGCTGTATCATCGAGAGTCTGATCAACTACGGTAAAGATACGTTGGAATCTGTCTTCAGCGCCGGATTGTTCCATAAAGACACGGCGGGTCATATGGACGTTCAAGACCCAGCAGGCCATAACGCGGGGTTGACAAAGAGATCAGGCTACACCAGCGAAAGCAAGGAGGTGGAACTACTAGCCCCCATACACAGCGATATATTCTTCCAAGAGAAACTTATGATAAATGGGGTGGATATCAAGATACGCCTAATTCAAGCAAAAGATGAATTCTGTCTGATGAGGGCCGACGATGTGGCTTACAAATTAAATATAGTGGCCGCATCCCTATTTGTCAAGAAAGTTACCGTATCACCGCCGGTGAGACTGGCTCACGCCCAGACGTTGCTCTCGACAACGGCCAAGTACCCTGTCGATAGGGTCAGTCTAAAATCGTTCTCCATACCGGCCGGCTCTCGTGTTTCGAATCAGGAAAATCTGTTTTTAGGAACACTGCCAAAGTCTATCGTCATTGCCATGGTCGACAACGACGCATTCACCGGTTCCTACGCAAAAAATCCATTCGCGTTCAAACACTACGACCTTGAATTCTTAGCCGTCTACGTTGACGGACAACAGTACCCGGCCAAGCCTCTACAGCCCAATTTCGAAGCTGGTTTGGCAGTACGCGAATATTATCAGTTGGTGATGACGACCGGGAGACATCTTAAAGACCAACCGCTCTGTTTCGGCAGGAATGATTTCCTGAACGGATACACGCTTTACGCATTTAACCTCACGCCCGACGAAGAGTGCGGTCAGCACATTTCCCTCATCAAGTCCGGGAATATCAGAGTCGAAGCTCGTTTCAGAAAACCGCTGCCGAATACCATTAATTTAATTGTTTACGCGGTATTTGACAGCATCATTGAATTGTCTAACCGCCGACAGGTACTCATAGACTACTATTGAGATGAACACGCTGCAACTCACCGCCATCATGGATAAAATTACCTGCAGGACTCATTTTCTCGGCGTTCTACCGAGCGATCAACTACCCGAAAAACCCATAAGGATCTTACCGTCGGCCTGTATCGTGAACACCGACCCTGCTAGCATGCCGGGGGAGCACTGGGTCGCCGTTTATTTAACCCAAGACGGGGGCGCGTGTTTTTTCGACAGCTTCGGCAACCCCCCCACCAGCCATCGCTTTCCAACCAGCATCAATGACTTTCTAGCAGCCAACGATGCCGACGTATTATATTCCGGCAGACGAGTCCAGGATTATTCATCGGACACCTGCGGTCAGCACTGTCTGTTTTTTCTATATCATCTAGCTAGAGGATACGGCTATGATCATGTGATGAAACTATACACCGATGATTATATTAAAAATGATAAAATGGTGTCCCTATTTGTGAAGAGATTAAGACCGTATGTTTGTATTGATACAATGTTGTCCTGCGTTCACTGCGTGCAGACATGTCTGACATATAAATAAAAATCTTGAAACCATTATATTTTTAATCGTCTTTTATTTAATCATAAGATACATATTAATGTACATACAAAATGAAAGGATTCGTTAAAATTCCAACCATTGTCTTCGATCGATAGTCGGGGATTTAAACACAGAGTCTTCGGACTCTGGAAACACCGAGCGTGATTGTCTTCGTGCCCTTTTGGAAGGTCTGACACGGGGTGGGCTGGGGGTGTCGGGTTTACTCTTTAGAGATTTAATGGTGCTCCTGACCTGTTGATTCGGCACTGTAGAAAAAGGGATGTTTAATTCGGCAAAGGCGTGTAGAAACTCTGACCATCCTACAGGTCTCCGGTTATCCCGAACCATTTGCGGTGCCGTGACATTTTTTAACAAATCGACCATGTGTGAGCCTTGTACGGCTTTACCCCTGAACACAAACTCCCCCGATTCGTTCCACGCGCTTAGTCCTTTAGCTTTAGACATCTTGTCTAATATGTATCTGCTGTTTTTCACACTTCTCGAAGGTACATTCTTCAGAACTTCATCCACCACATGCTCCTCAGCACCGTTGTCATCTTCGACGCTAGCCGCGGTCGGTACTTCATCTTTAGGCGCGGGATCGGGGAACGACTGCGTTAAAACTCCGCTCTCCCGATCGCTTTGTTTAACGATGGTCAAAAACCTGCTCAGGGTATTTGTGTAAAGTTTTGCTTTTTCGTACGGGTTCAAATCAGTGCGGAGTAAGATATTTCTCATGGCGCCGTCCAAATCGTTTTCCACGCTCTGTCGAATATTCTCGCGAACATTTTCGGTTCTCACCTTATCCAGTTGATGTTGCGGGACTAAATACATCTTCTCGGCGTACTCCATCCTATCTGTTTGCGATCAAGCTCGAAAGAAAGGGTACGGCGACGCTCAGGAGCGGTAAAAGGAATCCACCCTTCTGGTTGAAGACTCGTTTCTTTGCCGCTATGCCGATTTTTTTATTGGCTACAAATTTAATTTCGGCTTTTCTCTTTCTCAGTTTTCGGTACTGTTGTGGATTGACCGGAATCGTCCCGTAGAGGATGTTGAGCGCCACTTCACACAACGATAAAATGAATTCGTCGGACGCCGATTGTAGAATAAGACGCCTTTGTTTAGGAGATGCTTTATGTAGCATTTTTAACACCGGCAGATGTTTACAAAGTCTGGCGGACATGGTGATTTGATCACGTTCTTCTTCTTTTTTTCGGGATGTAAACCACTTGACGGTCGGAAAGCAATCCTGTTCTGAGACGGTACTGCTCGGGGGTTTTTGCTTTATAGTCTATCATTATGTAGCCGAAAGGCTGGTTGACCGCATCGTGGTAGCACTCCATAAAGTATTTTGTGTTTCCGGGGTACATTTGGCGTCCCAGCATCGCTACTTGATTGACGTCCCGAGGATTTTTAAACAGGATCATATAATTGGCGTTTAAGCTGATGGTTCGGCTGGATTTACCCTGTACAAATAAATTTTGCACTATATAAATAGCGCTGAGATTACGGTGGTGTACGTACTGCGTAAAAACCCTTTGAAGCTCCAAATTGGCGCTAGCTTGCTGCATCAAATCATCCACGATGAGAAGATTTGTTTTAGTGACAGGTAACAAATCATCATCATTCAGACTCTCTGGTATTCCTTGCACAAATTTAATGTCATACAATTTAAGTACATCGTCGTACAAAGGCTGCCAACAATCATACAACCAGACAATGTTTTCAATTTTCTTGGAAATTAAATTCAAACCTTTTTCCAACAAAAGTTTCACAAAATAAGACTTTCCAGAATTGGAAGGCCCGGAGATAACACAACTAAATGGATGTTGAAGTCTGAAATCAAAATCGGAAGCATCCATTGATCCTCTGTGCATCATCTGATCAGTAGCCATAAGGAAGCGTGGTGAAATCGGGCAAAAGTCTGCGTTTATTATACACCACCTTAAACCTTTTAACGACTGATTTGTTGTGCAATGTGAGAGTCTTTTTATCCCTCACAATGTTTTCCGTGTGAGCCAGGATGTATTCGGTACTATCATACGACGTCACATAACTATCAACCAGACCAATCAGGGTATCCAGGCGGATGGCTTGGGAATTTTTAGCATTCAGCGTTATCCCCTTAGCTTTCATGCATACTTTGCCTTTAGCGGTGCGAAAGCCATACGATTTAGGGCCGCTAGAGCAAAACTCTGTGATAAAATCCCCATCGTCTATTTCGTTCGTCAGCTCGCCCAAATAATCACCCAGAGGCGGCTCCCAGTCACCGTCCCTAGACACGAACACGACGGAGTCTGTATCAGAGTAAAGTATACGACTGCTGAGTCTGTCCATCAACTCGTACAATTCCAGTCGGGCGTGGGCCGTAGTGAACGCCCCTATAAACACGTTGACGTCGCGAGCCTTACAAACATCCTCTTTGTTGGGTTTATGCTGGACGAGAGCCACGTTGTCTGAGACGAATGAGAAATACGACAAGGTGTCGGTATTACCGAAGACGATTCTGGTGAAATCTTCGGGGTCGTTCACCAGAGTCGTTTGAGGTAAATTTGGTTTTAAAGAGAACCGCCCCCAAAGCGAATTCAGACATAGCTTTGAGATAGCTCTCTGCGCGGGGTTGTGCTTGATCTTTTCGGGGTCGAGTTGAACCCCCTCTTTTTCAAAATACTTGCGAATGTAAGTTTCTTTCTCAGCGTCCGTGACGACATTCGACGGGTACCCCGACGCTTGTTGTTTCAAACGCAAAAATGTTTTGACGTATTCGACAAACAACGTGTCTGACCGTTGTGGAAAATGCCAAACCTCGTCAATCTTGGCTACCACATAACCCTTCTCGATGGCTTTTAAAAGCTCGATGGATACCCAGGACCCGGAGAGTGATCTTTCCTCATCCGTGTGGGTACAGCTCGTGGTCTGGTTTTGATTGTGAGCGCAGGTTCTGCATAACGGAAACATGAGTTTTCCTTGACATCTGTAAGGGAGAACCGGATGCAGTAATTTGCGGGGAGGGTACACGGTTGCTTTGATGAGTCCGTAATAATTTTCAATCGGTTCAAAATCTTTGAAAATGATTTGGGGGTGTTCGATCGGGTAGCTTTTCCTAGCCTGGCAGAAGGGGTAGAGGCTGGTGAAATCGAGATACCTTATTTTCTCATCTCCGCTCACTTTGTGATAGAGTTTATAAGCGTTCGTGCGCCCACCATACAAGGTTTCTCTTGGGTTCAGTCTCTCCGGGGCTGAATAACCGGCCATAAATTCTATCACAGAGGGATCGGTCTTTTTCATTTTGGTCCATTCACATTCCCAAAGAACCTCGACTTGTAAACCGTACGCGTTCTGCAGAATTTCGATCTTATCGTCAAACTGTCTCCTGAGAACCCCATAGGGTACCCCCGACAAGGGGTGTGACTCATGGGGTGCAAAGCGGCAGCAGTGACCGTGGAAGATGCATCCCGCGTATTCTAAGCCGTGCTGCACACCGTCTTGCTGGTAGACGCCATCTAAAAAGTACTTACCGATCGA
Organism: Romanogobio albipinnatus; assembly: GCA_023566225.1. Lineage (NCBI taxonomy): Eukaryota > Metazoa > Chordata > Actinopteri > Cypriniformes > Gobionidae > Romanogobio > Romanogobio albipinnatus. The sequence goes on from CM042251.1 coordinate 25,091,450, forward strand.
TACTTCACCGTGGTTTACGGCGTGGTGAACATCCACGTTTCGAGTCTTTTTGACATACTCGAGCCATTCGATCGAGCCACTTGAGTAGGACTTATTCTGATGGATGTACGCGTTGTTGTGCGTGAGAGCGAGGGTGTTTCTGCCGAGATAATGGGTTTTGAAGACCCCCATCGAACAGCCGGGGAGCGTGGTGAACCCAAAAGGGTCAATTTCGGTGCATTCTAGGAACGCCTGACGGTATTTCATACAGCCTTCGCGTAATAAGACGACGTTGTTAACCCCGTACGCGTACAGTTCCTGCCTGAAGTCAAACTGCCCCCCCTCAACCGTGCTGTACCATGCATCAAACTTTTCACGGGCTTTATCCGACATGTTATCGTAGTTGTAGAACTTTTTGTCGGGGTATGGTCCAACATAGTTCTCGTTTTCCACCCTGTTGAAAAGATGGGGGAAGTGGCCTTTTTCAGTCGTCGTCAAGTCTAACGCCGCGGGCATTTTGGCAAGGGCCATTGGAAAAAATGAGTAGCTATCGATGTATCGTTGGCCAAACGATTCGTCGTACATGTAAATTAATTTACAGCCTTGCATTATGACCTCAATCGCAATCCCGGCTTTGCAAAAATACTCGAGAATCAGAAAGGAGTCGAATCTGGAGGCGTAATGAGCTATGAAGCAGTAGCCAATATATCGGGGTTTTCTGAAGCGGTTGATTAGCTTAGCGATGCAGTCGGTACCCTGCGCCGTAAATTTCTTCCCTTTGAAAGTGATTGCGCAAACAAAATTAGCCACGTGGCGCCCGTTTTCGTAACGCGTTTCAAAATCATAGAAAATATATTTCTCGCATGGCTCCTTAGGCTCTAGGGGCTGTATGAAACATTGGTGCGTCCCGTGTCCCGTCAGATGTTCTCGACAGTGGACGCATTTGTCCGTCGGGCATATGTGTTTTGCTTTCTTGTCACCCTCTTTAATGTAGTAACGCAACCTGCATAGTTTGCAGTATTTGATAATATCACAGGAGGGGGATTCTTGACCGGGAGGAGGGTTCTTTTTATGCATTTCGAAGCAATAGCTCGATTTACAGTAGCGCAAACAATCGGGACAATGTATGGTTCTTTTAGGGTATCTGTGACATTCGGCGTCAAAACAGACATTGCAGACGTGCTTGCATTGGTGGTCTCTGCGGTTGCTGTAACTTTTGTAACAAAATTGACAGACGTATGGCGAACCTAAGAAGCCTGTCAGATTCATGATCATATAATAGTGATTATCATGTAGATAGAGGAACACCGTTTTGGGGTGGGGTTCGTCAGAATTTTTGTACGTTTCTAAGACCATGGCATTCGATCTGTGAAATACAACGATTTTAATGCCTAGCGCTCGTTCAAACGAAGCTATGTCGCTAAGAGCGATTCGGTCTTGAATTGAGAAGCCGACGCTGTTTTGGATGACTGCAGCCAGTTTTTCTAACTCGCTCTCGGGTAGCTGGGGGTTAAGAAAGCGAGCGAGACAAATAGAGAAGCACAATTGATTTGACAAATTTATGGGGCAGAACAAATTCGTCTTTTTTCTTTTGATTACCTGATCAACGGCCAGATCTGTAAGTTTACGTCGTCGACCGCCTCCTTGTCTGTTCATGGCTACGGTAGCGTCGATCTCGACGGCGTCGTCCGATAATAACAGCTGGTTGCTCTGTAAAACTCTTTCAAATTGATCCATAAGCGAATTCACATCATAATCATTACCGGGGGCGAGAACACCGCTGATGGGTGTTTGTAGAGTGGGTGCCGACATGGTCATATTGATTACGGGTGCATCGTGGCCGATTTCTCTAGCGAAGGTGACGATCTCGCTCAGCATGCGATGTAATGAAGTGTGATAAGAGGCCAAATCTGTAGAGTTAATCTCTCTCAGATTCATGCTCCTTCTCAACGACACACTGTTGAAGCGTGGTCGCGGTAAAACGTGATATCCGTTAACGAACCCGCCTTCTCGGATCAGCGTATCAATTTCCGTACGGCTTAATCGACTCTGTCTGTTAGGGTCAGTCTCGCGTAAAGCGTCAATATTACCTGATGTGGGCCTCGTGCTGCTGCTGGTAGATGGCTGTGGAGTATCATCAGCGTCAGGATCGCTGTCGGTACATGCAGGGAGTTGATTATTTAAAACACCACCGTATTGTACAACATGATTGTTGTCTACGGTTAGCACGTGATCGTACAAATGAATATTTGAATTTACGGCTAATTCAAAAAGATCCAAATTAGAGGGGGATTGCGAAGATTCTAGATTAAACAAATACTGTTCTAAAGAATCCGGAAGCCAACTTAGCATTTCAATTTCGTCCGGTGACAGTTCTGCGTCGTCGTCTGAGCAAAAGCTTTTTGACCCATCCATTTTAGATTTCAGACCAAAACATGAAATATTACAAAATCACAAAAAGTATATGGAATAAATCAATACATGATAGATGTAAAAAACATGCATGCATGCATACAACAAAATTACAGAGTATCTGGAATATAAAAATCAATACATGCAATACAAAAGTTTAATGGAATAAATCTATATTGAATTAACTGCAACGTTCCATCTATGATGATGAGAATAATAAACCTGGGTGTCGCGAAACTCTTGACATAATGCCTCTATTAAATTAGTATCGGCGAGTGGCTCGTCAGCCGGGCGATGCTCTGCTGACACTTCTTCAACTTCGATGTCTTCTTCTTCCAACGGAGTTTGGATCGCTTTCGTACTTGTCCAAGTGATGCGTCGAGGTGTATGCCAGCTAGTCATGTGGTCGGGGCTATAGCCCGACCCTGCTGTGTAGAAATATAACACAAAAATTGTTATGGTATGATTCAATTTGTGTTTAAATGAAAATAATAATGTAGATAGTCTCACCATAAAGAAATACGCTGTCAAGACTCGGCGCAGGACCGCTCGGCGGCGTCGGACAGAAAGTTTTCCTGTCAGGACTGTTTTCAGGACTGATTGACGGGATAAAACAAAACGTTTTTCTCTCAGGACAGGTCGGGGAGGTAGGACGATCGGTTTTTCTACCCTTCTTTCTCAAAGGTTCACCGCTGGGTCCAGCGACCTGGTCTAAAGCAAAGCCGGCAGGAACTATTTGATCCACAGCGTGCGTCGGCGTGGGGTCGGGCACGTCATCATTATTCTGTTGAGCGGTGTCAGTCAGTGGGAAGCAGGGTTGCGTGATAAACTGAATGAAATCTAAAATAAATAAATAAATAAATTTTTCATAAATGTTAAGAAAAAAAAAAAAACATGATGTCGGCGATGGGTCTTGTTTTACCATCAGACGCGCTGTCTGCTTCAACCAGCTGAGGGGTCACTGTGAATGAAAAAAGAGAGACAATTAAAAAATTTTTTTTTTTTTTAAATTATTTATTAATTTTTTATTATTAATTTTTATTTATTTATTATTATTTAATTTTTAATTTATAAAAGAGCAGTCCTCACATGCATCATTGCTATCGTGAGCGTCACTTTCAACATTCGAACCTGTGAGGCAAAAAATCCTGTTATGAATGGAAACATTTGTGAGTCGCTTTATATGCATGTCTGATGACAGATGCTGAAAAAAAAATCATTAATTTTCTAAATGTTATTTCACCCCGGTGCTCTAGGGGCGCAATTACACCATAACTGGATGTAGTTTTAACTCCGGGACACCGGGTGGTGCCGGAGAGTACCCGTAACAGTAACAGTAACATGCTGTGTTTAAGACACCGATTTTAGTTATAGCTGATAGACCAAAGATGACTCAATGATTAAAACACTGTACCCATGCATGAATGTTTAAAACATCATTAACTCAATGCTAATGTTAGTTATAGTTGATAAATCACATCAATAGCACATTGCATGTTTAAAGCATCATTGTATAACATTATAGCATCAAATATAGAGAAAAAATACTCACCGTTCTGCATTTTGATGAGGGAGAGAGATGATGAGATGCTGTGGTCTAAAAGTTCACTTTTATAATGCATTTCCCCTCGCCTCACACATATATATGTGATGGGTAAAAAATGGAGAAAAACACGCCTGTCCAATAGATGGCGCCATTGCACTACGCATTTTGGGGGCTTATCTCATGACCGACCATGGCCTTTTGGGGCCTACTGAATGCCGCTGACTTTATGTCAGATGCAGTAAAGGGGCGGGGACGTTGTGGCGCTTCAGCTGTGGTTTATAAACGACGTCTGGGAGGGGCTGACCGTCGAGGTCCCGGATGTCTGTAGTGAATGGGGGGTGAATACCCCGCGTATGTACTGCTGCGCGGACATCTCTCAGGGTGGAACAGCTGCACTTTAATTTTGTTGTAGCCGTCGTGCAGCTCGCACCATTTGAACAGCTTGTTTATGATTGAAAACATAATATCCAGCTGACTCAGATCTTGCCACTTGAACAAAAATTGCATTTCATACAGATTGTTATGCTCGTTAGGCAGGACGACCCCTGACCGATCTTCGGTGAGCTTTGTCTTGTCATCACAGCAGAATATGTAGACAGAATCATCCGGGTTCTTTTTAGTGTGGTCACCTACCACGCGGTACCGGACATTCGGGGTGACCCCGTCCCACTCTCCAACGTACAGAGGTTCTTGACCGCCGCTCTTCAGATCCTTCCACACAAAATTGTAAAATAATGCCCAGTCTTTTTTAGGAAATACAAGACATGCGTCTTCCCCGGGGTGAAACTCGCCCGCGCTGTCGGTGGTGTAGAGTATAACAACTTGAGTTGTTTTATGAAATCTGTACCCGATTACACGCTTGCTGTTCATCATAAATTCTCCTTTAGTCCATTCCGAAAGTTCATGGAGAAAGCTTGTCAAACGGACGTGCCCATAAGGTTTTCTCGGCGCCATAGGTAGACTGGTCATCAGACTGTCGAACGTCCTGCTGCGCAACCCCGCATCTGGGGTTTCAGGAGCTGATAATCCGTCCATGCTCATGTAGCTCATGTTTCTCTTTTTGCTGATAGCTGTAGAACACACTGGCCCCATTTATATATATATACGCTGCTCTGGGATGTGGCAGGGTGGGAGGGGAATTTTCTGATAACAGCGACTTCAAAAGATAAAACCTTCTGTCAATAACATGATTTATTATACCGCATTCAAAAACAAAAAACCAACTGTCAAATTAATCAAAACAAAAAACCTAATGTCAAAAAACCATCAAAACCAACTGTCAATCATATGATTTATTATGACAATAGGTCAAAAACCAACTGTCAAAACCTTCTGTCAATAACATGATTTATTATACCGCATTCAAAAACAAAAAACCAACTGTCAAATTAATCAAAACAAAAAACCTAATGTCAAAAAACCATCAAAACCAACTGTCAATCATATGATTTATTATGACAATAGGTCAAAAACCAACTGTCAAAACCTAATGTCAATCACATGATTTATTAAACAGGAAGTCCCGCCTATACAGGAAGTCCCGCCTACACCGGAAGTGCCGCCTATACAGGAAGTCCCGCCTATACAGGAAGTCCCGCCTATACAGGAAGTCCCGCCTACACCGGAAGTCCCGCCTACACCGGAAGTCCCGCCTACACCGGAAGTCCCGCCCCCTATACCGGAAGTCCCGCCCCCTATACCGGAAGCCCCGCCCACCTGTCAATCAATCAAATTTTGACATTTGGTATAGTATACTAACTACTTACATATGGTCTAAAATGGGGGAATGAAGGGTCAAGGTCAACATCACCTGTCTCTTCATCAGACACATATCCTTCAAGAATGGTTTTATGATCAATATTAAAAATAAGAATCAATGATAATCAAGTAATAACCATTTTCTACATTTGATAAATCAGTTCATCTATAACCTCTCTATATTTAATGAGTGATTTTAGTATTATATTTGCTGTGTGCTTTTGTATCCACATTCTACAGTTACTTCTCTGATGTCTGTGTCAAGGCGTGCTGACAGGCAACTGTTCTTGGAGTGTGAAACACTCTGGGAGTGAAGGGGGGTTGAGCTCTATACATGTGTTGAGCTATATGTCATTCTAACGTGACCTTATGTCCACCTAGGTCACAGGTCTACGTGACTTTTTGGGGACTCAGAGAAATGTACCTCTTTTATGTGCCTTTCTTACTAAAATAATAAATTCACTTTTGTACTAAGATGTAGTATCAGCATGTTTGGAGACGTGCCTTCTTGATAGTCAACCTTGAGGAAACTGTTATTCTCTGGAGCTTTTGTGTGTATGTGCGTTGCATGATCTGTGCAGATTCAGTGTTGGAGATGGACTTTTCTGCAGACGATGCCAGACGTGGAGACGCCTTTATGTGACCACTTGCGTCATTTGTGATCTAAATCTAGGACTGGGCGACAACTAGTCTACGCATTTTTTGTGATATGTGCTCCTATCTGTCTACGTGTGGAAAGTTGCTTACATTGCATGTTGTTAGAACCAATCAGAATCATTCCACATGACAATAATGACGTGGTTAGACCTTGAAAACAGTATAACTGTTCAGCAATTGTATGTACGTTAGGCGGAGGCGGGGAGACTGTTAGAGGGAGTGCGGCCTACGAACTCCTTGTGAGACTTGAAGCTGGCTTCTGCAAACTATTCTTCAAACTAATCTAACTCCTGACTCTTAGTCTTCATTTTTCACTACTGGTCCTGGGTCCTAAGCTGTTACCCCAACAATATGTGTGTGTGTGTGTGTGTGTGTGTGTGTGTGTGTGTGTGTGTGTGTGTGTGTGTGTGTGTGTGTGTGTGTGTGTGTGTGTGTGTGTGTGTGTGTGTGTGTGTGTGTGTGTGTGTGTGTGTGTGTGTGTGTGTGTGTGTGTGTGTGTGTGTGTGTGTTTTGTTTCTTGGAGAAACAGTTTTGACAAAAAATAGCTTTTACATTTTTAGATATTTAACAACATCTGTAAAACTTTAATCAACCAAAGTTTTAAAATTTAAATATTATTACTGAGTTAGAACTCTATTCTTATTTAAATGAACAAGTACTCTATTTGGATCACCACAGGTAGAACCCAACTGCCAAAAAATACTTTTCTTACTTAGTATTTCTGTTGTTTTTCCAGTCCAAATATCTAAACGTTCTTAAATCAAGAGGGTTAAATCAATTAATTGAGTTTATCTTTAAAACAAGCAAAATCATCTGTGAATGGGGTAAGAAAAATAATTTTGTTTCGGTTTGGGACAGAAACAAGAATGCAAACAGAAACAATATTATTTTTCTTACCCCATTGGCAGATAAATATGCTTGTTTTAAGCAAAAACTCACTTAAATTTCATTTTATTTTCCAGAAAACAAGAAAAAAAATATCTTATGCTTTTTAACCTATCTAATAAATGTGCATCGCCACCTCACTGCATGGTAAAAAGTAAAAAATATAATTTCTATATCTAGAATGGCTTTATGGTATTTAGTCTATAAACATATAAATACAAATGCACAAAACTGCAAGTTTATGACAAAAATAGTCTCTAATTTGGCCTTTATTACTTATTTAACCCTTGTGTAGTGTTCATATTTTTGTTATTCAGCCAGAGTTCGTGGGTCTAGTGGACCCGCTGCATTTTTGGGTTTTTAATTAACACAATCAAAAATGTTATGTTAAAATACTCAGCAGATGTTTACTTCATCCCAATTACAAGCAATATAAACAGCATATATGGTTAATATTTTCTCTTTACCTTTGTTAGATCACATTTAAGCAACCTCGTGTGGGAACGACAGGGGTAGAAACAAAACTCACTCTTGCACTCTCTCTGTAATGATCAGGGTCAGGCAGGGATAAACAGGCAATCGCAGAGGTAGGCAGAAACGTTCATAGAAGAGTAACCAGGCAAGGATCAAAGGGCAGGCAGCAGGTATCGAGAGACAGGAGTAACAGAAGTTGGCAACAAGCAGTCAAACAGGAAATGTCCACCTAGGCAATACAAGACTTCGCGGTGAACTGAGGTGAGTGGCAGTCTATTATAGTCCGGGTAACTGACCTCTCCTCCCTCTCCTCGCTGGGACCATCGTCAGGCTTGAGCAGTGAGACATGGAATGTAGGGGAAATGCGAAAATGATTAGGCAGGGCCAAACGGAAGGAAACAGGTGTAATTTGACGTGTGATTTGATATGGACCAACGTACCTTGGACTTAGTTTGCGGCAGGGAAGCTTCAGCCGAAGATCCCGTGTGGAAAGCCAAACCCATTGTCCCGGCTGGTACAGAGGGGCCGGACGGCGGTGACGGTCTGCTTGGTCCTTCTGTCGGCGGACCGCCTGTCGTAGATGGGTGTGAGCTCTATCCCACGTTGCCTCGCTGCGTGTCATCCAGTCGTTGACGGCGGGAACGTTAGTGGGCTCTCCCGACCATGGGAATAATGGCGGTTGGAAACCAAGGATGCACTGGAATGGAGTTACCCCGGTGGCCGGTTTGTGCAGGGAATTCTGGGCGTATTCAGCCCACAACAAGTATCGGGACCAGTCGCTTTGGTTTTGAGTGCAGTAGGAATGGAGGAAACGGGTGAGTTCTTGGTTTAAACGTTCTGTTTGGCCATTGGACTGTGGGTGGTAGCCCGAGGTGAGGCTGACATTGATATTGAGCGCCTGACAGAATGCAGACCAGAGGCGAGAGGTAAACTGGGGACCCCGGTCAGACACAATGTCTTCTGGTAGACCATATATACGGAAGACCCAGTTACATAAGTGTTCGGCAGTTTGCATGGCCGTGGGTAGCTTGGCGAGGGGAATAAGGCGGCATGCCTTGGAAAACCGGTCTACCACCGTGAGTATTGTGGTGTAGCCATTCGACACGGGCAGATCCGTAATGAAGTCCATGGCGATGTGGGACCAGGGGCGTTGTGGAGTTGGTAGAGGGTGCAGCAGGGCGGCAGGGAGTTGATGAGAGGGTTTATTTCTTTGGCAGACCTGGCATGCATGGACGAAGTGGGTTGTGTCTTCGGGCAGAGATGGCCACCAGAACCGATTCTGAAGCAACTGAGTGGTTGCAGTGATACCAGGATGACCAGAAGAGGGAGAATTGTGAACCATCTCCATGACACGATTGCGATACTCCAAAGGCACAAAGGTTTTCTCCAGGGGACAGTCAGAAGGTGTCTCGCTCTCAGCATTGACCTCTTCCAGCTCCATCATAATATCCCACTGTATAAGTGCAACAACAAGAGATACAGGTAAAATAGTCTCATGGTCTTGAGCCTGATTCTCACCTTCAAACTGTCGTGACAGGGCATCTGCCTTGATATTCTTGGTTCCAGGATGGTAGGTGACAGTGAAGAGGAAATGGGAGAAGAACAGGGACCAGCGGGCTTGACGTGGGTTGAGTCTTTTGGCCGTTCGGAGGTACTCTAAGTTCTTGTGGTCAGTTAGGACAATGAAGGGATGTGTAGCCCCCTCCAGCCAGTGACGCCACTCCTCGAAAGCGGTTTTCATGGCCAGCAATTCTCTATCCCCGACATCGTAGTTACGTTCTGCCGGAGTTAGCTTCCTGGAATGAAAAGCACAGGGGTAGAGTTTAGAGGGATCACCGTGCCTTTGAGAAAGTATGGCCCCGAGACCAGTGCTGGATGCATCCACCTCGACAATGAACGGGAGAGAAGGGTCAGGATGGTGGAGAATAGGAGCGGAAGCGAAGCGTTCCTTGAGGTCCTGGAAGGCTCTAATGGCAGGAGAAGGCCACTCAAGATGATTGTGCCCCTTCTTCACCATGCTGGTAAGCGTACAGGCTATGGTACTGAAATTTCAGATGAATCTGCGATAGAAGTTGGCGAACCCCAAAAAACGTTGCAATTCCTTGAGTGTATTGGGACGTGGCCAGTTCCGGATGGCGGTTACCTTCTTCTCATCCATTGCGACGCCCTCTGGACTGATGATGTAGCCGAGGAAGGACGTGGATGTTTTGTGGAACTCACACTTCTCCGCCTTGGCGTATAGTTGAAACTGGGTTAGCCTCTGCAGAACCTGTCTGACCTGAGTGATATGTTAGTATGGTGTCGGAATAAATCAAAATGTCATCAATGTAGACAATCACAAACCTGTTTAACATGTCTCTGAATACGTTGTTGATAAAAGCTTGAATTACAGATGGACTATTGACCAGCCCGAAGGGCATCACAAGATATTCATAGTGCCCAGTAGTCATTGAGAATGCAGTTTTCCATTCGTCGCCCCTCCTTATACGGATTAGATTGTATGCACTGCGTAGATCAAGCTTGGTGAAGTACCTGGCTGTGCAAAGTTGTTCCAGGGCAGCAGGAACCAACGACAGAGGGTAGCGGAAATTAACTGTGATCTCATTTAGACCCCGGTAGTCGATGCAAGGGCGGAGACCTTTCCCACGAAGAAGAACCCAGCGGATGCAGGTGAAGTAGATGGCCGAATAAACCCCTTGGCTAGTTCCTCCTCGATGTACTTTTTCATAGATTCGGATTCAGGTTGGGATAACGGGAAGATACGACCCTTGGGTGGTGTTTCTCCTGGAATAAGATCTATTGCGCAATCATAATTGTACGGTGAGGTGGTAGTTGAGATGCTTTTACCTTGCTGAAGGCCACGGCCAGGTCTTGATATTCATGGGGGAGAGGAAAGTTTGACGGAGCTTCTGTGGTAGATTCCGTGGTGACCTCAGTGGCCTGGATGGTCCTGACACATAAGGCGGGTGATTGCGGCAGACACTTGGTTAAGCAGTGCTTACTCCATTGCAAGATTTGACCCTCTCTCCAGCAAATGTGTGGGTTATGAGTGCGAAGCCACGGTAACCCCAGGATGATAGAAGAGGTGGACGTGGGTAGCACATGGAACTAAATACATTCTGTGTGGAAAATTCCGATCAGCATGGTTAGTGGTTGTGTAATGGTGTTAATGCGTCCAGAGCCCAGAGGACGTCCATCTATGGCCTCCACTGTGAGAGAAGAGAGACAATTAATTACTGGGATTTTCTGTTCATCAACATAGCTTTGGGATATGAAGTTTCCCGCAGCCCCGGAATCCAGTAACGCCAAGGTCTTCAGAGGTACACCATTAAATAACAGCTTGGTGGGCACAGACACACACATAGCTGAAGAGTAATGGGGTTTGGAATCACTCACCGAACGTGGAGTCTCAGAGCGTGAACGCACCAGACAGTTGTTTCTCATATGACCCGGACCCCCACAGTACAGACACAATCGATGGGCCATCCGGCGCCCTCTCTCCTCCTCAGACAGACGATATGCGTTGACTTGCATGGGTTCATTGAATTCAGAGTCCGTCGAAGGCGAAATGCGAGTGTTGCATCTGGAGCCTGCTTTACGAGCACGAATGAGGTTATCAATATGAATGGTGAGTTCCATAAACTGATCCAGATTCCTCCCCTCATCTCGGCAGGCGAGTTCAGTTTGTAATTCATGAGACAGACCTCTTCTAAAACAGACCTTAAGCGTATCGTTCACCCAGTTAGTCTGTGCAGCAAGTGTACGGAAAGCCAGTGCATACTCCGCCTTCCCCGTCCCTGAGTGAGTTCCAAAAGGCGATCGCCAGCCCCTTTGCCATCACCGGGATGATCGAACACCTCCCTGAATCTTTGTAGAAAGTATTCGTACGAGGGAAAAGCTGACCCATCGTTACCCCACACCGCTGTAATCCAGTCTAGCGCTCTCCCCGTAAACAATGAACAAATCAAAGCAATCTTACTGGCATCAGTATTAAACATGGCAGGCTGTTGTTTGAGGAAGAGAGAACACTGGAGGATGAATCCTTTACACTTTGCTGGGTCGCCGTCGAATTTCTCAGGTAAAGAGAGGCGGGGGTTGATTGTTGGCGGCGTCTCTACCGCGTGTGTAATGGCGACCGTGGCGGGCGTTGAGGGCTCCGCGGGCGTGTGGATCTGTAAGCCCTGGAGTGCACTCACCAGTTCTTCTGTAAGGTCTGTGAGGCGGTTGAGCTGGTGCTGATGTGCAGTCAGTTGGTTGGCCTGAGCAGACATGGTGGCACACAGTTGAGAGAAAGCAGCTGGATCTTGGTTTGGCGAAGTCTTCTGTAATGATTCATCACTTAGACTGAGATCCATTTGCATGCTTTAATAAGAGAGCGAGGTCGTACAGGCAGGGTCAGGCAGGGATAAACAGGCAATCGCAGAGGTAGGCAGAAACGTAGTCAGAAAACAGGCAATTGGTCAGGACAGGCAGATAACATTCATAGAAGAATAACCAGGCAAGGATCAAAGGGCAGGCAGCAGGTATCGAGAGACAGGAGTAACAGAAGTTGGCAACAAGCAGTCAAACAGGTAAAGTAACGCTCAGAAATGTCCACCTAGGCAATACAAGACTTCGCGGTGAACTGAGGTGAATGGCAGTCTATTATAGTCCGGGTAATGGGCAACAGCTGGCGTGAAATCAGTCCAAGGTACGGGTTATGGGAAATGTAGTGCATGAGTGAGTGTTAGTACTCTGGTGATGGCTCCCTCCGATGGCCAGAGCAGGGCGTCACGGAGTTCGTCACTGTGACACTCTCACACTTACACACAATCTCTCTCTCAGACACACACGCACGCACACACACACTCATGCACGCACACACGCACACACACACACACGCACACGCTCACTCACTCACTCACTTGGATATGTGGTGTATGGTTACTTTCCATAGGCATAATGGTTTTTCTAATGTACAAACTGTATAATCTATCCCACTACACTAACCCTACCCCTAAACCTACCAATCACAGAAGACTTTTGGCATTTTTTGAATTTCAAAAAACACCATTTAGTATGTTTTAGTATGAGAACACAGATGTCGTCATAAACCATGTTTACGTTGTAATACCCATGTCATTATACACATTTGTGTCCTCATAAAACATATACATACACACAATAATAGCAGGCCCTGACAGGAGGAGGACAGAGTAAAGGTACACAGGACCTACAATTTCCGCACTTTTATTAGCCCCGGGTATACTATACAAAATATAGTACTGCCACCATGCGTTGACATTGTGAAACTGCACAATTTGTAAATTATGCATGGCGGGCCACATATAATATATTTTAATAGACAAGCTGCGGGTCGTTTGAAATGTATCAAAATTTATCAGACTTTGGACACCCCTGAGCTACATCGTTTTGTGACGCGTTGAATAATCCTGGAATAATTCTGTTGAAAAGAATCCTGGAAAAGCTGTTCATTTCTGAGAGCAACCGATTGTAAGGTAGACTAAGTTTATTCTGTTAGCATCTGTGAATATTAAACGCAAAAACCTGAGTGAGGACGCACTGATGCATTCTTTGTTTAAATTATCTCAAAATTACTGTCAGATGTAAGTAATTACCTTGATAAACTATACATCATTAAAAAGATCTAAGACTCAAGCTTCCATTATTTACCTCTGCTCTATTCTCAAAATCTTATAGTGACCATAATTTGTTAATATATGTCAAGAGTTATAAATATGAAAACCAGCGTCTGTACCTTTTGATTGTAATATGAGTGTCAGCTGCTCTCATTCATAAAAAAACTCCTCTATGCTCGTCATGAAGACTCACGACAACACAACATCCCTCAGGGCTTTTAGTTCAAAAGTGTGCAGATGAGTATAAATATTGATAGATTCTCATATGTCTATGTCAAATTTCTATACAGAGAAGTATTATCTATTCAATCTTTTTCCCAAAATGCGCAGATGTAACGACATGGCAGAAACAGGATGATTTTCTTCATCTTAACCAGTCTGTTCCTCCGGGTTATGCTTTTGTTTGTAAATCCCACACTACTGGACGGGAGGGGGATTAGCAATACTTCATAAAGAGAAATGGAAAATATCCCAGCTAACTGTGCCTACATACTCTTCATTTGAATTGATTGCCCTAAAAATCAACGGGGCTATTCCTACCATTCTCATGACTATCTACCGCCCCCCTAACAATCTTTTTAACTGAACTTTCTGAGCTTCTGACTTACCTATGTCCCATGTCTCCAAGTGTTATCATGCTGGGGGACTTTAACATTCATATGTATAATGTCAATAACACAAATACAAGTGAATTTTTATCTTGTCTGGATAGTTTTGGTATGCAGCAATTCACTAACTTGCCCACTCATTCAAAACAATTTTTTTTGCACGGGCAGTTCGGTCTGGACTTGATCCATAGAGAAGTAATTATGCTTGAACAGAAACTGTTCGGACCAATGAAATTGTCAGGGCGGGCTTTAGACGATGATGGACAGCTGATAAACAGTAACGTAATCATCCACGTCATCAAAGTCGCTTGGGTTGAATTTGTTCAAATCCTAAACGGAGAACTTGTTCGTATATGCATTCACCTTTACTATTTCTCTCAGAAATGATGATCCTGTTGGTAAGTACTCTGTGTATCCTTAAATTATTATTTTACAACCCCGGCAAAGATCGTTTACACTCATGTTCTTCTTCTAACGTGACTTATTCTAGCGTTCGTGCAGACAGGGTTGCCAAGTTTTTACAGCAAAAGTCACCAAATTGCTACTCAAAACTAGCTAAAAACAAGACCAATAGCTTTCCGGGTGGGGGGGTTCTCCGGGAAAAATGGCATTTGGGGGGTAAAATATGTGTTATTTTGGCTGGACTGGCTGCTAAATTTCGCAATGCTGGGTCTGTATATCACATAATTGGGGTCGCTTCAACCCGCGGACTTGGCAACACAGTGCAGTTGAGTTCTGTTGACATTTGACAACTAACGTTATGCGTCGCTCCGTTGCTCTGATTGGTTGTAGGTCTATCCAATTGAGGTCTTTCCTGGTTCGGTTTAAACACGCCCCATAATCACAGCCCAACGGAGCAGTATCAGACTCAAATTCTGACTAGAATTGAGTATGACGACGTCAGGCTACTGTTCTGGCATAATTCCTTATAATTGTACTGTTTCTGACTTGTCCATATCAGACCATCTGTTTGTGTCTTTTTGCACCCAACTGACAGTCTTTAAGGTAAATCTGTGTCGTTCTACCATAATTTCGGAACATTAAGAACATTGATGTGTCTACTTTTGCTGATGAACTTTTACTGCTCCATGGTTTACCCCAGAACTTCGTCAAATTAAAACTAAAGGTCATAGATTAGAGAGTCTGCATGCCAAATCTGGTCTCATTGTACATAAACAAATGCTTCCTGAACATGTCCAACTTTACAAGGATGCACTGTCTAAAGCTAAATCTGACTATTACTCTAGCCTAAACTCAAGATCTCTTTTTTTTCTGTGGTAAATTTTTTTTACAACCACCGGATTCACTGCCGTTAAATAAATATGTATTGTACACTGTGACAATTTTATGACTTTCTTTGAGTTTCATGCATGAATTATGAAAAACATTATCTAGATTTTTTAAGACTCTTTTTATTACTTTAATATGATGCTAAAATTGAAATCCATTTAAATGTTTATAAAATTCTGTTTTATTTTAAAATTATTTAACTGTCCACGTAGGTGGACACCATGCAACAAAGGCATAACATGGGACAAAAAGCCACAGATGACAATATGGAACATTGTGTTTTTATTGTCATGTTATTCTATGTATATCAGCTCAGTTATTAAAAACGATAATATTACAATATAACAACGATAAAACACATATTGTAGGAACTATAATGGTAGTTACATATATGGGGAAACCTAGTAGCAATATGGACTGGGCTTTACTGGCACATACTCCTCATCACTGCTGTCACTGTCACTTCCTCTGTCCTCTGGGATATTCTATATTATTCTGTACTGAGTGCTTGACCTGTGCTGTCCCTGTTTGGAAGGCAAAATGCAAGTTTGTCTCGGTATGTATGTGTAAAGTTGCCATTTAATGCTGTAATATGTCATTTTGAATGGTTATTTATGTTGATATA
The DNA here is from genome assembly GCA_023566225.1 of Romanogobio albipinnatus. NCBI lineage: Eukaryota > Metazoa > Chordata > Actinopteri > Cypriniformes > Gobionidae > Romanogobio > Romanogobio albipinnatus. The sequence goes on from CM042251.1 coordinate 25,107,323, forward strand.
TTTATTAACTGTCTGTTTTATTACAATATAAGACAATTCAAAACATACTTGCAAAAATAGAACAGATATACTAGCAGGTTACAGAAATCAGACTTTATGCAATCTGACTCTACTGTTGCATGACATCCACATGCGTGGACAGTTAGTTTTTGGTGTATAAAAACTACATTTTACTCTAAATTTTAGTTTATAAAATACTAACCTATTCATCATACTTGTACTGTACAAACTAAGTTTTTTTTTTTTTTTAGCTCAATCGACCTCCTTGCATAAAAGTTTTTCACAGATATGCCTGGGGAATTTGGCACATGGCTATTGCTGTCAGTCATCTTGGATTAATGATCAAGCATTAATCAAGTAATCAAGTAATCAAGTAATCAAGCAATGAATATTTGGAATACAAGACAGGAGCTACTGTTACAATATTGCTGTCAGTCTACTGACACTGCCCTCAAGTGGTTTGGAGAAAATTACCATGATAAATGAACCCTAAATGAAGTTAAATGAACTGTCCTCAAATGTGGACACTATGCATGAAAGGGTTAAAAATATTCACCAACAATTACTTGCTAGTAACACAGGTTATAATTTCTGCTGCTCAGTTTTTCCAAGTGTCCCCACACTCTGTTTTCTCTACTTTCTTATTACCTATGTGGAGATACTGGGTCTCATCCGGGAATCCCTTTGGCTTGACCCTTTACCAACTCACTTAGTCAAAGCCTGCTTACCATCTTTATCTACATTAATTACTAAAATGAACCACTGTTCACTTGCTTCTGGCTCTGTACCCTCCTCTTTCAAATCTGCTATTATTACTCCAATCCTTAAGAAACCAGGGGCTAGATAATTACCGTCCAATTTCTAATTTGCCATTCATCTATAAAACCCTGGAAAAATGTGTTGCAACACAGGTCCATGATCATCTTTCCAATAATAAACTGTTTGAGCTTTTTCAATCTGGCTTCCGTCATTACCATAGTACAGAGACAACTCTTGTGAAAATCACAAATGATGTTGTTGGCAGCTGACTCTGGTTTATTAACCATACTTTTCCTTCTCAACCTGAGTGCGGCCTTTAATACCATCTCGCAAAAGATACTCCTTGACAGGTTAGTTTCTATTGGGATCATTGGCACAATCCTGTCCTGGTTTACATCTATCTCTCTGGTTGCACTCAGTTTGTCCAATTAAAGCATTTCAGATCGAGATCATCTACAGTCACTACCGGTGTTCCTCAGGGTTCTGTTTTGGGCCCGCTTTTATTCATTATCTATCTACTCCCACTTGGTCACATTTTCAGGAAATATGGTATTCACTTTCACTGCTACGCCGATGACAGCTCTACCTGTCTTCCAAACCCTCTGACTCTTTTCCACCACCTTGTTTGTCCCGTTATTTAGCTGAAATTAAAGACTGGCTCTCAGCTAACTTGCTTAAGCTTAATAGTAATAAAACCGAGGTCCTACATGTAGGGACAAAATCCGCTTTGACAAAATCTGACTGTATTTCTGTGGATATCGATCAACATCCCGTTTATCCCTCTTCACAGGTTAAGAGTTTGGGTGTTATTCTGGATAGCACACTTTCATTTGAAGCCCATATTAATAATATTACATGTACTGCATATTTTCATCTGCGTAATATTAATCGCCTTTGTCTCTACCTTTCAATGAACAATACAGCAATTATCATCCATGCACTGGTTACTTCACGTATTGATTACTGCAGGGACGTGCACAGGAATTTTGAGGGGCAGTTGCTCTGACCTAATAGTGATAGGATTTAGGCATTTAACCATTTTGAATAAAATAATTAATGTGATGCATTACTTCCATCATTCATTCTTCTTGCTAAAACAAAATGTGAGAAACTAACTATCAGCAGACATGTAGCTTAGTTTGCCTAATGCCTACCAAAAAAATTGTAGCCTAGGCTGCTGGTCTGCAAGCTATCTGTCTGATTATTTAGGCTAAACGTGGCAAACTCATCCTGGATTTATGAAGATTTTAATTCATTTCATAAAACTTGATGATGATGATCGTCCATTTGTTATACCTTTCCGACAACGATAAGTCGTCTCATCTGACAACCGCGACAATCTCCTTCTAGTGCCACTCATGCAGGCTCAGCTCAGGTGCCGGTTGCGTGCAGCGCTGCAGCCACGTAAACAGAGTTTGCCCTTCCCCCCTACTGACTTTCACTTTCGGACAGGTATGGAAGTGAAGGAAGCTTTGCAATGTTTTTTTATTTTTTATTTTTTATCTAGGCCTACGTGAAATTCTGCATCCATTGTACGATTTTTTATTTATTTTTTTCCCACCTGAGCAACCCCCATGTGCATGTCCCTGGATTACTGCAACGCTCTTCTTACTGGTCTTCCTTCCAAACTTCTCTATAAACTTCAGTTGGTTCAGAACTCTGCGGCTCGTGTTATTACTAGAACCCCTTCTACCATACACATTTCACCAACTCTCCAGCGACTTCACTGGCTACCAGTGAAATATCGAATTGACTTCAAAATCCTGCTTCTCACATTCAAGGCACTTCACAGTCTCGCTCCTTCATTCTTGATCTTCTTCCTATTTACACCCCTTCACGCACTTTACGATCTTCACTCACACTCTCTCGTCTTACCACGTATACGCTTAACTACCATGGGAGCTAGAACTTTTAGCCATGCGGCCCCTCGTCTATGGAACTCTCTCCCTCTCGATATCCGTAATATTGACAGTCTGCATACTTTTAAATCCCATCTTAAGACCTACCTTTTCCTAAGAGCAGGCTTTTTTATGATTTACTATTTATTTTACTCTATGATGCATGTGTGTTTAAATTTTGTTGATTTATAATGTATATATATATTGTTATTGCTTGTTTACCTGTAAGGTGACCTTAGGTGTTTTGAAAGGCGCCGTTAAATAAAATGAATTATTATTATAATATAATTTTAAAAATATATTTTTATTCATTGATTTCCCGTGTGTCACAGACAGTAATATACTGACTGCTGCTAATCTGAGTCCACATGATATAACGCAGCTTGTATTTAAACAAATAACACGCGGCTGTGTTGATGGCTGATTTAGTCATGTAGACAGGTCCTGGCAGCTGTTAGTTACAGCATTCAGGAACCGTTAAACATAACTAAACTAATGTTATTATTAATGGTTAAGTTACCGGGTACCGGACATTTTCTCACCGATCCCCAACTCCCAGCATGCACACTCACACACATCTGTGCAACTGTCATTGTACTGTTGCCTACGTCAGCGTTGCATTATCTCATCCCATCTCACCAACAGTTTAATACTTACTTGCACATCCAAATGTAGTCGGAGAAGGGCCTCATCTTCTTTCCGATCGCATGAACGTTCCGAAACAGCAGTCGCATCCTCTCAAACTGCCTAATGAATCACTCAATTCTCAGTGGATACCTGCTTGCAAACCATGCGTACTGGTACATCACCCTGCGCTTTTACGGTGCTGCATCACCTTAAGAACTGAAATAGGCACACTTTCTTGTGCGTTTTTTGAACTAAAAGTTTCAGATTCATTAGAGCAAGTCACCTCATCTAAGAAGTGAACATGCTTTTTAGTCCCATCGCTGTTAAGCGTTCTGGGAGGCATGAACTTTTTAGCAATTAACTTAGCCTTGAGATCTGCAATGGCCTCCTTGTGCTTGTTACACTTTTCATTCAGGGCTAACTGCTCAGCTAGTAATTTATCTAGCTGTGTTTGAAGATCTTGAATCCTTGCCTCATACTTTTGTGCCTCTGCATCTTTAGAATGCACTTCTTTACATTTAGTATCTAGACTTGAAAATAGAATTTTTGTCACATCACGGAGCCTTTTACAACTTATGAATTTTAAAGCCTCAATTATTTCACCATGCTTTGTTTTCTTTTGTGAAAGAAACAAAAGAAATGTGTTTTGTGATGTGTTTGCCAATTATGTCCCACCATTTAAGCATTTCATCATCTGAACATTTAATCCCAATATACTCTTTCTTGAGTTTGGACAAGGTAGGCTCAACTTTTTCACTCCATAAAGCAAACAATATGTCACAGTTATTAGAAATTTTCCCTTCCATCCCGAGGTGATTATCTGAATATTCACGGCTTGTACAGTAATGGGACTATTGAAGCTATTTAAAACCTTCTAAGTTCTGTTTCATGCAATTCCTTCAACGATTAAACAATGAAAACAGACTTACCCATTCCTTGGTCAGAAGGTCAGCTTTAATCCTTTAATTCTCTTTCCAGTATTTATTGCCATCTAGTCCTGACTGCAGAATTGAGCTCAACCCCAGTTAAGCAGACCTGAACCGGTTGATCAAGGTCTTCAGGATCAGCAGAAACTACAGGCAGGCTGGAGCTAAACTCTGCAGGTGTTGGTCTTCCATGACCAGGACTGGACACCACTGTTGTAAGTGACCGATCTAGCAGTCACTGACTACGTTTACATGGACAGCAGTAATTATTGACCTTATTCTGAATAAGACTATATTCTGATTAAGGTGTTAACATGAGTTGCTTTTGAGAATATTCTGTTTATGTTCCCATTTTACATGTTATATAGAACATATATCGATTAATGGCACGTCCAGGGCCGTTTTTAGGCATAGGCAAACTAGGCGGTCACCTAGTTGCGCCATTAGTAGGGGGGCGCCAATAAGCGCATATCTGGCACTAGATGTTTGTGTGTAAAGGGTGTCACGGCCACCCTAAACTGTTATTGCCGCCACCACTAGTTCCCCCACACTATTGGATCAGAGAACTGTCAATCTGACGATTCCTATATGCCATCAGATCAGAGTAGGCTACTGTCAAAAAAGTTCGCGTTTGGAGCGCTCAACAACACCATTAGATCAATGAAATCGGTCAATACTTTGGCAAGGTAACACTTTTTTTAACCATAAAATAAAGTTAAATTCAAACTAAAGGCCAATTAAAATAACAGGTACAAATCTGTATTTTGTTAGGGCAGTATTTGTGGCAGTCTAGAAATCCCGCTGTGACTGGGCAGATAGCATTGCTCGGTGTGTATGTTAGAGGCAAAATATAACTGCACACTTACTTCAGCATTTCATGATGAAGTGAGTGTGCATTTATATTTTGACTCTATAAAGCTTTCTTCTCTTAATTGTACCTCCAAAAGGTTTTTGCGCCAATGCATTGTTAAAAGAATCAGTGTGTTTTGTCCCTTATAAAACTTTAGCGGCCAATTAAAAAATTGTAGAATAAAATGTGCAAATTCACAACATGAATACATCCTTTATTAAATTACGTTGACGAATTTAACGTATCTTTACGGATGGTGTTGAATGCTGAATCAATTCATTCAGTTCTAATAGTGCTTAATGCAAGCAGGGTCGTACACACAGAGGGCAAAGTGTTGCGTTATTTAAAGGGGAAGTTCACGCATCAAGTAACAAAAACCACACTGAATCAGTATTTATTCTTATTACTTTCATGTGAAATGTACTAATAACACATAATAATTATGTAGTTATGTCTGAGAACAATTTCTTAGCAACTAGGGACTGCACAAATATAGGCTATATATTATAGGCCTAGGGCTATACAGGCATCTGGCTATTAATTTGAATCCTTATTAACAAATATAAATATAACAAATAAAATATTAACAAAAAAATACAAATATAATTTGGTATGTATGTATTTGTTAATTAATACCAGGAATACCAATGTTGCTTTTTAAAATTTGACTGGGGGCACCAATAAGGATTTCGCCTAGGGTGTCAGAATGGCTAGAAACGGCCCTGGGCACGTCATTACGTCCCCATGCCACGCTACGCTGTCCGACATACAATCATAGTGTCACGTACTGAAAAAGAGACTGAAAGATCCAATAGCGATAAACTCATTTAATGTCACTTCAACTGCACAACGTTCTTATAGAGTCCGGAGACAATAGAGAAACAACAGAGAGCGATGCAGGAAAAGAGAGAGCGAACAGGAAGTCCAAATGTCCAGGAGAACAGGCGATCAGAATCCTCCAGGCAGGGTCGTGGCACAGGGAAGCAGCGGGCAAAACGAGCACAGGAATCCAGGATCCGGAACAGAGATAAATCTCCCGGGAGACAAAGGAGCGGGCACCAGGAACCGCAGGACAGTCTGTAACGATCTGACAAAGAGGTCTGTGAATGACACGTATAAATAGGCAGAGATAATGAGTGCGGCAGGTGATAGTGATCAGAGCAGCAATCAATAACCACGCCTCCAACACAACCACACAAACACAGAGAGAACGAGACGATGGATTGATAAACCGTGACACATAGAGCGACTCTCACTGGTCTATTAAAGGTCCCGTTTTTCGTGTTTTTTTGAAGCTTTGATTGTGTTTACAGTGTGCAATATAACATGTGTTCATGTTTCGCGTGTAAAAAAAAACATCAATGATCTCTACAGCGTCCCTGGGAAAGCCAAACAAAGGTGATTTGACTCCGGGATGAAAATAACAGCGTCTCAACGACATGGCGACAAACGCACTCAAACGCAACACTTCCTCTTCTCCACGCAACACTTCCTCTTCTCCACGTGGGAGAGCAACAAGACCACGCCCCCTTTTCGCATATTCTTGTGGGCGGAGGTTAGTCAACAAACTGTTCTACTGACGTAATTAAAGCAGGCTGTACCAGGATGTAGTCCAAGCCGGCCGTTCGCTGTAGGCTTTGAAAGGGAACTTCTGTTAAATAAAATATCTCGCTTGGCATTGAACTTTGAGCTTTATAATTTTACAGGTATTATTTATTCTCTAACAGCAACATTACACACTAACTAAAGTTTGAACAATGGGATCACGAAGAACGGGACCTTTAAAATTCAATGGGCTCAGGCAACCGCTGTAATTTTACCTGCGGGTGTCGCTGTTGGACATTGTTACTTTATAAAAACCAGTTATTTTTATACTTTTAAATTATATATATATATATATATATATATATATATATATATATATATATATATATATATATATATATATATATATATATATAAAAACTTTTTATTTTTTAAATGTTATATATAATATTATATATGTCTCTTCAGTTTTTTTTTTTTTTTTGAAGAGACACTGCCCCTCTTGACAGCCTACATTTGGAATAATAGCTTTGATTAATGATGAAAAAGGTTTCAAAATCGTGATTGTTTTTTCCTGCCGTCGAGACACAGGCGTTCACTGAATGACCCATATGACTTAGCCTAGAGGTTCCTGACCGCTGTTGTAAGCAGACAGTTTGGTCACAATTATGAATATGGGATTACAGATATAAACTTATTGTATTTTACAATGAGCATAATAATTACAACAACAACAACAAAAAAATATAGAGGAAGCAGTGTCAGAATGAGCAGTCAAGCAAGACACGCACCATAGCAACACGTCATGGCAATGACATTTCAGACTGACAGATACGCAAAACATAAACAGGAATTTTTCGACATTTGAGCGCTTTGTTACTGTTTTGTACACGTTGTTATATTAATTATATTATTGGCCACAATATTATTGATGATGATTGAGAGGGGCACTTTTGATTAATTTTGAAAAAGGGCAGGGGCTTGAGCCCTCAAAGCCCCTCCCCTCTGCGCGTGCCTGGTGTGTGTGTGTCCTGTCACAAAATGCGACAAACTCCTACACGACGTTAATAGTTTGATTAAAGGTCCTGTTCTTCGTGTTCTTTTGAGCTTTGATTGTGTTTACAGTGTGCAATATAACGTGTTCATGTTTCGCGTGTAAAAAAAAACAGTATTTTTAACACAATGTACTTATCTGTATACCGCTGTTTTCACTCTCCTAAAAACGGCTGATGACTTCCTTTATTCTATGAAGTCCCTCCTTCAGAAATACGTAACGAGTTCTGATTGTGCCAGCGGTTCCCGTGTTGTGATTTGACCGCATCTTAGCAAACGTGGCACGGTTCCTGTGTTGTGATTCGACAGCAGCTTAGCGCATGTGGAAAGGTCACGCCTCTTAACGGGAGATATATGGTGTGTACATGTCTGTAATGCTCTATGATAATGCGACTAAAATAGACATACTCCATATGTCTTAATTCGATTTGAATTTACTTCGAGTATGACTTTAACCAGATTAAGGTAATTGGAAATCGCTGTTTACATGGTAGCTTCTTAACCATAGTATTGTCTTAATCCGGTTAATCTTTAGACTATAATACTTTTACATTGAAACATGGCTTTGCCTGTCACCCAAAAGAGTTTTTCACCGTCATTAATGCAATACATTCTGGTACAAAAATGCTAATGAGATACTACCTCTCTTATACTGAAGTAAAACCAATTCTTCCAGCCTTGTACATTGGAGATTTTCCATTCAAAAGTGATAATTGTAATAATAAGACGGGTCATATTAAAAACCTGTTATCCCTGTCAAGTTAAAAGAAATAAATTAGAACACATGTTTGGTAAAAATACTGTAATATTTCTTAGAACAGCTTACTTAAGTTTTCCTATTCCCCCTAAAGCAAAAGAAATACACTTTAAAACTTTAAATGAGATCTACCCTTCTAACAAATTACTAAATCAAAAATTTAATATAGAAATTGTCCCCTGTTCCTTTTGCGAAAGTCTCTCTGAAGACACTGATCATATATTTGTCTTATGTAATTTCTCCAAACTCTTCTGGATATCAATTCAGGACTGGTTGATAAAAAAGAGGTGGTTTTTGATGGTTTTGTTTTTTCTTTACATCATATTTTATGTGTAGTTCCCAAAAACTGCTGTGTTAACTCTTTTTTGCTAAATAACATTGTAATTTTAGCAAAATATTTCATCCACAAATGTAGATTCTTTAAACCTTCACAGGCTGTAAAAATACAAACCTTTAAAAATATATTTAAAAATGACTTAAAATGTTTTTCCAAAGCCCTTAATAAGATGAGAGGTCAGAATGCTATGAAACTGCTTTATCTTTTGGCATCATTTGATTTATTGTGATTCTGCCCTTAAGTTTATTTATTTATCTATTTGTATCTTCTTCTTTTTTTCTTCTTCTTTTTTTTCTTCTTTTTTTCCTGGCTTCTATTTAAGTTCATGTAAATTATGATCTTAAAACTTTATTTATTTATTTTCTTTGTCCTTTTTGAATAATTTATTAGTTATACTGTGTTTGAGCCTGTAATCTCTAACTACTCTTGTAAAATGTATATTTGCCTTTGTTGTTTATATACTTTTGTATAAAAAAAAAAAACACTTCTTGGAGTATTGTTGTCCATGTAAAAGTACTCAGTCTGGATCTCTGAATTGTCATGCTCAGAACATATCTCAGCTCTGGCCCTCGAGGACCACTTTCCTGCAGATTTTAGCACTAACCCTGGTCCAACACACCTGAACAAGCTAATCGAGCTCTTTTGGTTCAGTGAATAGAACGTCACATGCAGGTGAGATTGATCAGATCTGGACATAAACTCTGCAAGATGGTGCACTTCGATGGCCAGAGTTAAGAACCCCTGAAAAATTAATACAGTTTTAATTTGTATAGATTTATGCAATATTTGACTAATATTCAGTTGTCTTCTCTCTTTTTCTCCTTTGTGATAGTGTGTCAACCACAGCTAAATAAACCCAAAGGCCACTCAGGCACAGGTCACTGCATATTTTGCTGTGTAAGTACATTTTTGACTGTCAGACACATTCTAAGTGTTTGCATTTATTTTAATAAAACTTGCATATTCGTGCTGCAAGTTAAACTCATCAATGATTTCTTAATAAAGACATTAAAGATAGTTGTTGTTCCAAACCTGTATTACTTACTTTTTTCTGTGAAATGCAAAATATATTTTTTGAATAATGTTGGCAATACAATAAAAAGTCAATGGGATCCAATGATGTTTTTATTGTAAGGACAATTCATTTATTAATTTTTTTTTCAAAATATCATCTTCCACAGAAGAAATCTTGTAGGTTTGGAATGACATGAGGGTGAGTATAAAGCTTGATACATACTCCGCAAGAGCAAAGAAAAAAGTTCTCGCTTCGAGAACTATTGTGTGATTGGTCAGAAATTTAAAGTGGGCGGGGTTAATGCGGAGAAACGACACCTGTTCAGCACCTGCTTTTCTCGTGAAGTATGGAATGTCCAGGCCATAATGAACTTTATTCTTGTTCTTGCCACCTCTAGAAAACTAACTAATTTCTTTGTTCTTGCGGAGTATGTACCAAGCTTAAGTTGACAATTTATTTACATTGTGTTGACAATTTTAGTATATTGATCTCAGTTCATTATGCCCTCAATTTGTTTGCTCTCTTTATCTTTTTCTCTCAACAACACAGCCTAAATTTGTTTTTAATATTAAAAAACAACAACACCAGGAACTATTTTAAGAATTTTTTTTTTTTTTTTTTTATGTTAACATTTTAATCGTTTTAACATTTTATAATTTTTTTTCCTTCACTTTAGATGCTGGCACAAAAAGCAGCCAGGCCAGAGCATCTGAAGTGGAAACCCCTGTTAAATCATGGCTCCATAACGCAAGAGACCGGGATGGGGGAAGGAGCGGAAGAACCAGAAGACTGGAGATGAGGCAAAGATCTACTGGTATCCGAGGGGATTGCTATATTTTATTAGAGAATTTATAATCCACTTAATGTGTTGTGATGTGGTTATAATTGGTCATTTTTCAGTTTTATTTTTATTTTTTATTATTATTGTTTTGAGAGAATTTTTTGCAAGGATGTATGAAATTGATCAAAGTGACAGTAAAGACTTTTACATAGTTACTTGAAAAATAGTTACTTTGTAAAATATATTAAAACAGAAAACAGTTATTTTAAGTTGCAATTAATATTACACTCTTTAATGTATTTTCTTTTTATCAAATAAATGCAGTCTTGATGAGCAGAAAGGTTTTCTTTCAAAAGCATTTTTAAAAATCTTACTGACCCCAAACTTTTGAATGTTAATATATTTAATTTTTTTTACATGACTGTGAATAAATGAAATTATTTGAAACATGATTTATAATTTATTTGTTCTACTTTCAACAAGTTAATTTATTGTGTGTGTATTGTGGCAAATGCAAAGTAATCAAACTAATCTTGTTGTTTGTTATGGCTACAGGTCTATTCTGACACATCTGTGCATTGCCCACAGTATGCCCACACTTTTTCCAGTTTACCCACAGAATACCCACACTTTACCCAAAGTGTGGGCTTGCTGTGGGCCCACAAATGGCATCAACTGGGGCCCACTCTACTTAGTGTGGGCCAGTCCACACTTTTGGCTGACCCACTATGGCCCCACACGTGCCCCGCATTCCATAGTGTGGGGCCCACATGTGCCCTGCATTTCACACCGGTATCTGGGCCCACAGTGGGCTGCCCGCAAGGGCCCCATACGGGCCCTAAAGGAGCATGTTTGCTGGGAAGTATCCTGATTCAAACGTCCATAACGAAAAACAACTAGGGAATCACCAAAATGCAAGAATGATTCTGCATTAATTTAGTGTAAGTGATGATCGATAGTGGATAATAATATATAGCCTAATGTAATGTATAATGAACTGAGGGTAACAATGTTGCGCTGTTGACGCTGGCGCAGCCTCTCGAGGAGAAATCAAAAACAAATGCTCCGCTCACACAGAGAAACTCAGTTAACATACAAGGTTAAAATTACAAATTGTGGAGTTTTTATATTTATAACATATGATACAGTTAAGCAACATCACCCAACCAAGAGTGCTGTTTTCCTGAATACCATAACGACTGAAATGACACCGATGTCATATGACAGTTCCACAAACAATTAATTAACATTAAGTCACTTACATTTTAAATGCAATATTGACTGTTTTTGTTCGATTTCAGCAGCGAAAATAGATACAAACAAAGATCACAGCAGAACCATAACGCATCTCACAGCAACAGCGTGTTACTGAATGATTCAGCGTTTGAATGAATTGGTTGAATCAAAGATTCAACGAACTATTCGTAAACGAATGCCTCATTCTTCAATGAATCAACCGTTTCATCGAATTGACTCAATGACTCACTCATTAAGACAGTCACCTGCCGCCACCTACTGGTGGTTAAGTTTTATATTTAAACATTCTTTCCAACATTTCTTATTTGTATTGTTCAAAAATATTTAAAACAATCTCATAACTTTTTTAATGCAGTTGTAATTTTTCAGTCTAATTAGCCCTATAGTGTCTTATTATTCTAATTTAATTTATAGATCAAATTTAAGAATATAAACTGAAAACTGAAGCATAGCCTATATTTAATAAGATTATGGGGGGGGGGGGAAAGCCCTTTATAAAAAATTTAAATCTGCATTTCTTTGATATTTTTACATGTCAAAGCTGATTGAACACTGTTGAGAATATTGCTTCAGAATAAATCATATTTACAACACGCACAAAAAAAAAATCCGGACAAGCATGTGAACAGGCTTAATGTCGAGCCCTGTGAGGCAAAGTGGCTGGTAGTCAAAAAAGCTAATTTCAGGCCCTGCGCGCGATGACGTGCTGCCAAGATGGCAACGGCCCTGTTTGAGGCTTCAAAACTGCTCTTCAGATCCCAAATGGTGACGTCATGAACACTACATTCATTTTTTTTACAGTCTATGGTTTTTAAACTGAAAACTGAAAAAGCTGAAAAAATAACCCACCCACCCCACACACACACGCATACAAAATACCTCTCCCACCTATTTTTTTAAAAAAGTTTTTTTAACAAATTTAAATATCTGTTATCAGATCTGTTGAAGATGTGGTTTCTGTTCATGTGTGCCACAAGACATTTTAGAAATCCCGACTGGATGATGTTTTATGGCCACGTCCAGGATAAAGAGTATGTATGGTCTACTAATATTAAATTAATTCAACCGTGATATAAGACTTTGGCCATATTGCCCATCTCTAAGTCATTCATTCCCTGTGTGACTATTTATGTATGTATTTACTTATTATTTTGTCAGCTTTGGAATTCCATAGGAAATCACTGAGGTCTGAAGTGGGACATTCAATTTGGGATATTCCCACATCCAACCGCGTCTGGAACGCAGCATGTAACAAATCTCATTGCATGGATTCACATACTAATTTGTGGATGAGCAAAAAAAATATTGTGTTTTGCACCATTTTCACTGCAGCAACTAGCAAAAATGTGAGTGTATGCGTTTGTTAATTTGTGATTCGTAGAATATGATTTGTGCACTTGCAGTGAAGAATAAAGAATTAAGGTCTAACTGTTGTGTAGTGTTTGTTGGAGATGAAAAAAAATCTACACGTTTGCAACACCTAAACCTAGTTTTCTCTGTGGCTTCAAATGTATTGATAGATACACACGTGTGGCTATTCACTACAAATACAAGTTCCATTGTGTTACAGGTGCTCAGTTGTTTTGCTCCAAAAAAAAATTCAGAGCGAGAGAGAGTGGATGACTGTGTTGTAGTTACGTTTCTATGGCAATGACCGGTTACTTCAACTGCGCGTGCGCATAAATAAAAAGGAGTAAAAACTAACATCCTAAAACTAGATTTGTTCTGAAATTAAATTTAAACTACGGAATCACTGTTAGTCATATTAAGCTAACTAGCGACCACGCAAACAGATACGCTTAAAAAAATCACTCACAGGATACGTTAGTCCTGTCGCTAGAGGGAGTCATGGGAAATGTTGTTTTTAGAGTTCAAGAATATTCAACACCACTGAGGGGATGGTTACATGTAAAACTACAACTCCCATGCTTCCTCTCGGCAGCCACCACCGTGTTGTTGCTCGAATGTTATGATGTTGATGCTTTGGCTCAGTTGGAGAGGCGTGACGTTTAATTGTAGATTTGCACAGAGGACATTTGCCTTCTTCCCTTCTCCCGCTGCAATTTACCTTTAAAACCGGTAAGGACAGCTAATAAGACACCTAATGCAGTTTAAAGTCACCATGAAACTATAGCAGGACTGACAGATTAAAGCGCATTCATATTTTGTATTTTTGAGTCGGTGTTTGTCATTGTATCTGCTCATCTCTAAACTACAGCTGTTCAATTCACGTAGGAAATCAGAGGTTGAGTTTTGGGCGTTGTTTGGATTCAAATAGATTATAAGTCTAAATTAATTTTAGCGGTTTTATTTGCCTGAATTGTTCTGAAATAAGACGGCTCACTGTTGTCATGTTAATCTACTTATCTATTTTTGTACGGGTTTAACCATAATGTCAAACTTCTCGGAGTCAAAGAACAGTTCTGTGCATCATACACCACTCATTTACTTCCTGTCAATCTAGGGGAAGTGGGTTCCCCAAGTATGATTATGCTTGTGTGAGGGAACTTCATCCTAGAACTTAAAAAGCAGCTATTATGTGACCCTGGACCACAAAACAAGTCAATAAGGGTACTTTTTTTTTTTAGATTTATACATCATCAAACATAATCTGAAAGATGAATAAATAAACTTAAATAGGATAGATGAGAATCTGGAATCTGAGGGTGCAAAATATATTTTTAGATTTGTCCAAATGAAGTCCTTAGCCATGCACTACTACTACTAATATATATATATATAAATATATTTATGGTAGAACATTTACAAAATATATTCATGGAACATGATCTTTACTTAATATCCTAATGAGTTTTGACATAAAAGAAAAATCAGTAATTTTGACCCATACAATGTATTGTTGGCTATTGCCACAAATATACCGGTGGTACTTATAACTGGTTTTGTGGTCCAGGGTCACATATATGTTCTTGTATTAAGACCCCATTAATATTATGAAAAATGTATATTCTAATATTATTAGAAAGCTATATATTTTCTATTACGTTACATTGTTATTTTTCCACTCACTGTAGTACTGTAGATTTATTGAAATCACACTTTTTAGCAAATAATTTGTTTTTATATAAATAAATAAGAATGTATTTAATAATTTTTTATTTTAATAAAAATTTGGCTAGGGTTATAGTTAATGTAATCTTATATTTTATTATTTCATTTGTAATTTTTTTTACACTGTTTTTCTCTAAATGTGCAACCCTTTTATACTCCCTTGTGGCAATATATGAAAACCCCTGATATATAATACAAAAAACCCCACCTAAATATCATGGATCAGATACTTTTGCACACCATGTTTAGTAATTTTGTTTGGATGATGTTATATAGGCTATGCAATGGCTCCATTCTTCTGCTTTTTGGATGGTTAACAAACCAGAGTGTGCTATTTTTGTTGGCTCTTTCTGAAAAACAAACCAGTGAAACGACCAGATGCTATTTACTCAGATCTGTGGTTTATAAAGACATAGTTCAACCCAAAATGAATTCTCACATTACCTGCATGTTGTTACAGCGTTTTCATTAATTCTAGCATTTCTACTAGTCTTGAAAATGCAGTGCCTCATGGGTTCAAAAGTATTTTGCAAGAAGTTCAACCAGAATGCATCAGATTTCAGTTTACTGTCAGATCTACAGTTAAAAAATTGTGATTTTATTTAATTTGTTTATTTATTA
This sequence comes from Romanogobio albipinnatus, assembly GCA_023566225.1. Lineage (NCBI taxonomy): Eukaryota > Metazoa > Chordata > Actinopteri > Cypriniformes > Gobionidae > Romanogobio > Romanogobio albipinnatus. Next base: position 25,122,821 of record CM042251.1, read on the forward strand.
TGTAATTCTTGTTTATGGAGATCTCTATTTGCATGGCTTCTGCAAATGCAGAATAATCATTTACCAGTGACGGGGTCAACCTGACATTTATATATGAGCGTTCAGGTAGATGTCAATACAGAGGACAACAGCATAAGTTGTGTGTTTACGTTTGTCTTCTAGCTGGTTGAGAGATGTCCGAAAGCTCCAGTGACACAGAGTCGTCCTGTGGATGGACAGTCATTAGTAATGAGGTGATTAATGTTTTATTGCTTGGTTCGTTACCCATAAGGTTTACCTCAAATCTGAGTATAAATTATTTTGGGGAGTTATCCTTTTATGAACCTCTACTTGGAAAATTGAATAAAGCCTCTCAAGAACACATACAGATCATATTTATCATCTCAAAAATAGATAGAATATATATGTGTATATATGTATGTATGTGTGTGTGTGTGTGTGTGTGTGTGTGTGTGTGTGTGTGTGTGTGTGTGTGTGTGTGTGTGTGTTATAAATACATTGTCATTTAAAAAATATATCAACAACAAAATAATTCAAATATTGTGTTTTTCAGTTGTGTATCTTACTAATATTGCTGCTGCTGACTTTTAATTGCCCCTTTTAGAAACCAATACAGCTGCTTTTTATTTTGTTTAATAAGCAACAATTTTGTACTTTTAACTTTTAATGTATAGTGATGTGTGTGTGTTTGATGTGTGTATGTGTGTTACAGGGTTCGGACATTGAGACGCTGGGGATGGATAACGCTGGAGAGTGTGAGGATAGAGCCATTAGCCATGCTCGGGACATACCTGATGGTAAGGATGTCACCCTTTGTGTCATTCAAAATGAAAAATGAATGTGATGGCAGAAAAAGTAAACATGACTTTCGAGTGATTTGTTACAAACCTGCACATATATGCTAAACACGGAAGCTCGAACGTGCGTGTGTTTGAAGTGCTAAAACAGACTGTACTCGCATGTTTTACAGGTTTTGTGGCATGACTTTTATGTTTCTTGTTGATTATAGCTCATTGTAGAATGTAGGATTATTGGCTGGTGTGTGTCAGAACCATGTGTGTCAGAACTCAAAAGCAAAAGGATGAATGTAATGAATGCAGTTCTTACTAACACATTCTAAACCAGGAGTGGTCAAACAAGTTTAAAATATTTGAACATGTTTTCAGACGAGCGTGGTGAGGAGAGTTTGGGAGAGACTCCTCTAGATCTCACACTGAGAGAGGAGACGACAACAGAGGCGGCACCTGCCCAAGAGGTGCGATTAAATCCAAAAATGTGTTCTTGTTCTGCAGAGAGGAATTCTCCAGTAAGACAGCTTAAAGAAGGGGCATTTATGTTTTCTTGCAGGCGGGAGATGATGTGGGTGGGGAAGAACATGTGATTCTTTGCTCCTCCAGTGAGAACTCTGACATCATAACCCTGCCAGACTCTTGTGAGGCAGAGATTGATGCATGGAAGGAGCCTGTTGTCAAGGAGGCAAAGGAAGCAGGAAGTGACGAGTTCTATCTCGGAAGCTCATCGAGTAGCCAGTATACTTTTAGAGAGTCGGAGACAAGTGAGTGGAAAATGTTGTCAGTTAGAATGCTTGTGTTTACATGCATGAATGCCACTGTAATGCCATAATTAGTAGTGGAATTATCATTAAGACTGACTTTACGAATTAAAGAAAAAAACATGGTAGAAAATAATTGGTATTATATTGATTAAGGGTGCTCCGATCAGGATTTTTGGGGCCGATTACTGATTACCAATCACTGAAAGCAGTATTGCCGGATACCGATTACAGACATCAATCACCAAAATAAATAATACTATATGATAAAGGTTTCAAATAGACCGAGTTCAGCAAAAGTCGTATTTGAACCTCAGGTCAAATTGCATACAAAACTTACCCCTACACTATCACGACTGACAGACACTGATGGCCATTTCCCGGCTTTATCGAATTAACCTGCGTTTGGAATTGAAAAGTCTTACCGTTACTTGTGGCCTGATGGATGGGTTCTCTCCCGCGTTAATGCAAGTTTTTAAAAGTCCTTTTTATAGAATTATGCATCACTGCTCTTTATCTATCACACAACTGCAAATTATAGGCTAAGTGAATAGGTAAACACACTTCATGAACTCACAGGTGCGAGATACATGAGACAGCCTGACACCTAATTGCCTAACACACCTGTCAATCAAACTCATCAAGCATTATGCAAAAACCATAGACTGTAAAAAAAACACATTTATTTTAGTATTTGAGATCTTATAATAATTTTGTAATTACGTTAAAATGATTTGAACAACTGTTATTTAACAAATATTATTATATTTGGGGGGTGGGGGGCCTGGCTACGCCCCTGCTGGCGCCATATGGATTACTTTTATAATGGATGGATGCTTCAAATTTTGGGCTGCCATTCACTGCCATTATAAAGCTTGGATTAGCCAGGACATTTTTAAATGTAACTCTGATTGTATTCGTCTGAAAGAAGAAACTCATACACCTAGGATGCCTTGAGGGTAAATCATGGGGTTATTTAAATTTTTGGGTGAACTATCCCTTTAAAATGAAAGGTGAAATATTGACAGTTAGCGGTTGAAATGGGTGCTGCAGTCAATAATCAAAATATTGGATTTTGTGAGTTGCCCCTAAGCCCCCCCACCCCTCACTTCTCACACTCAACACTCACGTGGGTTGTCAGTTTGAGGACATGCAACAGGAACAAGCGAATTGACAATGGGTGGTGATGAGCCTTGCACTCTAAGGAATCACATTTTTTTGAGATCACGATTCTCCCACGATTCTGAACAGACAACTAAAAATAAGTACATGTAATTTACTGTAGGTTCTGACAAAATGTTAATTGCTGCTGTCTGTTAATTTTTTTTTTTTACATTTTAATTAGTGCTGTCAATCGATTAAAAAACTAGATTAATCACAATTAAAAACACTTATGTTTTTAATATGTTTTAATATTTTATAATGTAATAATTTCACAGTTAAATGCTAAATGTAGAAACAACATAAAGACAGTAGCCTATATTTTAAATATTTGTTTAGTGGAATATTTCATGAATGAAGGCGAGTATCACTGAGGGTGCTTTCACACTTGGTCCGATTGCCTGGACCAAACCCGAGTTCGATTGCTCCCCCCTCTGTTCATATTATATTATTTGGGTCCTAACCGGGGTGCATTTGCGTCATCAAAGCAACAGCTGTTTACCCGGTTGCTTAGTAATGACAGTGAGCGTGGAGGTGGCGAAATGCATAGCGTTGCTCACCTCACTTTTATATTTTTGTTTTTGAACCATTGGTTTTGTTTCTAAAGCTTCAGACTTGCGTCTATCTGCCGCGAATGAAGACGAGCAGAAATGAGATCTACAGCTATCTCCTTGCAGTACGTCAGTCACGCTCGCCAGGAAAATGAGTGAAACACACACAAACACATTTTTATAAATCATACATCATTAATAGTGGTTGACTTCCGCGATTTAGTACGATTGCGTTCACATCAGCAGCGAACCGTACCCCAGACCACCCTTTTTAAGCGGACTTGGGTACGGTTCGCAGACTGCGTTCACATCATCCAAACTAACTGAACTCTGACATCAATCGAACCCGGGTGCGCACCAAAACTGCTAGTGTGAAAGCACCCTGATACTAATACAGCTACTGTCTCTATGAATTATTATTATTTATTTTTTTAAACATTAATTATAGCCATTCAACATTACTGTGTAATTGAAAACTATAATTTTTATAAATGTATTAGGTTTCAAAAATATAACAACTTTTAATTAAACCCCTAGGAGTCTGAGCTGTTTTGGGGCCCTTTAGAAGTTTTGACATGCTATTGTGCTATTTTCAGTTGCTTATAAACACATTACTGGCAAAAGTTTAAATATACTGTATTCAGCACAAACTGGGCTACCATAATATCTGAGCAACATGTATGTACATGCTTGTATTTTTGAGAGAAAAATGTTCATGCATGATTTAAAAACAAAAACAAATTAAGGCTTCAAAACACAATAGATATGTGCTCACAAGCCCTTTGAATAATGTGTGTATTTGCTTAAAAATTATGTGAGAATCATTGAGCCTACTCATTCACATAAAACAATATATTTACATTTTGTAAAACACTTTTTCTTTACTCAGGCCTTATGCAAACAGGCGTGAACGAGCCATGAATAATAATGTAATCACTCCCGAGAAACAAAAGACCTGCATAATAATGAGCTGCATAATAAATGAGCTTCAGGTAGGCCTACTAGATTTTAGGTTTACTAGATAAGTACAGTAACAGTAAAAAAAAAAAAAAAACTCTTTTTTTACTTAAAGTTTTTACTTAAAGCAAGCTAAATTATCTGCCAAAAAAAGAAACAAGGTTTCAATCAGAAATGTTTTTGAAAGAAGAGCTAAAAAACAGTAATATTGTGACACTAAACCCAATTCAATAATCAATAAATACAAATAACTGAATAATTGGTAATGATGAATGTTATAAGTAAAATATTTGGGATTTAAAACAACATAATGCAATGCAATTATGATTTCAGATAGTATAGTGTGACTTTAGGTTGATTGGGACACTTTTTCCCAGTCATTTCAATGGCAAACATTTTCTGAATCATTTGATTTTGTAAACTATCATACACACAATACTCAAATATCATTTTGAGCTTCAGTGAGAAACACGTGAAATGCATGAGCCAGCGCTAAGGCTATTGTCTGCTATATTGGTATTAAATATACCACACCTGCAAACTCGTCGCTTTTCGGCGACAATCGCCGTTTTCTTGGTCAATTGGCTTTATGCACAGCTGCACTACTTCCTGAACTTCAGCCAGCCCCTTTGTTTCCTGTCTGCCATTATTGGACAAACTGATTAATCCAGGTGTGTCTGATTATTGTTGTTGCGACTACAGAGGTCAGGCACACCTGGATTAATCAGTTTGTCCAGTAATGGCAGACAGGAAACAAAGGAGCTGGTTGAAGTTCAGGAAGTAGTGCAGCTGTGCATACAGCCAATTGGGTCATTTACGTGAATCGCGTAGAACCGGAGAGTTTTTGTTTTGGGTGGGGGTGGGGGGTTCAGTGCACGCGTGTAACGTTACCGAACGGTTTCCGGGTGCAACAGTTCACAGTCGGCTTGTTTTAAGCGCGGAACACACTTCAATCCAAGTTCCCACACGAACATATTAAGTATTCAGTCCATTTTTTCACGAAATTCAAACGATAAATGCCGTTTTGACGCTCTATGTGGCGTGACTGGTCACTGATCACAGTTCAAGCGGCAGCGCCTCGGGCATGTGCATGAACGCGATCATCTGTGAAGGAAAGAATAAACATGAATGACCATCTGAAGGTATGCTGAGTATACATTACAGCTTACTGTCATGTATGTGGTGTAATCGCTCAATCAGTGTTTCAACGGCGGAAAGACGTCAATATAACTGCTTGTAAACTAAACAATGTAACGTTAGCATCACATTTACCTCAGGCAGTCATTCAGTGTCCACAGAATTTTAATCACTAGAGAAATCAACTCTTTCACTAAATATATGCTCTATATTAGCTTATATATTCATTATATTCTACTGAACCTGTAAGTGATGTCTTGATTATTTCATGCATGTTAAATAAACCTGCCATGAAAATGACAGACACTGTGTATAAATTATTATATTTCAACAACGAATTGGAGAAAAAAACGATTTAATAATTAGATTTAGAAGTTAATGCAAAAACTGCCTTATGTGAATTTTACATATTTGCATACAATGTGCTATTTTATTGTTGATTATTGTAAAGCCCGCAAGAATTCGCTCCAAGGATCGGTAGCGAACCGCGGTGAAGGCCGCACGCGTTCAGTGTCTCAGCTGGAAGAATGGATTTGATTATAATATTCTTTATCTGACTCCATTTATCATAGTTATCGCATTTAGAAGAGAATCCCAACCGATTGTTTGGTCATCTATATTTGATAGTTAATCATACATTTAATCATCCCGTTTTAACCCTTTGTTGCAATTATACCGTTCCACATTGGAGATAGTTAATAATTACAGATTAATTCAGAAAGGATCAAAATGTAACAATTTATTAACAATCAAGTAAACGTAAAATGTCAATTACATCATAGACATAAATCTCTTCTAAAAGGAAACACAAATTCTAGTTATGGTTACACTCTAAATAGTTTCAAATAGATGTAAACATAAACCATTAATTATGCTCTGTTGGCCTCTGCCTAGAATGTTACCTGTGAGATAGAGAGAGAAAGAGAGAGAGAGGGAGAGAGAGAGAGAGAGAGAGAGAGAGAGAGAGAGAGAGAAAGAGGGAGAGAGCTAAAGAACAGCTCTCCCCAGAGAACAGCCAGAGAATCCAAAAGAGCGCGAGCTACAGAATCCATTCTCTTTTATCCTCTCTCCTGAAGTCACCAAATTCAAATCGGACTCTTGTAAAACAGACCAATCAGACTAAACCGTGAGACATTTGAAAGTAACCAATCAGACAAAACTTCTCCCATTGTATCAAAGGTGTTAACCATTTGGCCAGCCGGCCAGTCATTCTTTTGTCTTTCTAACTCAACCTGGCCCTTCTGATGGGTCAATTTCAATAGCTTGATCACGACGATGGCAGTTAACACCAGAACAGATGATATCAAATATCTTTGATTATTTTCCACCTTACAGTTCCCCGTTTGGCACCATTGGCCACAACCATTGAGTCCAAAGGTGGCATTGTCCACAAAGATATGCTTTCTGTTGTGTGTAGATGTTATTCTTCAGACTTCTCGTCCAGACTTGTTGCAAAAGCAGCTGATCAGTTTTCAGCCTTTGTTGTTCTTGTAGCCCTGCATGAGAACTTCATCATTGATATGCAAAACGTCCATTGAATACTTCACACCTCAAGAACAGTCACTCTTTTTGAGGCAGGACACAGGAGCGAACTTTTGCTGCAGGTATTCTGTGATTAAGCACAACAAAGAACAAAAGCATACATGGCATTTTTCATTGGTCAGAAATCTGATGTGGTCATATCAAAATAGTCTCTGGCAATAAGCCCTTAAATCAATACTTAATAAAGTGGTCAGGGTTTGAGAATAAAAGAAGATTCTGCAAGCTCGTACATTGTTTCTGGGAACATTGAAATAAAATGCATTATAACAAAACAAAATCATTGTTGATTTTAAGTCCCCCTTTTCATGAGGACTATTAGCAAAATTTTCAGTGTAACCAAGACTCGGAAATCAAAACTCAAAGTTCATCTAACTTTCCACTATTTTGGTGGTAGTGGAATTTAAGCATTTTGGTCTGAATTTCTCAAAGGAAATGTAGCAAAAGTCAGTGCAATTGATACATTAAAAAAGATGGTACGCATCAATAAACCATAAAAGAAAAACAACAAATCAATCACATTTATGAAGGCATATATATAATAACCACTGTATTTGTTCAGGAGTCTTCCAATGTAATTAATGTAGATCTAAATATGTGTAGTCATACAATAATGGGTATTCCTGGTAACAGTGTGTGTGTGTGTGTGTGTGTGTGTGTGTGTGTGTGTGTGTGTGTGTGTGTGTGTGGCTATCTGGATCTGTTAGTGTGAAAAGATGAACAATAGATCTTTAGTGAAGTAACACTTTTAGACTCTATGTCATCTTTGTCGTTTATGATGTGTAGTGTTCAGCCTGAATAGATTTGGTCTATTCCAGGTGATGTTGTCTTGAGTGTAGGGTGTGTTCTGTGTTAATGTTTTGGAGATGGGTGGAATCTAATCAATATCAATCTGTGTTGCATAATTTAATTCCAGTTTTTTCACTGGGAGGTCATGTAGACATATTGTGAGGTGTGATTGACCCCATCAAATATATATAAAGATATTCGCACCCATCTCTCACATCTCAAGTTTTGAGATGCAGGGGGAGGGGGGCCTTTTGGCCGTCCGTCCTCCAAGGAATTGCAATTGTCCTCCTGAGATAGGAACAAATTACAAATTTAAAGAGAAACAAATTTAGAGAGAAACACAGTTAATTGCTGCTGTTGTTTCTGTGTATTAACGCTTAAGACTGTTCTGGCAGTCGAGCCTTCACAATCTGAGACTTCATTACAGTCATTTTGAGTGAAGGATGAATTGGTTATGAATTGGTTTTCTATTATCTGTGCCACATTTAACTGCACAAGCCACATTTAACAGCACAATTCCCCTCCTTTTTGGCACTGGGAATTGAACCAATGAAAAGTATTATAACTTGCTTAAATTAGGAATAGCAAAGGTCAGAGTTATTGAGTCCTGTTGCGATGAAGACATTTTCATGGTTAATGCAATTGTAATTCACACTGTAGCCAGATGGCAATTCTATGTTCCTGTTTATGGTTTACTGCAGCTATAGGGGAAATAGCAGAGCTTGCATTATAGGAGACAAACAAATTCAACATTGACACATGCAACTTGAAATTGCTGTACAATTCCAGTATTAAAGTTATTCCAATTTTCACAAGATACATGGCCTAGAATGCATAGCATCTATAGCCGTTATCCTAAGTGTTTCCTCACTTACAGTAACGCAATCATGTGTTTTTAAGAATAAACTTGAGTAGTCTATGTGCATCTAGTAGCACAAACAACTATAATGTGTGTTCAATGCGCACAATGTGTTATACAATTACAAATTTGAAAATACAAACAGGATTCTTGCAATCTGGATGTTTTACTATTAAACTCATTGCTAAGAGGCTGCTAGCCCGCTCGCAAGTGAAGTTAATAGCTGAAGGCCTTGCATGAACAATGCAGTTAGCTCACTGAGAGTTTTACCTGCAAATGAGCGCTGATCTTTGCCCTTAGAAAGTAATTTCCTATTTTTCTGAAAATACGGCGGAGGTCGCCCGTTACCCAATGACCAGCATTTTCCCTCGGCATGACCGATTTTCTGACAGTATCTGCAAAACCTGTTCTCTTTGCCATTGGGTTGTCTGCTACGTTCTCCTGGAGTTTTAGTATTTCCATGACTCGATGCTTGCAAATCATCCTGCATCTCCTTAAGAGCTGAGATAGACACACTTTCTTGTGCATTTTCATCTACGAAGTGAACATGCTTTTTAATCCCATTGCTGTTAAGCATTATGGGAGTCATGCACTTTTCAGCATTTAGTTTAGATTTCCATCTATTTTCTATTCTTGAGCCCCAGTCTACTATTGATTGGAACGTGTTTTTGACTGGATCGACACCATTTGACAAAGCCCGTTGGATTGGGATGCCAGCATTATTTTTCACAAGTTGTAATAACGCGTCATGGTCTCGATCTGCATTTTCTAATCCTGAGTGTTCTCTGTACGTTACCCATAACCGCTCGGCGTATGTCTCAAATGTTTCATCACTCGCCTGTTGGATTTCTAGTATTTTGCTCCAATCTGCGTGTGTCGGTCCCCTCATTTCTAATAATGCCTGTTTTAGTCGTTCATATATGGCTTCGTCCGTTTCGTCACGGATTCGGTCTATTATGCTGCCAGATTTCATGCCTTCGGTTAGTTTTGGTCTGAGCTCTTCAGGGAGAGTGAGAAGTGCTATTTGCCACACGTCTCTAACTTCTAGCTTAAACACAGTGGCCTGTAACATCAATGTTTCCCAGTAGGGTTGGAACGGCCCTTTTCTTGGCATTACTCCAACGACTTGTTTGTGTCTAGAGCATTCTTCGCAGGTTAATGGGCGGCTGATCGTTGTGATTTCGTCGTTCGCATTAGTCATAGTTTTAAGCACGGCGACCTTAACAGATTTCTTAGCTGTGTCGTTAGCTTTTGTGCGAGTCTTTATCAGGCTTCGTTGTTTTGGATGTTCAGGCATTAACACAGGGGCTCGGTTACGAGTCTGTGGCCTGTATCCTAACGCAGCGTCATCACTATCATTTGGCTTTGCTAGCTCAAAAGTTTCATCCAGTGCTGCTTGTTTCACTGCGGTCACTGGAAATCCTGCATTATCGCAACAGCCTTCGAGAGCAGATATGTAATTACTGCCGGTGTGAAGTTTTTCTTGTAACTGATCAATTTTTGTTGCCATTTCTTCACGCTGCCTAGCCCACTCAAGTTGCTCGTATGAGACTGATTCGACTTTTGATCTTAACTTTTGTAATTCGTCAGATCGCAATCTTTCAATTTCTTTGATATTTGCTATTGTTCGTTCGTTTTCGACCATTGTCTTGAGATCGTTACGACGAAGCAAATAAACAATTGCAGCGGGGATTTTCTTGTATTTTGATTCAGATTTTAGTTGTGCGCCCTTAGCAGAATACCAGGATATAATTTCGTTGTTACTCCATGTCAGGTTCAATCCTTTATCGCTTAATCGAACGAAGAGATCTTGTAATTGTACGCCTAAAATTGCCATAATTTCCTCATCTGCACTGCAGCTGTTCTTTCCCTGAAAAGTCATGTTTCACGTCTAATTCTTACACAATATCGGATTTCTACGGTTCCGATCTATAGTGGGCATACCGACCCGTTCTAGAAATGTGTCTATATGTGTGAGTTGCAAATAAAACTTTCCCTCAACAATTCTAAAAGGCAAAGAAGGTTTACTTACTCATTCTCTGGTCTGAGGATCAGCTTTAATCCATTCACAAGATCAACAGAACAGCTGAAAAAGAGAAGCTCAAATCTCTTGTTGATTTTAAATCCAATACTTCGCTGAAAACACGTTGCTCGTCTGAGTCGCAACATCACGTGTTCGGGGTCACCAACTGTAAAGCCCGCAATGAATTCGCTCCAAGGATCGGTAGCGAACCGCGGTGAAGGCCGCACGCGTTCAGTGTCTCAGCTGGAAGAATGGATTTGATTATAATATTCTTTATCTGACTCCATTTATCATAGTTATCGCATTTAGAAGAGAATCCCAACCGATTGTTTGGTCATCTATATTTGATAGTTAATCATACATTTAATCATCCCGTTTTAACCCTTTGTTGCAATTATACCGTTCCACATTGGAGATAGTTAATAATTACAGATTAATTCAGAAAGGATCAAAATGTAACAATTTATTAACAATCAAGTAAACGTAAAATGTCAATTACATCATAGACATAAATCTCTTCTAAAAGGAAACACAAATTCTAGTTATGGTTACACTCTAAATAGTTTCAAATAGATGTAAACATAAACCATTAATTATGCTCTGTTGGCCTCTGCCTAGAATGTTACCTGTGAGATAGAGAGAGAAAGAGAGAGAGAGAGAGAGAGAGAGAGAGAGAGAGAGAGAGAGAGAAAGAGGGAGAGAGCTAAAGAACAGCTCTCCCCAGAGAACAGCCAGAGAATCCAAAAGAGCGCGAGCTACAGAATCCATTCTCTTTTATCCTCTCTCCTGAAGTCACCAAATTCAAATCGGACTCTTGTAAAACAGACCAATCAGACTAAACCGTGAGACATTTGAAAGTAACCAATCAGACAAAACTTCTCCCATTGTATCAAAGGTGTTAACCATTTGGCCAGCCGGCCAGTCATTCTTTTGTCTTTCTAACTCAACCTGGCCCTTCTGATGGGTCAATTTCAATAGCTTGATCACGACGATGGCAGTTAACACCAGAACAGATGATATCAAATATCTTTGATTATTTTCCACCTTACATTATTATACCAAAAAATAAATAGCAACTGAATTTAGGCTAATAGTTTGGGCTCTATTTTGTTAACCTTAATATTAATGTGCAAGTAAGGGCTCCCTATATAATTTACAGAAATATCTTCAATAAACTTTTAGATATAATTTAATTCATTCAAGGACAGACACTTTTTTTTAAAAATAAAAAATAAATAAAAAGCAATTTTGTAAAACTGCTGCTTGTGTACCGTTACACCCCTACTGTCAGTCTTTTATTTTTTGTGTCATGCGTCACAACACTTCCTTGAGTTCCAGGCGTTTCCGTGTTGTAAATAAAATAATTTTTAAAATATTAAATGTGTCATTCTCTTTAAATCACGCTCAGAAATGTGTAATTTGCATATTAACCCCCCCATGCCATACGGCCTTTGTGCGTTTAATATTCACAGATGCTAACAGAATAAACTTAGCCTACCTTACAACCAGTTTATCCAGTACAACGCGGTGCTGCTGTAAAAAGGCGTAAAAAATGGGCAACCTGTTCAACGGCGTATTCAGTCAGACACAAAGCAGTGCAGAAGAAGGCAATCAGGGCTTTGGAGCATGAGATGGATATAAATGAAAGAGAAGATACGCTTCCTGCTGACGAAAATCCTCTCAGTTGGTGGCAAAAATCATGCGGTATAACGTTACGTTATATGTATCCACATATTGCGCAGCTGGCAAAGACATACTTGATCATACCTCAGTAAAAAACGCTCAGCACTCGCTGCAGGTCAAGATGACTGTTGGTGTTTTTCACCAACAATATGTAGATGTTTAGTGAATGTCCGTTTGCTATTTTGTGTCCACATTATGTTGCCTATTGAAGCGTGTTTTCAGGTTACCGATGCACTTGCAGTTTTATGCACTTTTGTTACCTAATTTTCCTTACATGCTCATTAATGAAATTATATTTTATTTAATAACAATTGTTTAAAAAGAGTTAATGCACTGTAAAAAGTGAATGTCATTTAATTTCAATAAAATATGAGATGCTTGATTTGGTTTACATTTGCTTGTTGCGCTCGCTTGCACCCTCTTTTGGCCATAGGAGACAATACAGTACTTTTTCCCTCTAACATTTAAATATTGCCTTTAGAATTCGAATATAATTCGAATTTTGCTAATATTTATGAAAGAATTTCGAATAGCTTTTCAGACATTTTGACAGCCCAAGTAGAAAGTGATTTTTTTTTTATTTTGTAGAAAGTGAATTGCTTTCTTTACAGTGAATTTAGTTTTGTATACATTGTATCTTAATTTTAATTATTTATTATTTATTTTTTAGCATGAGACTACTTAAAAAAAAAAAAGTGAAAAAAAGTCTCTTAGTATTTTTTGTCTTGTTTCTAGTCTAAATATTTAAACATTCTTAAATCAAGATGCATTTACTAGATAAGTACAATATATAATATTTATAATATGTTCTTTGTCCTGTTGCTCTCGGTCACATACCTGAAGCTCATTCATTATGCAGGTCATTATGCGGGCTATTATGTTATTTTGTCCTCTCAGGTGTGATTCCAGCATTATTCACTGGCTGTCACGCCTCACAGTCTTTGTGAAGAAAAAAATGTCTTACAAATTTTAAATCAGTGTATTGTTTTATGTGAATGTGTAGGCTCAATGATTCTCACATCAGTTTAAAGCAAAAAGGCAAATACACCCATTAGTCAAAAATCTTGTGGACACATATCTATTGTATGTTTTGAGGCCTTAATTTCAAAACCAATTTTTTTGTTTTTTCAAAAACCATGCATAAACATTTTTCTCTCTAAAATACAAGCATGTACATACATGTTGCTCTCATATTATGGTAGCCCAGTTTGTGCTGAATACAGTGTAATTACACTTTTGCCATTAATGTGTTTATAAGCAACTGAAAAAATGCACACAAATGTCAAAGCATGTCAAAACCTCTAAAGGGCCCCAAAACAGCTCAGACTCCTAGGGGTTAAAACAATCCTCACATTAAGCCATAATAAATGTCATATTTACATATGAAATATAGCCTACAAAAATTAAATAGAGTTATCAGACAATCTGCACTTCATAAATTATAACTGCATCATTAAATATAGATTAATCCTTATTAAAGGTACAAAAGTTCCTTATTTAAAGGGTTAGTTCACCCAAAATTGAAAATTCTGTCAGTAATTACTCACCCTCATGTTGTTCCAACCATGTAAGACCTTCGTTCATCTTCGGAACATAATTTAGTATATTTTTGATGAAATCTGAGAGCTGTCTCACTCCTCCATAGGCTTTCAGAGGGACTGGAACTTGATGGCCCAGAATAGTAAGTAAAAACGTCATTTAAGGAGTCCAAATGACTACAGTGGCGCTGTATTAAGTCTATCATGCGACGAAAATACTTTTTGAGCGGAAAAACAACAAAAATAACGACTTTATCCCACTATTATTGTTCAATTTGAGCCTCTGACGAGAGTTCGCGGGAGTGCCACGACGCATGCGCGAGAACTCGCGCATGCGTCGTGGCACTCCCGCGAACTCTCGTCAGAGAGTATATAGTGGGATAAATAGTGGGATAAAGTCGTTATTTTTGTTGTTTTTCCGCTCAAAAAGTATTTTCGTCGCATGATAGACTTAATACAGCGCCACTGTAGTCATTTGGACTCCTTAAATGACGTTTTTACTTACTATTCTGGGCCATCAAGTTCCAGTCCCTCTGAAAGCCTATGGAGGAGTGAGACAGCTCTCAGATTTCATCAAAAATATACTAAATTATGTTCCGAAGATGAACGAAGGTCTTACATGGTTGGAACAACATGAGGGTGAGTAATTACTGACAGAATTTTCAATTTTGGGTGAACTAACCCTTTAAGAGCAGTGATTCATTTTCTGTTACCTTTGTTCTTTGATTAAGATTAATGACAGAGAGAATTAGTGTCTGCCCTCTAAGACCTGCCACAGAGCTCACACGCATCCCATTTTCTCTCACAACTTTATTTAAGAGTTTATTTAACTAATTTATGAGGATACTCAAAACAACGGACAGTTTGGCATTATTGTGTATGTTATTGTTTGTTCAAGCGCAAAAGAGAACTTGATTCTGGTGCACGATACTGACATGCGTCTTTCTGGTCATCGTGTGTGAGTCAGGAAAAATATGGATAACTTTTATAATGGATACAGGTTTAAACAGGTCTAAAACGTTCTGAGTATGTCCACTTTCGAACACATCCAGAGGTAGTCGAAAACGCATTTGACCGAATTGCTTTCGTAGTTTAGACCACCTGCTCTCCGCCTACTGACCTAATGCGTAACCATTATGGGAAGCGCGCTAGCCAGACAGAATTTAAACAATGTAGGCTGAAGACCCAAGTTTGGTTTGGAGATGAAAAACGTACCAAGCACAATGTTCTCTCACCATTCCTGATTTCTCACATGCACTCATAGCATGCGGCGTAGTCTTGCGGCTATCAAAGTAGAAACTAATGCTGCTGCGTGTTTTTCTTTTGTCTCCGGGCGCGTTCATATGTAAATTGCCCAAGCTTATTTTGTCCATTAGATCGAAAGAGCAGAAAAAAACATACATTTGCCCACCTATATAGACCCTACCCTCGAAGAAATCTGGAGTGGTTAAAAGTGGACAAAAGAGACGTATTAAACACCAGGTTTAAACGAGAATGTATCTCTCTCGTCTGCTTGTGATTCCATCTCAATACCAGGTGTAAACAGGGCCTGGTTCAGCGGCAGTGCGAACAGAGATTTGAATGTTCCAATGAGATTTTGTCAAAGGTTTAATAGACACAGGCAAAACGTTTTCATTTAGGAATGAGATCGTGTGGGTGTTTGAATCGAGATTGTGATCTTTTAACAATTAATCGTGCAGCTCTAACTGAAAGCTTTAGTGGATTTTTTCCCTTTCTAATATGCCTCTGGTCATAGAGCTTTTTAGATGGATGATGAGGCTTTTAGTTGGGTATAATCTGCGATCTCTGTCACAGTTTATTGGCTGATTTCCATGGCTAAATACACTGTTTTTGGCCAACTTAACAAATATAAAAAAAATATAGCTTTCCTGTGAAATAAATAATAAAAAAACTCTCTATGAACAGAAAGTAGGCTAATCACATTTAAAACAACACTATAGTCTTCACTGCATAAATTGAATGAAGAGTTCAGAATCAGATGCAAAAGCCTCTAAAAGCCACTCAAAAAGGAGATAACGATACTTAGTGAATGCTCTCCGCATATACAGTGAGGAAAATAAGTATTTGAACACCCTGTTATTTTGCAAGTTCTCCCACTTAGAAATCATGGAGGGGTCTGAAATTGTCATCGTAGGTGCATGTCCACTGTGAGAGACATAATCTATAAAAAAAAATCCAGAAATCACAATATATGATTTTTAAACTTTTTATTTGTATGATACAGCTGCAAATAAGTATTTGAACACCTGAGAAAATCAATGTTAATATTTTGCAATTACTTTGTTTGCAATTACAGAGGTCAAACGTTTCCTGTAGTTTTTCAGCAGGTTTGCACACACTGCAGGAGGGATTTTGGCCCACTCCTCCACACAGATCTTCTCTGGATCAGTCAGGTTTCTGGCCTGTCGCTGAGAAACACGGAGTTTGAGCTCCCTCCAAAGATTCTCTATTGGGTTTAGGTCTGGAGACTGGCTAGGCCACGCCAGAACCTTGATATGCTTCTTACGGAGCCACTCCTTGGTTATCCTGGCTGTGTGCTTCGGATCATTGTCATGTTGGAAGACCCAGCCTCGACCCATCTTCAATTCTCTAACTGAGGGAAGGAGGTTGTTCCCCAAAATCTCGCAATACATGGCCTCGGTCATCCTCTCCTTAATACAGTGCAGTCGCCCTGTCCCATGTGCAGAAAAACACCCCCAAAGCATGATGCTGCCACCCCCATGCTTCACAGTAGGGATGGTGTTCTTGGGATGGTACTCATCATTCTTCTTCCTCTAAACATGTTTAGTGGAATTATGACCAAAAAGTTCTATTTTGGTCTCATCTGACCACATGACTTTCTCCCATGACTCCTCTGGATCATCCAAGTGGTCATTGGCAAACTTAAGACGGGCCTTGACATGTGCTGGTTTAAGCAGGGGAACCTTTCATGCCATGCATGATTTCAAACCATGACGTCTTAGTGTATTACCAACAGTAACCTTGGAAACGGTGGTCCCAGCTCTTTTCAGGTCATTGACCGGTTCCTCCCGTGTAGTTCTGGGCTGATCACCTTTCTTAGGATCATTGAGACCCCACAAGGTGAGATCTTGCATGGAGCCCCAGTCCGAGGGAGATTGACAGTCATGTTTAGCTTCTTCCATTTTCTAATGATTGCTCCAACAGTGAACCTTTTTTCACCAAGCTGCTTGGCAATTTCCCCGTAGCCCTTTCCAGCCTTGTGGAGGTGTACAATTTTGTCTCTAGTGTCTTTGGACAGCTCTTTGGTCTTGGCCATGTTAGTAGTTGGATTCTTACTGATTGTATTGGGTGGACAGGTGTCTTTATGCAGCTAACGACCTCAAACAGGTGCATCTAATTTAGGATAATAAATGGAGTGGAGGTGGACATTTTAAAGGCAAGTCTTTGAGGGTCCGAATTCTAGCTGATAGGCAGGTGTTCAAATACTTATTTGCAGCTGTATCATACAAATAAATAGTTAAAAAATCATATATTGTGATTTCTGGATTTTTTGTTTTAGATTATGTCTCTCACAGTGGACATGCACCTACGATGACAATTTCAGACCCCTCCATGATTTCCAAGTGGGAGAACTTGCAAAATAGCAGGGTGTTCAAATACTTATTTTCCTCACTGTAGTATACGTTCATAAAATACTTTCACTTCAAGCCCACTAAATCCCAGCCTCAGCCCATTCAGAAGTACCAGTACTTAGGTAGAAACCTATACATAAAAGCCTGACAAAAATGCTTATTTTAAAGAAAAATGTCTGACGGCCTTAGAGGCTTTTGCATCTGAAGTCTTCAAATATAGAACAATCCTACTAAATCTACAAAAGAGCAGTGGGTATTATTTTTTCCTTTGTCTTGTGTTGTTTGATTAACATTAAGGACACAGACAAGTATTCTAAAAGGCAAGTATTAGGCTGCTGTCACTTTAAGACCGAATGCATGGATCTAATAGAGGGTATGTATTGACGTCTCTTTCCTGTCGGAACACGCCCCCTTAGCCGGTCTGAGTGGCAGAAGAGCTGCTGCATGACTGGATTTAATAAGGGAAACTGCGAAGACGCGAGTAAAACAAATGATTATCAGTTTAAACTAAAGATTGGACTCAATATAGTGTTCCTTACAACTTACCAAAGATCCAGTGGTCCATGGGTATTGACATGCAGCCAGGCATCTTGTTTCCTGACATTTATGAGTATGATGAGTTGTCAATACAATATATAACAATACAATATATAGGGTATGAATTTACCCCAAAATTCAACATATTGAAACAAAATGATAACTGCAAATCCCAATGCCTGGAGTCACGTTGTTTCTGTGAATTGCAACAATTCATTTGCTTTTCTTTTCTGTAGATTTTCTGCAGTCTGTAAAGATAAACCTCAGATTTCTTGTCAAATCTATTTATACAGTCAATCTCAAAGCTCTTTTCCATTTCAGATTTGTTTTGTGTGTTTTTCACGGCATAGACGCTGAAAACCAATACTGTCGCTCTTTGCCACTCTGTGGTCGTTACCGCAGTCACTCCTGCCGACGGTGACGTCACGTGCATACCCTCTATATAACATGCAATTTATTTCCAAACTCTTTCTGTTTACTTAAGACATAACCGACTGTGTTTATGCGCATACTCACCAAAGTGGGAATTTTGACAGATTTCTGTGTATATTTAACCGTTTATGCACGAACCCAAAGCTCAAAGTTCACTTTGCTTGTACGTTTGTTCCACTTCTTTCAGAGCGTGTGCACAGAAAGCCGCATGGAGAACAGTATCTCTTTCGCGGCTTAATTCTGTTTTAATAAATCTTCTTATTGTCCTACGGTTTAGTAACAGTAGACTTAAGACAATCACTGATTTAGCTGATTTGGACATTAGGTTTGGGCTTTTAGGGAGGAATGAAAACACACAGCTATAGAGTAAAAAATGCACTAAATCACCTAGTTTTTACTGAAGAGACTGTAGAGTTGCCATCGTTGCAATATCTTTCATGTTCTGAAAGACGTGTTCTTTTCATACATAAGCAGCTTGATCTGGTGTTTTTAGTGTCTCAGAGCAGCTTTAGACACATGATGAAATAATACAATGTTAATATTTCTTATTTTGTTTAATATTTTTATTTAGTAATTAATAATTATTATTATTATGGTGTCCTATAACATTTGTCACCCATCTGTCATTTGCCATTAGCCTGAAAAATTTGGGTGAATTCCCAAACAGTTTGGGAAGTGTGTTTAGAGTTTGGGAAGGGAAATCTTCAAAATGTCCTAGAATCATTCCCTGGAATTCCCAGTGTGTTCCCATTGTATCCATGGGATTTATTTTATAGATGTATATATACACTAACCTAAAGGATTATTAGGAACACCTGTTCAATTTCTCATTAATGCAATTATCTAATCAACCAATCACATGGCAGTTGCTTCAATGCATTTAGGGGTGTGGTCCTTGTCAAGACAATCTCCTGAACTCCAAATTGAATGCCAGAATGGGAAAGAAAGGTGATTTAATCTATTTTGAGCGTGGCATGGTTGTTGGTGCCAGACGGGCCAGTCTGAGTATTTCACAATCTGCTCAGTTACTGGGATTTTCACGCACAGCCATTTCTAGGGTTTACAAAGAATGGTGTGAAAAGGGAAAAACATCCAGTATGCGGCAGTCCTGTGGGCGAAAATGCCTTGTTGATGCTAGAGGTCAGAGGAGAATGGGCCGACTGATTCAAGCTGATGTACACTCACCTAAAGGATTATTAGGAACACCATACTAATACGGTGTTTGACCCCCTTTCGCCTTCTGAACTGCCTTAATTCTACGTGGCATTGATTCAACAAGGTGCTGAAAGCATTCTTGAGAAATGTTGGCCCATATTGATAGGATAGCATCTTGCAGTTGATGGAGATTTGTGGGATGCACATCCAAGGCAAGAAGCTCCCGGGTTGAAATCTGGTGACTGTGGGGGCCATTTTAGTACAGTGAACTCATTGTCATGTTCAATAAACCAATTAGAAATGATTCAAGCTTTGTGACATGGTGCATTATCCTGCTGGAAGTAGCCATCAGAGGATGGGTACATGGTGGTCATAAAGGGATGGACATGGTCAGAAACAATGCTCAGGTAGGCCGTGGCATTTAAACGATGCCCAATTGGCACTAAGGGCCTAAAGTGTGCCAAGAAAACATCCCCCACACCATTACACCACCACCACCAGCCTGCACAGTGGTAACAAGGCATGATGGATCCATGTTCTCATTCTGTTTACGCCAAATTCTGACTCTACCATCTGAATGTCTCAACAGAAATCGAGACTCATTGTCTTCAACTGTCCAATTTTAGTGAGCTTGTGCAAATTGTAGCCTCTTTTTCCTATTTGTAGTGGAGATGAGTGGTACCCGGTGGGGTCTTCTGCTGTTGTAGCCCATCTGCCTCAAGGTTGTGTGTGTTGTGGCTAGGGTTGTGCCGATGGACGATGGCTGACTGACATCACGATGGAGCGCCACCATCGTGATGCCACGCCCCCCATTGTCAGTCTTGTTGTGAGCCCGACGCACACTAATCCTCTTCTATAGTTAAAATAAAAACTTTGCAGGGATTGCTCTGTAAATTGAAGAGGATAAATGAGAATATAACTAATGCATATATTCTATTTTAAATACTGTAGTCTTTGCCAGATATAGCCTACATTTTGAAATAATAAACAAGGCTCAAACATCCATTTCATAAGCATGCATGTTTATTTCAGCACTTCCGTCAGTGAAACAACACACCACAGCCTGTAAAACATTTAAACATGAATTTTATCTTCCACAGGGTCAAGACATTTAAGCTATGTTTGCTCATTCACTGCCAGAGAAAACGAAAGTAAAATGGCCTGTGTGTGTGAAATGCGCCATTCAAATAAACTTGACGCGCCTTACCAAGTCTAATAACAAGCACAAACTGTGTTAGATAAAATTAAGTAAAAAGGTAGCCTATTCGTCCTACAGTGTTTTTCTTCTTTCCCACAGTAAAGGACGTGAATGAGTATAATATACTTAATTATAAACAAATGAAAGTAAGAAATGTTTATAATTCCCTGCGAAAATGGGTGCGACACGAGTGAAGATTTGAGAAAAGAAAGGAGATGTCCATGTGGGATAAAATGGACCAATGTTAGGCCTATTGTTAAAATTCACGGAAATCGCAAAACAGAATAAATAAGCTGACAAAGCTTAAATTGGGCTCGGCCTACCTCTCTCATTCGGCATGAATCCATTCATGGCTGCAAATTTATTTCCTTTGTAAACAAAGCTTTGTGCTTCACTCGGTATTATTCACGTAAAACAGCACTTACATACAAAACACTGGGTTAGTAACAAAATTATAGTTTTGAAGTAGAAAATAGTATTTATGTAAAGAGATAGTAAAATACAGATAAAGTAAATTATATATTTGTATTAATAAAAAAACACGACGATATCATCATCCATTAAATGTTTTACTGTAAACATCGTCAACTGCTAATTTAGGAGACATCGCCCAACCCTAGTTGTGGCTTCACAAATGCTTTGCTGCATACCTCGGTTGTAACAAGTGGTTATTTCAGTCAAAGTTGCTCTTCTATCAGCTTGAATCAGTCAGCCCATTCTCCTCTAACCTCTAGCATCAACAAGGCATTTTCGGCCACAGGACTGCCGCATACTGGATGTTTTTCCCTTTTCATACCATTCTTTGTAAACCCTAGAAATGGTTGTGTGTGAAAATCCCAGTAACTGAGCAGATTGTGAAATACTCAGACCGGCCCGTCTGGCACCAACAACCATGCCACGCTCAAAATTGCTCAAATCACCTTTCTTTCCCATTCTGACATTCAGTTTGCAATTCAGGAGATTGTCTTGACCAGGACCACACCCCTAATTGCATTGAAGCAACTGCCATGTGATTGGTTGATTACAGTGTTTCCCCTACCATTGTTTTGGGGGGGCGCCCCGCCCTCCTGAATGAATGACAAAAAATATTTGTCATTACGGTCGACAATAAGAATTGCCAGATGGTTCAGTGCCAGCGTGAAAGACACTCCCAGGGCTGCATCTTCACGGAAACTGATCATTTGCGCATTTTTAAGCCTTGGCAATTTAAATATTCAACTGCTCATAGACGAGAAAGTGTCTCTCAGTTTGATACTCGCGAAGGGCAACAACATACACACACACACGCACGGCCACGCGTCTCGCAGCGCTCGAATATTCACACAAAATTATATCAAAATGACTGTCTTGTTTAGTATCATCGTAAACATAGTCGGTTAGGTCTTTTAAATGAACGTAAACATGAAATTTGCCAGTCACCGCCAGCATTTATGGTCATTTTTATTCCAGCTTCATATATTTTCAGCTTCATTTTATTCCAGCTTCATTTTATTCCAGCTTCATATATTATTTTTTTAATAAACACTTGAATGTTGCAAGTTTCATGAAAAAGCAACATTTTGAGCATAAAGCTGAAAAAAAAAATCACGTTTTTGTAAAAGACTAACGTTACGTCCGAACGATGAACAAAACACAGATGTTGTAGATCGAGTCCATCAACACCCCAAAGCTTGACAGTCCTATAACTCGTCCTGGGCTGACATTTCATTCAATAGAGAATGGGAACGTGACGTCACCAACGCAATGCATTCGCGGACTTTAGGACACAGACACTACATTAGAGAATGAGCAATAGTGGAGGTAGACTTTAAAACTTGTATTATACAGTTAAAAACACATTAGAATGGTGAACGCTTGCTGTGTTATGAACTGTCATAGTCTCTCTTACAACATTAGGCAGTTGTGATTTATATGCTGTTTAATGGTGATGATCGCGTTATTTTACATAATGCATCTGCTTTGATAGCGCACGTTCCTTCTTCTTCGGCTGTTTTGATCAGGAGATTCTGTTCTCGTGCAGGAAATGCGCTACAGCGCCCCCTACCGTATAACAGTGAACACACATGGAAAGCCGGAAAATATCGTCATTGGCTATATAAATATTGAGATAACAAAAGACAAAAAAAAAAATCACTCACTGCTCTTGACTGAATAACTTTTAATAAGGGTTAATCTGTATATGCAGTGGCATATAATTTTATGCAGACTATGCAGTGATATTTTACATTTGATTACTATTTTTGTACCTGACAATCTAGTTTAGACCTACATGAAAATAACTCTTTATTTCATTTGTATATGTTTGTTCTGCTGTATTTATTTGTGCTTTTGCTCATAATTTGATTACTTGTTCTTATTTTATTACTGATGGTCTTTAACAATATAAAAATATATATATGAGTTAGGATATTAGTTTTTAGAGTCATAACCTTATTTATTAAGCTTATATGGCTCAAAAACAATACTAGGTCAGTGAAAATTCTGACAGGGCAAGTAAAAAAAACCCCGAAAAAAATCCTTAGCATTGAGCCCTGAAATATATTCCCCCCCAAAAAAAACAACAACAACAAAAAAAACACGGATTTGCGTGTAGTAACTTTAATGGTAAAAATGTAAAAATGCAATGGAGAAGGTGACGAACCTAAACAGGCAAAAATTTGGTTTTTTTTTTCTTAAAAGCAACAAAATCCAGAGCAACAACTCAAGCAAAGCCAACCTCTGTTGTGTTGTAAATAGTTGTGTGATGTATAAATAAATGTTGTTTATATTTATTTACCAAATTAATTAATTTATTGTCTATGGCAACACCACGTATCCGTAACACTCCAGCTCCGCGAACCCCCCCCCCCCCAAAAAGCTGTAAACCTAGGGGAAACACTGGATTAGATAATTGCATTAATGAGAAATTGAACAGGTGTTCCTAATAATCCTTCAGGTGAGTCTATATGTAAGGAATAATTGACGACGGGCCGTTCAATTATTAGAATAATAATGCACACCCGAGGTGGTGATGCGGTCATGACGCGAAGCGGAGTAATAATAATTGATAATAATAATCTAATAATTGAACGCCCCGGAGTCAATTATTCCGCTTATACTACGGTTACCACACCTCAAGACATCGATCCGAAGATATATTTAAAGGGATTCGTCCGTTTTTTGTACTTAAATCGCTATTGTGAGTAGGACTATTTCTTCCGCGTCTCATCCAACAGCTCTTTTGTTAGTTCCGAAACGTCATTTTAAAGCTGTTAACGAAGGCTTGAGCCGTTGATAGCATTCTACTGCAGTTATTAATAAAGTTATTAGAAAGAGAGAGAGAGAGCGAGAGAGAGAGTGCTTGTGTGAATTAGGCTGCCTCTGTGCGTCTCTAAACAGCGCTGTTATTACCTCACTAGTGAAAAAATGTCACGTGTAGCCTTTAAGTTGCTCCACTTTATGGGCTAACTGATCAAATCGTCAGGGCAGCGCTGACACCTTTTTGTGCAAACTGTAGTGCGTGTGCGAGCATGTGTGATTTCAGTAATGAGACAGAAAAGCTTGCCTTTGATGTCCGCTTCCGTCTGTTGGTTTTCATCTGGACTGTCTAATACTGCTGCCGCCCAGTTGTTGAACGTTTTATATTCACCGTAAATATTAAGATTTACTTTAGGAAAATCGTCTGTCATATTGTTGTTTTTTAGTCCTGTAATTTCCGTTATTACAGTTAATTATGCGAAGTGATATGGAACTGTAATGCGGTCAAGAGCTGCCTGGAACTACGTTCGCTGTGCATCTCCCAGAAAATAATTGCACACCTCAGAACGTTCATCAGCCAATCAGATTCAAGCATTCAACGGCCCCGTAGTATAAATATATATTAGTGGTGGGCATAGATTCTTTTTTTTTATCTAGATTAATCTAGATTAATTCCAAAATTAATATAGATTAAAATGGCTCATTTGAATTCTGCCGAAGGCATTCAGAATATGTGTGCTCGTAAGTGATCGTTTGTCTTTTTGTAAATTGAATAATAAATAACTTCTGTCCCTTTAAGACCTGACGCACGTATATTCAAACACTGTTCCTGTGAGCTGGTTACGACTGTGTTTACGTTAAAACTCACCAAGATGGGCATTGAGACATTTTTGAGTGTATTTGACCATTAATAAGCTGGAAAAAGGAGCTCATTTTTGCACTTGAATGTCAGAGGAGCTCATTTTTGCACTTGTATGTCAGAGGCGGATTTATTACGGTATGTGTGTGTGTGTTCGCTTCAGATGCGAGTGCGAAATCTGCGGGAATTAGTAGAGTTAACGTTATGTGCAACACCGCGCGAAATTCAGACCGGTCACACCAATACTAACAAAAGTCCAGCAGAACACCGGTTTGCAATGTTCAGAGGATTAAACGGACTGAATGAGAGGAGGCGGGTGCGTGTCACTCGCTGTCGGTTGGAGAGGAGAGCGCAGCTGATATCGATACTGTAGAAAATGAATATTGTATGGTTTCAGATATTTCAGTATCGATACATAGCGAAATATGGATATTTTTGACAACACTAGTAGGCATACACACAGGTTCGAAGACTCATTCTCTCGCCCCCCTACAGTGCAATTCGGCTAGGTGTACATCCGCGCTAAAATATCAAGGTGAAAGTCATCATAGCTTGCGTAGTATAGACCCAGCTCCCAACCCAACTTTGAGAATAGATTAACGGCGATATTTTTTTTATCGCCCGATAAGAGTCTCGCGTTAACGCAGCACGTTAACGCCGATAACGGCCCACCACTAATATTATATATATATATATATATATATATATATATATATATATATATATATATATATATATATATATATATATATATATATATATATATATATATATATATATATATATATATATATATATATATACAGTGAGGAAAATAAGTATTTGAACACCCTGCTATTTTGCAAGTTCTCCCATTTGGAAATCATGGAGGGGTCTGAAATTGTCATCGTAGGTGCATGTCCACTGTGAGAGAAATAATCTATAAAAAAAAATCCAGAAATCACAATATATGATTTTTAAACTTTTTATTTGTATGATACAGCTGCAAATAAGTATTTGAACACCTGTCTATCAGCTAGAATTCTGACACTCAAAGACCTGTTAGTCTGCCTTTAAAATGTCCACCTCAACTTAGATGCACCTGTTTGAGGTCGTTAGCTGCATAAAGACACCTGTCCACCCCATACAATCAGTAAGAATCCAACTACTAACATGGCCAAGACCAAAGAACTGTCCAAAGACACTAGAGACAAAATTGTACACCTCCACAAGGCTGGAAAGGGCTACGGAGAAATTGCCAAGCAGCTTGGTGAAAAAAGGTCCACTGTTGGAGCAATCATTAGAAAATGGAAGAAGCTAAACATGACTGTCAGTCTCCCTCGGACTGGGGCTCCATGCAAGATCTCACCTCGTGGGGTCTCAATGATCCTAAGAAAGGTGAGAAATCAGCCCAGAACTACACGGGAGGAGCTGGTCAATGACCTGAAAAGAGCAGGGACCACCGTTTCCAAGGTTACTGTTGGTAATACACTAAGACGTCATGGTTTGAAATCATGCATGGCACGAAAGGTTCCCCTGCTTAAACCAGCACATGTCAAGGCCCGTCTTAAGTTTGCCAATGACCATTTGGATGATCCAGAGAAGTCATGGGAGAAAGTCATGTGGTCAGATGAGACCAAAATAGAACTTTTTGGTCATAATTCCACTAAACGTGTTTGGAGAAAGAAGAATGATGAGTACCATCCCAAGAACGCTATCCATACTGTGAAGCATGGGGGTGGTAGCATCATGCTTTGGGGGTGTTTTTCTGGACATGGGACAGGGCGACTGCACTGTATTAAGGAGAGGATGACCGGGGCCATGTATTGCGAGATTTTGGGGAACAACCTCCTTCCCTCAGTTAGAGCATTGAAGATGGGTTGAGGCTGGGTCTTCCAACATGACAATGACCCGAAGCACACAGCCAGGATAACCAAAGAGTGGCTCTGTAAGAAGCATATCAAGGTTCTGGCGTGGCCTTGCCAGTCTCCAGACCTAAACCCAATAGAGAATCTTTGGAGGGAGCTCAAACTCCGTGTTTCTCAGCGACAGGTCAGAAACCTGACTGATCTAGAGAAGATCTGTGTGGAGGAGTGGGCCAAAATCCCTCCTGCAGTGTGTGCAAACCTGGTGAAAAACTACAGGAAACGTTTGACCTCTGTAATTGCAAACAAAGGCTCCTGTACCAAATATTAACATTGATCTCAGGTGTTCAAATACTTATTTGCAGCTGTATCATACAAAAAAAAGTAAAAAAAATCATACATTGTGATTTCTGGATTTTTTTTTTTAGGTTATGTCTCTCACAGTGGACATGCACCTACGATGACAATTTCAGACCCCTCCATGATTTCTAAGTGGGAGAACTTGCAAAATAGCAGGGTGTTCAAATACTTATTTTCCTCACTGTAATATATATATATATATATATATATATATATATATATATATATATATATATATATATATATATATATATATATATATATATATATATATATATATATATATATATATATAAAAATATTTTCTGGTTAAATATGATCCACACTTTTTTTTTTTTTTTACAGTTTTCATGACATTCGCCCTTGTTGAAATGTTCCTCTCTCTCTCCTGAGTGGCAGCAGACTGGTGTTGGAGTGGATGGGGATTTTCCAGGATGCTGTGGGAATATGGCAGCCAGCTTCAAAGCTCTCTCTCTCTCTCAGGTGCTCTGCCATGGGAGTGTGAGCGTGTTGTGATCAGCATGCTAATAAAGCTCTGTGGACAGCTAGTGTGTTTGTGAGCGAGTTAAGTGATGTGGCAAAAATAGGTTCAGCCACATTAACCTGGCTGATGAAACACCCAGCCAATAGCTGCGAAAAGAGATAACGTGTAAAGTGTGTGGAAAAAGCCACAGTAATGTTTGTTTGACCTACTTTGCTGTGTGCTGTCATATGTCGCAATTCCATGTCTTGAGTTGATTACACTGTGAGCTAATTAGTTGTGTCCGCATTTGTCACCTTTATTTATATTACGGCTTATACAATACAGATTGTTTCAAAGCAGCTTTACAGTGATAACAGGAAAATTATGCATTTCAGCTGTTGTTCAGCTGTAGTCAGTTGAACAACAGTTGATTCAGTTCTGTTGTAAAGATCATCCATTTTTAAATTAGTTAATTTAATCTATCAAGCAGTTTTGCAAAAAATGATGTCATTGTCCAGCTCAGTTCAGTTCTCATTCAACAGCATCAGTACAGTCAGATCAATAATATTGTTTAATATTAAGTGTCCCCAACTAAGCAAGCCAGAGGTGACAGGGGAAAGGAACCCAAACTCCATCAGGTGACAGAATGGCAGTCAGGAGGCCAGTTCTCCTCTGGCAAATGAACGCGGTGTGATTTATGATTCCGGCTGCATCAAGTCAGAAATCAGATCGTGATTAGTAGCATTCAAGTATTCATCCAGTTACTTTTGCTTGAAGATTTGATGCATCATGCCAGTGTGGAGCCGAAACTGACCATATGGTCTGTGTGGAGGACCGGTCTGGTTCTTGTCATCTTTGCTGAGGATCTCTAATGATGGCTGCCATGTCGACAAGGACTTCACAGGGAATTGCCTAGTAGACATAGTCTCTGTTGACATTCAGGGCTGTATTTTGGTCATATCTAGGCTGATCTGGATGTGGACCAGATCCGGCTGACTATGGTAACCTCGGGATAAGGATGAGACAGAAAGACTAATATTATTGTAGATGCCATTCTTCTTACAATGTAACAAGTACATTGGGTACATTGGGTATATAGGAAGTGTTCCCGGTGCTGGTTGACCTAAATTATGCAGAGAAGCAACAATCATTTAACTGATGATCTACCGTCTGCAATTGATTTTGATATTCTAGGTATTATCTGTCCAGATTATTGAGATCACAATAGATGTAATGGACTATAATGCGTGAAGAGCACACTTAAGTACTGAGGAGCTAGTGCTTTGTAAGTAATTAGCAAGATGTTAAAATCTATGCAATGTTTCATAGGGAGCCAATGCAGAGTTGACAGAAATGTTGTCATCTTTCCTGGTTCTCTAGCTGAACTCTAGCTGCTGCATTTTGGCCCAGCTGGAGTTTGTTTATTAAGCATGCAGGGCAACCACCCAGTAGAGCATTACAATAATATATCCTTGTGGTCATGAACGCATGAACTAACATTTCTGCATTTCTCATCGAGAGCATGTGTCAAATAAAAAATGCGGTTTTACAGATGCTAAAAATGTGGCTTTCAAATGAAAGATCAGGGTGCAAAGAAATATTGAGCTGAGTATCATCGGCGTAACAGTGAAAACTAACAGCATACTTCCTAATGATATCTCCCAAGGGTAGCATGTAACATGGTGAAAAGCAATGGTCCTAGTACTGAGCCTTGTGGTACTTCATACTGAACTTGTGTTCGATATGACACCTCTTCATTTACTGCTACAAATTGGTAACGGTCAGATAAGTATGATTTGAACCATCCCAGTGCAATTCCACTAATGTCAACATAATTAATATAATAAGAGTCTATTCAAAAGAATGTTGTGATCGATAGTATCAAATGTAGCACTAAGATCCAGTAACACTAATAGAGAGATACAACCACGATCAGATTTTAAGAGCTAATCATTTGTAACTCTGACGAGAGCAGTCACTATGTCACACAGCAGTACTATGATACGGTCTAAATCTTGACTGGACATCCTCACAGATACCATTTCTTTCTAAAAGGAACACCGTTGTCTGGTATTTTTGACAGAAAAGGTTTTTGCTTTCCAATAGCAAAAATGAATGGAATTGTTCCTCAGGGGGTCTGTAGCATGATGTCTTATGAGATAGTAGATGGTTGCATGGTTATAATTTTCTCTCCAATAATATCAATCTTGCAAGTAAAAAAAAATAATTAAGTCATTACTGATGTGCTGTTTGGAAATGTCTGAAGTTGAAGCATTATTTTTTGTTAAATTACCCACCGTATCAAATAAATACCATGGGTTGTGTTTATCTTCTAAGAGTCGAAAAGTAAGCAGATCTTGCCGTTTTTAAGGCCTTTCTGTATGCAATAAGACTTTTTGCAAAATACCTCTGGTTTTGTTTTCTTCCAGTCTGCTTATTTCTTTTGGCTGCTCTTTTGAGGGCCCGAATGTGCTCATTATACCACAGCATCAGACTATTTTCCTTAATCTTCTACATGCACAAAAGAGCAACTGTGTGCAAAAGTGTTGGAAAAGAGAGAGTCAATAGTTTCTATGCCAACATCAAATTCTTCTACGCTATCTGGTATACTAAGGAGTAGAAACTGATCAGTAAGATTATTTATAAAGTAATCTTTTTTTTTTTTCTTTTTTTTTTACAAACCCTTAACTATCCCGAAGAATTTGTCATGAATCAAGACAGGAATGATTCCTCAAATCGTGTTGTTGTGGAGAGATGTTCATATTTATTAGTGTTTACATAAATAATGTCCTCATTTACATTTACATTTACATTTAGTCATTTAGCAGACGCTTTTATCCAAAGCGACTTACAAATGAGAGCAATGAGAGACATTCACAACAGCTTTAGGCCTACAGCTGTTTTTTTGGGGCACAAGTCATGTGCTGGTTTAGTCGATTAGCTTGTTACTGTAGCGTAAACAGGTCTGTTTTCCTGCATGCATGTGTTTACTGTGTGTGTACAGAAATGAGCTACAGGATTCACTGTTCTGCACGTTGCATTAAATTCATACAAATTGCATTGATATTTGTCAGAAAATGTGTCTCTGTTGGTCAGGTTTTGTTATTTGGTCCCTTAAAAGTAGGTAAACCTTCACATAACCTACATTAAAGGTCATTAAGTGAGTCATTATGATGAAGTTGGCTTCATAAAAGTACTAAATAATGTCTCAAATCTAAAGGCCAATTTATACTTCTGCGTCGAGTGTACGGCGTAGCTACGCCGTAGGCTGTGTGATGCGCGCGTACCCTGACGCGCACCTCTCCAAAAATGTAACAACGCGTCAATTCTACGCGGACCGCAAGTGCTGTGATTGGTCTGCCTGAACCCTTCCTTCAGGTCAATAAATAAATAAACAAATCTGCGATAGGAGTGTGTCCAGAAATGGGATGAAAGTTTAATCCTTACATTTGCTATATAACACAATATTTTGATTCTTTATGTTAGTGAATAAAAACATATAGATCTGCTGTGTATAGTTTATTTATTTTCTCATTAAAACCAAAGATGTTAATCAGTGATTGTATATCAAGAACAGGGACACATCACAATGGGTGCATTTCGTTTTGTGATTTCAACGGAACGAATAAAGTCTCCGCAACAGCAATCGATTGAAGCGCTCGTCTGCACGAGCTACCGATACTGAAAACAGCGCCACGAGCTCTGCATGATTTCACAAACGCACTCCAGCACCAGATCGCCTCTTAGGTAACTCTACTAATCAACTAACATTAGAGATGCTGCTTAATTTGTATTACATACAACAACTCAAGACGCAAGAAAAGCCGCTCTCTGCCACCATCACAGCTTCTGATACTTCGGGTGCATCTCAATCAGCTCCCTTGTTCAGTAGTCAGGGCACTGATCAGGGAGTCAGCCCATTGACTTATGTCCTGAGGCCTGTACCATGATGGCAGTTTAACAAACTCAGGGTTACAGGATTAGTTTTGAGTTGACAAAACCAAACCAATCTATTCAGGCTTTGTTGGTCCCATGATACTGATCATCCGCTTTCTCTGTCAACTCAGGCTTTGATCCTGAGTTTAGGAGTTTAGCTGTGACATCAGCAGTGAACAGCTAATCACATGCTGTGGATCAAGGAAACTGAGATTCACTTCTCGCGAGAGAAGCAGCGAGATTCATTTCTCTCTTCTGCAGAATATGACATGATTGAAAAATACTAAGAATTTAAACTAATTTACACAGGAAGAAGAAAAGAGCTTTCTATAAAAGAGGACCGCTTAAAGAAAAATCTTACTACGTCAATGCAAGTAAAAGTTATTAAGTTAGTTTAGTTGCTATATAGAGAGAATTGAACATTTAAGCTCACGTAGTAATTTTTATAGTTTTATTTATTGATTTTAAAGCTTATTTGTATGACCTTTATACAGGGAGTGCAGAATTATTAGGCAAGTTGTATTTTTGAGGATTAATTTTACAACATTAATAATTAAACAACAACCATGTTCTCAATGAACACAAAAAACTCATTAATATCAAAGCTGAATATTTTTGGAAGTAGTTTTTAGTTTTAGCTATTTTAGGGGGATATCTGTGTGTGCAGGTGACTATTAATGTGCATAATTATTAGGCAACTTAACAAAAAACAAATTTATACCCATTTCAATTATTTATTTTTACCAGTGAAACCAATATAACATCTCAACATTCACAAATATACATTTCTGACATTCAAAAACCAAACAAAAACAAATCAGTGACCAATATAGCCACCTTTCTTTGCAAGGACACTCAAAAGCCTGCCATCCATGGATTCTGTCAGTGTTTTGATCTGTTCACCATCAACATTGCGTGCAGCAGCAACCACAGCCTCCCAGACACTGTTCAGAGAGGTGTACTGTTTTCCCTCCTTGTAAATCACACATTTGATGATGGACCACAGGTTCCCAATGGGGTTCAGATCAGGTGAACAAGGAGGCCATATCATTAGATTTTCTTCTTTTATACCCTTTCTTGCCAGCCACGCTGTGGAGTACTTGGACGCGTGTGATGGAGCATTGTCCTGCATGAAAATCATGTTTTTCTTGAAGGATGCAGACTTCTTCCTGTACCACTGCTTGAAGGTGTCTTCCAGAAACTGGCAGTAGGACTGGGAGTTGAGCTTGACTCCATCCTCAACCCGAAAAGGCCCCAGAAGCTCATCTTTGATGATACCAGCTAGGGGTGTAACGATTCATCTACTACATCGATGTATCGATTTATTTTCCTACGATCTAACTACATCGATCTGTGCTCGGCATGTTGGCCTTCCGGACGACATATATCGATCTAACATCGTTTTAAAAGGTAATCAATCGATTGTATCGATCATAGGAAATAACGCATTGGATTTAAGCACGTCAGACTTTAAATGGATGTTTTTTCTTAGCACTTTTAATGATAACGGCGTTAAACGTTACTCGATTCATTCTGCCTATCTGTGACATCAACGCACGCAGCAGCGCTAAGAAAACAAAACATAGCGGCGGATGACAGCTACCTGTACTTTCAACCCTTGCTAAATGTTACCTGTGCATTCCTGGGACCCGTGTGCCAGCAGAGCGAGTTTGTAGTACTGCTGGCGACATAGTGAACGTACAGAGAAGTGTTCTGCGGTCAGATCATGTTGAATCAGTGGCGATTTTTTTAAGACTGCAAGGGAAGCTCGGCTTCCCCTATAATGTCACAAAATTAATGGTCAAATATGTACTATTGTATTAACATTTTATTGACTAAAAATGCGTTAGAAAACGTTCATCTCAAAGACGAGTTCGTTCAGAATCAGTTACATATAGCAGGTCGGCTGACTCGATTTCCTTCTCATACATTCCCGCAGCGTCACAGTGCATTTCCCTATTGAAGCCCAGCGTCCATTGACTTCAATGGGGCTGCTGTGAACTTTTTTTTTAAGCGCTTCGAAACTAGACGGTCATTGGATAAACGCTGCGATTATGTCCCGCCCACGGACGCTCAGCGTCTCTGGGGGTGAATGGGGAGTGGGCTGGCCCGGACTCCGAGCTTCTGCGTGATGATTGGAGGGTCTGTCGAAAGACTGCATCTCCCTTTGACTGACAGCGATTCTGTACTATAAGGAATCACTGAAGCTATTCGCGCTCAACCCATCGCGGATTTCTCAAGTTCAGTCGAAATAAAAACTGCTGCAACCTATTTCTTTGATATTTGCTTGGCGAAATTGCTTGATTTTCATCATACATTTCACACAATTATACACCACATTCCTTGTTTCAGTTTTACAGAGTTTAATATTTTTTTTTTAGATCGTTCATTCATTCATTCATTCATTCATTCATTCATTCATTCATTCATTCATTCATTCATTCATTCATTCATTCATTCATTCATTCATATAACGTTAGTAGGCTAGGCTAGCGTCGTGGGTGAAACTTTCTTGAAAAGGAACGTAGGGCAGAATTTACTTTTAAATAAATAGACAATTTTATGATGTAGGCCGAAAATGAGCTTCCCCTCTCTGACAGACCAGTAGCCGCCACTGATGTTGATATTTTTGAAAAAGAAATATGTAGAGTCATTGAAGAGTAGTTGGTTACATTTTATCTTTTGTTAAATATTGTTTGTTTATTAAACTGAGAGTAGTAGCAGGTTTCGCCAGTTTATTCAACCTGAAGAAATGTTGGTTGCACTTTATTTTTGATATTAATATTGTATTTGTATTATTTTAATGTTGAAAAACAACAGCAAAAGTAACAGGTACACCTACTATTAATTAAACCTGAAGAGAAGTTAGTTGCACTTTATTTTTGATATTAATATTGTAATATTAATATGTTGGATAACAAAAGCAGAAGTAGCAGGTTAACCTACTGTTGAAATGTTGGTTGCACTTACTGTGCTTTTATTGAAAATGTATTAAATATTGAAAATGAGAGCAGAAAAGGTTAACTTCCTGTTAATTCAACCTAAACTGTTGGTTGCACTTTATTCAAATAAAATTTGAATGCATTTGCCATTAATTGTTGTTTACTTGTTTGTTTATATCCATAATTAATTGATACCTGATTCCCTTACAAGAAACAACAGGAATCTAGGAAACTTCACCTGCACTGACCAGTATCCAGATATTTATTTCAGTCACACAATTTTTGGCTAAAAAGTTACTGAATCGATTTCAAGTCACTGAATCGTTTCGGATCGTATCGTTCTAAATGAACCAAAATCGTCCTTGAATCGTATCGACAACCTCAAATCGTGATACGAATCAAATCGTTGTTAAAACGAATCGTTACACCCCTAATACCAGCCCAAACCAGTACTCCACCTCCACCTTGCTGGCGTCTGAGTCGGACTGGAGCTCTCTGCCCTTTACCAATCCAGCCACGGGCCCATCCATCTGGCCCATCAAGACTCACTCTCATTTCATCAGTCCATAAAACCTTAGAAAAATCAGTCTTGAGATATTTCTTGGCCCAGTCTTGACGTTTTTGTCTTGTTCAGTGGTGGTCGACTTTCTGCCTTTCTTACCTTGGCCATGTCTCTGAGTATTGCACACCTTGTGCTTTTGGGCACTCCAGTGATGTTGCAGCTCTGAAATATGGCCAAACTGGTGGCAAGTGGCATCTTGGCAGCTGCACGCTTGACTTTTCTCAGTTCACGGGCAGTTATTTTGCGCCTTGGTTTTTCCACACGCTTCTTGCGACCCTGTTGACTATTTTGAATGAAACGCTTGATTGTTCGATGATCACGCTTCAGAAGCTTGGCTATTTTAAGACTGCTGCATCCCTCTGCAATATATCTCACTATTTTTGACTTTTCTGAGCCTGTCAAGTCCTTCTTTTGACCCATTTTGCCAAAGGAAAGGAAGTTGCCTAATAATTATGCACACCTGATATAGGGTGTTGATGTCATTAGACCACACCCCTTCTCATTACAGAGATGCACATCACCTAATATGCTTAATTGGTAGTAGGCTTTGCATGACAACATGCATAACGAGGATGATGTGGTCAAAATAATCATTTGCCTAATAATTCTGCACTCCCTGTATAGGCTATTTATATTAATTTTAACCAAGTGCCTATTAATGATTGATTAACTAAAATTATACATGTGTAATTGATTAAGGGTATAATAATTACATAAGTGATAAATAAACCAACATTTTTATTATTATAAGTAAGCATTGTTAAAAGCCAGACGCTTTAGTCTTTAAAAAAGCATTTGCTATGTAGTGACCTTTAATTTGGAGTAGAAACAGGGGGAGTGACTTTATTGCAACAGAGGTGTGTCACTTTGCTCACAGCTGATTGGTCCAATTTCAGTTTGAGATCTCTTATCCAGAACATAACCTGCCCTGGAGCAGGTTAGCCGTGGAGCGTAAGTTACTATGGAGATGAACACTGCTAAAAGCCAAACCACTTTAATGGTACCAAAAACCCAGGATTGGCACAAACTAAGCTTAAACATATCTGGTTAGCCAGCTAAACCGGCTTCATGGTATAGGCCCCTGATCAGTGCCCTGACTACTGAACCAGGGAGCTGATTGAGACGTATGCAATGACAATGTAAACAAGCCGCTTCTTCTTTAGCTTTTGCATTGATACTGTGGGTTACCATCAACATGCCCATGGACACTGCCTCCTAGCGGTCTGCATGTGTAATTGCACATTGACGCGGACAAAAACGCAGAAGTATAAATCAAAACCAACGCGTAACTAACGCCGTAGAGGATATGGCGTAGGTCCGACGCAGAAGTATAAATTGGGCTTAAGCCTGAGATGGCACAATGTATATACTCCATTTACTGACTGTCAACTTTTATGTTTGAAAGGTATTCAGAGTTTTGATTGAGTAAAAAGTTACGCATTTCTACTACTTTATGAGTGTTTTCATTACAGCCAGTGTTGGGCCAACTCTATCCATCCATCCATCTATCTATGACAATTAATTAATGAATCTGAATGATTTTAAAAAATCGGTTTGAATGAATGAATCAATTAAATATTTCACTTCATTAGTGGATGTATGAAGTGTCCATCCCCCCGCCCCCCCCCCCCCTTTTTTTCAATCATTCAATGACAAATACATTTTTAACAGTCACTTGATGTATGATGTAGTTGATACAATCGTTATTTGAAGCACCATGTTACTTTCAAAAAGTGATTTAGTCTATTTTGATCGCTTCTGTAGACATCAGTGTTTATCCAAACTATACATTTAAATCTAGTCTGTGTAGTTTTATTTATTGCTATTTTATGTTTTCTATTTTTAAATGTATTGCTACTTTGGTAAGACTTTACAATAAGGTTTCATTAGTTAACTACATTAGTTAACATGAACTAATAATTAACTGCACTTATAAAGCATTCATCTTTGTTATTGTTAATTCCAACATTTACTAATACTTTATTAAAATCATTAACATTAGTTAATGCACTGTGAACTAACATGAACAGCTGTATTTTTTATTAGCTAATGTTAACAAAGATGAACAAATACAGTAACAAATGCTCTGCTCATGGGTAGTTAATGTTAGTTAATACATTAACTAATGTTAACTAATGAAACCTTGTTGTAAAGTGTTACCACTACTTTTGTTTTATTTATTTATTCATTCCATAATGCCACACCACTCAATGGTAATTATAATTGGCTTAATTCAAGAACAATAGATATTAATTCTTCTGGGTTGTGTGTTTTTATCTGTACACAGTTTTCCCAGTGGATCAGCTAGTGCATCTAAACAGTGGTAACAGCAGCAGTGAGGATGAGGAGGAAGAGATGAAGGCCAGTCCTGTGGTGAGGAGACGCAGAGTGAGGAGGAGCACAACCGGCTCAGACCCTGGAGACCTGCAGGATCCCCAAAGGAGACAAGAGGAGGTGCTGATAACAACAATAACTCATCACTCCATAATGCTGTATAATACTTTATGCTGTAAATTATTACTTTTTAATATTTTATATGCAACAAATATTTTTTAGTTAGCTGGAAATTATACATCTATAATATCATTTTTGAAATATGGTCAGAAACATTTCTTTGTGAGCTGAATCCATAAACTACATGACGGATATACATTTATAAACATGCTTTTATTTATAAACACGACTGATGTGTTTGCAACCAAGCAATTCTAGCTATGGGTGTAACGGTTTCAATTACTCACGGTTCAGTTTGTATCACGGTATTTGGGTCATGGTTGTGGTATGGTTTGGTATATACCATGTTTAGGGAAAACAAGGACAAATTCAAAGAAAAAATACTTATTTATTCATTTTTTCACCCCTTCAAATCAATTTGTTAACATTTTCTGTTGCAAATCAAGATCTGCTTGCAGTAACGATGTCTCCTGCAGTGGAAAACACTCTCACTTGGCACTGATGTTCCAGAGACACACAGGTATTGTTTAGCAAGTTTAGCAACATGAGGATGCTTGATTTCAAGTGGATCTGCATCTGTTTTCGATGCAGTCACGCAGTCTGTGAGATACAGATTGTTAATGGTGGGTGCTTGTGGAAATTGCAGTATTTCGGGCCGGAAATGTAAAGGCCAATTTATACTTCTGCGTCGAGTGTACGGCGTAGGCTACGCGCGTAGCTGACGCCGTCGTGAGCATTTATACTTCTGCGCTGTTGTCTGCGTCAATGTGCAATTCCACATGCAGACGCTAGTAGGCAGTGTCCTCGGGCATGTTGGTGTAATCAAGAGAACAGCCGAAGAAGAAGCAGCTTGTTGTGTAGCATCTGTACATACATTCATGTCGGAATATCAGCAGCAGTGAGAGAGCGGCTTTTCTTGCAGCTTGAGTTGTTGTATCTAAAGCAAATTAAGCATCTCTAGTTGATTAGTAAAGTTAAATAAGGCGATCTGGCGCTGGAATGCGTTTGTGAAATCATGCGGAGCTCGTGGCCGCTGTTTTCAGCAGCGGTGGCTCGAGCAATCGATTGCTGTTGCGGAGACTTCATTCACGAAATATACCCTAATGTGTCCCTGTTCTTGATATACAATCACTGATTAACATCTTTGGTTTTAATGAGAAAATAAATAAACTATACTCAGCGGATCTATGTATTTATTTACTACCATAAAGAATCGCTGGACTGCAAAATATTGTGTTATAGCAGACGTAAGGAACTATCATCCAATTTCTGGACACACAAACACACACACACACACACTCCTATCGCAGATTTTTTATTTATTTATTGACCTGAGGGAAGGGTTCTGGCAGACCAATCACAGCGCTTGCGGTCCGCGTAGAATTGACGCGTTGTTACATTTTTGGAGAGGTGCGCGTCAGGGTATGGCGTATCCAACGCGTCTATGCGTAGGGTACGCCGTAAGGCCAATTTATACTTCTGCGTCGAGTGTACGCCGTAGGCTACGCGCGTAGCCGACGCCGTCGTGAGCATTTATACTTCTGCGCTGTTGTCTGCGTCAATGTGCAATTCCACATGCAGACGCTAGTAGGCAGTGTCCTCGGGCATGTTGGTGTAATCAAGAGAACAGCCGAAGAAGAAGCAGCTTTGTGTGGAGAATCTGTACATTCATGTCGGAATATCAGCAGCAGTGAGAGAGCGGCTTTTCTTGCAGCTTGAGTTGTTGTATCTAAAGCAAATTAAGCATCTCTAGTTGATTAGTAAAGTTAAATAAGGCGATCTGGCGCTGGAATGCGTTTGTGAAATCATGCGGAGCTCGTGGCCGCTGTTTTCAGCAGCGGTGGCTCGAGCAATCGATTGCTGTTGCGGAGACTTCATTCACGAAATATACCCTAATGTGTCCCTGTTCTTGATATACAATCACTGATTAACATCTTTGGTTTTAATGAGAAAATAAATAAACTATACTCAGCGGATCTATGTATTTATTTACTACCATAAAGAATCGCTGGACTGCAAAATATTGTGTTATAGCAGACGTAAGGAACTATCATCCAATTTCTGGACACACAAACACACACACACACACACTCCTATCGCAGATTTTTTATTTATTTATTGACCTGAGGGAAGGGTTCTGGCAGACCAATCACAGCGCTTGCGGTCCGCGTAGAATTGACGCGTTGTTACATTTTTGGAGAGGTGCGCGTCAGGGTATGGCGTATCCAACGCGTCTATGCGTAGGGTACGCCGTAAGGCCAATTTATACTTCTGCGTCGAGTGTACGCCGTAGGCTACGCGCGTAGCCGACGCCGTCGTGAGCATTTATACTTCTGCGCTGTTGTCTGCGTCAATGTGCAATTCCACATGCAGACGCTAGTAGGCAGTGTCCTCGGGCATGTTGGTGTAATCAAGAGAACAGCCGAAGAAGAAGCAGCTTTGTGTGGAGAATCTGTACATTCATGTCGGAATATCAGCAGCAGTGAGAGAGCGGCTTTTCTTGCAGCTTGAGTTGTTGTATCTAAAGCAAATTAAGCATCTCTAGTTGATTAGTAAAGTTAAATAAGGCGATCTGGTGCTGGAATGCGTTTGTGAAATCATGCGGAGCTCGTGGCCGCTGTTTTCAGCAGCGGTGGCTCGAGCAATCGATTGCTGTTGCGGAGACTTCATTCACGAAATATACCCTAATGTGTCCCTGTTCTTGATATACAATCACTGATTAACATCTTTGGTTTTAATGAGAAAATAAATAAACTATACTCAGCGGATCTATGTATTTATTTACTACCATAAAGAATCGCTGGACTGCAAAATATTGTGTTATAGCAGACGTAAGGAACTATCATCCAATTTCTGGACACACAAACACACACACACACACTCCTATCACAGATTTTTTATTTATTTATTGACCTGAGGGAAGGGTTCTGGCAGACCAATCACAGCGCTTGCGGTCCGCGTAGAATTGACGCGTTGTTACATTTTTGGAGAGGTGCGCGTCAGGGTACGGCGTATCCAACGCGTCTATGCGTAGGGTACGCCGTACCCTCTGCGTGCACTCGACGCAGAAGTATAAATTAAACGTTCGCCTATCATACATTGACCTTAAATATGGCTTATAATTTGAAACGTAAGTAATAGCAATTTTACATGGCTGCTCGCTCTAACGTTAGCCTAGATAAATGTGTGCTATTATTAGGTGCATATCTAAGTGTTTGTGCGGAGTGTTGAAGCTAAAGTATAGCATGCAGTACTACATGACATGGAGGCGTCATTTTTAGGGCCCTATAAAATGTTTTATTTTTTCCCCAAATTAATTATTTTCCATTTTAATTTTTGCTAATTCCGTTTTTTCCGTTTTAATTTTTGCTAATTCCTTTTTTTCTGTTTAAATTTTTGGGAATTCATGTTTTTTTTTACTCTTTAACTGTTATTTTAGTCGTAAAAAGAGTGTGCTTTTAATGTTAAAGGTCTCGTTCTTCATGTCTTTTTGAAGCTTTGATTGTGTTTACAGTGTGCAATATAACATGTGTTCATGTTTCGCGTGTAAAAAAAAACAGTATTTTTAACACAATGTACTTATCTGTATACCGCTGTTTTCACTCTCCTGAAAACGGCTGATGAGTTCCTTTATTCTATGAAGTCCCTCCTTCAGAAATACGTAACGAGTTCTGATTGTGCCAGCGGTTCCCGTGTTGTGATTTGACAGCAGCTTAGCGAACGTAGCACGGTCCTGTGTTGTGATTCGACAGCAGCTTAGCGCACGTGGAAAGGTCACGCCTCTTAACGGGAGATATATGCGCGCTTAATGATCTCTACAGCGTCCCTGGGAAAGCCAAACAAAGGTGATTTGACTCCGGGATGAAAATAACAGCGTCTCGACGACATCGCGACAAACACAGTCAAACGCAACACTTCCTTTTCGCCACGCGACACGTCCTCTTCTCCACGTGGGACAGCAACAAGACCACGCCCCCTTTTTCCGCGTAGTCTTGTGGGCGGAGGTTAGTCTGTTCTACTGTTCTATCGACGTCATTTATGAAGGAAGTACCAGGATGTAGTCCAAGCCAGCCGTTCG
The DNA here is from genome assembly GCA_023566225.1 of Romanogobio albipinnatus. Classification (NCBI taxonomy): domain Eukaryota; kingdom Metazoa; phylum Chordata; class Actinopteri; order Cypriniformes; family Gobionidae; genus Romanogobio; species Romanogobio albipinnatus. The sequence continues at coordinate 25,164,281 of CM042251.1, forward strand.
CTGTAGGCTTTGAAAGGGAACTTCTGTTAATTAAAATATCTCGCTTGGCATTGAACTTTGAGCTTTATAATTTTACAGGTATTATTTATGCTCTAACAGCAACATTACACACGAACTAAAGTTTGAACAATGGGATCACGAAGAACGGGACCTTTAATATAATAGAACATAAAATAGGAATGACCTTAAATTTATTGAGGTAACAAACATCACATTTACTCAGTACTTTTCAGGACAAATACGGCACTCAAGTCACAACAAATATTAGTGCTGTGAATTGATGAAAAAAAACAGAATTAATCGCATTTCTTTTCTGTAATTAACCATGATTAATTGCAATTAAAAAACATTGGAGTTTTTAATATTTTGCTTAAAATTTAACTTAAAACAATCTTTACATAAACCCATTATAATAAATGTTATATTTACCCATGGCCTTCCCTGTCAGACATAGCCTACACAGAAATTGAATAAAGTTATCAACACCTTTCTTAACTGCATAAATAATGAGTGAAAACCTAATTTTCTCTCAAGTTCATTTAAGACATTATTTTCCATATAGTACATTAAAGTGCAAACAAGGCAAAATACAGCAAGCACTCCCCGCGAGGGAGCTGCTCGGCTCGGTACTGAGGGCTTAGCGTTGAGTTTCTTAACTTTTTTGCTGACGAAAGCAGAGCCGTGGAGAGCCGCTTCGCCATACTTTCCTTGTTTTGAAGGGGGAGCTGAAATGACGAGAGGGGTTGTGTCGCACAGATTTGCTTTCCCCGGTCTGCATTTTCCCCAGACATTCGTTCTTCTCCCACACCAAACAGCATTTCATTCCAAATTTGTAAAATTCCGCGTTAACACTAGATTCCGCGTTAATATGCCAATTCTGCGATTCCATCCGTGATTCCGTGAATGCGGAAATTATAGGGCCCTACATCTTTGGTCATATAGATATGAGTAATATATCATTATTGTGTGTAAACTCAAAATATCAACAAAACAAAGAAACCAAACAGGATGCACTTTCTGTTGCCTCGGTCTCCGTGAACTGGAACAAAAATCAACCGAAACTCAGCATATAGGCTACTTGCCTCACAGACATGAGAAATATATCTATAGAAAGCCTGAAATGTCTGCTTTTAAAGGTACAGTATGTAATATTTATGAGGATCTTTTGACAGAAATGCAATATAATATACACAACTATGTTTTCAGTGGTGTATAAAGAACTTACATACTGAACTGTTATGTTTTTATTACCTTAGAACGAGCCATTTCTATCTACATATACACCGCAGGTCTCCTTACAGTAAAATCGCCATTTTGTGGCATCATGTTTCTACAGTAGCCCTAAACGGACAAACTGCTCTACAGAGCGCTAGCTACTCTCAGCTGTCTAAGACAACATCTTTGTCCTGTGTTGACCACCGTAGCTTCCTTACATGCTTCGAAAGGGAGGGGTGAGCGGTGGGTGGTTGCAATTCGCTAGATGCCGCTAAAATTTACACAGTGTACCTTTTAAATGAACCGATTCAAGTAGAAAACAAAAAGGGTCCTCTGATTATGCAATCTGTATAGAGCTTTATGCATCAAGAGGGTGGTGGCTTGAGGGGTTTACGAAGATTAATAATTTCCTCTGCCAGTTTCAGTTTATTGTAAACACTGCAATGTCCTTGACATTCTCCTTAACATTTTTTGTCCATCAGTGCAGATTAGATGGCAGGCTTCTGCTCCAGAAATCTCTCTTGATATTCCATCAAGTTGGGTTTTCATGTATTAGATTGTGAACAGGTATAGCTAGCATCTCCTGATTGACTTTCATGGCATGAGCAGCTGTCATTTTTATGGGAAAATGTTACAAGACTGTGTGCAAACATCCAATTTATGGCCCTAGTCCAGCTGCTTCTTTGATGTCATTCACCATGTCCTGTGCATTATCTGTGGATAATTAGACTGGAATAGTGATTTTAAGTCTACATACTACGGTCATACTTTAGTTTAGGGTCCAATTCTGACTATTTACTATCTAGTAACTATGACTTTTACCTCATTAAACATAATTACTGCTTATTAAAGGGTTACTTCAGTGATTTAGCATTAAGCTTTGTATCAGTAGAAACCCGGTAGTATATTCGAATTATCGTACTTTCCTGCCTCATATCCCCCTGAGACGAGAGAATTATGTATTTTATTTCTGGAAAAAATCCTCCGATGACGCAAATATCGTCATTTTTCGTCATCTGAGGATTTTTTGGCCAGAGGCTAGAGACTACAGCCAGTAGAAGGAGCTAGTTCCGCATGTTTTCAACCTGCCCACAGGGGAGGGATCTCGCTCACAGAATGTAAATGCGCACGGCCGCTCGGCTCGGGCATTAATAACGGAGCAGTACAGAGCAAAGTCAGTGTTTCAACTTTTCAATGAATTCCTATGAAAGTTAAGCTTCCATAGGCATGATCTGATAATGCGCCAGACTGGACACGCGTCATGAATGACTGCCGCACTCAGCTCTGCTCAGCTCTTTGCTCTCATGATGAATGAAATCTGACTCCTGCTGCATTTGTGTCGTGACTTTCGTTCGGCTCACTCACACTTTATTGAAAAGACACGTTCAGTTTTTAATTGTAGTGTCTATTCTCTAATTGAACGAAATTATTTTATTACTATGAATATCAAAACGACATTAGGGGCGGTGCCGCGGTGGGCAAGTTATAACCAGTAGCCGTGGCTTTGGGAGTGGCCTCGTAGGGCAGCGAAGCAAGTGCATTCCGGGAGTTGTTGTCTTTCATCCACATGAGAAAAAAAATAATCTTCTGTCTTTTCTCGGTCTAGAAGGCACCAAATTCAAAAATAATTTCAAATTTCTACTACATAAATGACCCAGTTTAAATACACATTCATCTTCCCAGCGCTGAAGTACCCCTTTAATAGTTATTAAGTTAGTTGATAAGTTTAGATATTGGGTAGGATTAAGGTAGCCTGGTTTTACCAGACTCTCGTACATTTCATTTCCATTGACAAGCGTTTACTTCCTTGAATGCGGGTACTTTGTTGAAGTTTAAAACTATTGGATCTGCCAAGAGCCACTCTGGATCTGCCTAACCAATCGCTAACTTTTGGTCGTGACGTATGTCACACGCCGTTCGCCTTTGATTCTCACATTAACTGTGCACACCACCTCAGTGTCAGTGATAAAATCTTGTGCATTCAGATTGTTATTTACGGTGGAGAGGAGAGTTTTGTGATCGGAATGCGCTGCTCTCGTGGTGCATATCTCGTGCAATCATAACATGATTGTATATGCTGTAAATAAAATGTCATATGCTTGGTATGATAAGAATAAATGCTACCGTAAATAAAAGCCCAATTCAAATGTTTACGTGTTTTTCTTCTTTTATTTTTTGAGCGGGGATGAAATATTTTGACTTGTAAACACTTGCCAGCATTTAAAGTCTAGAAATGCATCCAAATTACAGCGCACGTAACCGCACGGTGCTCTGCAGGGGTCTAAAAAGGATATAAACTGAATTTTGAAGTGATATATTCTTGAAAACTCAGAGATGTGGATTCGGAGAGCAATTACATTACCAGACGATCTTGGTGTTTGTCGCGGGTGGTGGGAGACGGGCGGCTTCAGCCAACTCCTTCACCACTAACTGAGCGAGCTGAAAAAGACTTTTCCAGGACCACAACATCATGGCCACCAACAAAATTCAGCAGTGATTATTCTGGCTGCGTGTAACAGAGTTTGTTTGTTCAGGGAAGAAGGAGGCGGGAACCGGCGAACATTTACCAACTTTTAATCAAATAATAAACACAAAATGAAATTAAAAGCAGCAGCCCCTCACAGACGACTGCCGCGCACATACATAACAAAACGTAAACAAAACACAATTTAAAATCCAGGCCTGGTCCTCTCTCGTCCTTCACCGGTGTCGCTCGTCCTTATATGCCTCCGTGCTCCCTCATGAGAGAACTCGAGACCGGTGTGTCTCATTCTCAATCACGCACACTGATCTTGCTCGTCCACCTCGCCACACTCCGGCTTTAATTTCTGGACATTCGTCAGCGGTGCCACACACTCGCATCTTTCTCCGCCGCCATTACTGAACTACAACTCAAACTAGCGCACAACATCAACGTTCACTGATCATCACCCTCTGTTCGCTGATTGGACCGGTTAAAAATTGTTCGGGAGAAAACCTAAGCATATACAGCAGTTCCAGACGTAGTACTAAAGGAAAATGAAAATTCAGCAGAAGTATGTAGGAGGGCGGAGCCAGGCTAGGATTAAGGGATGTAGAATATGGTCATGCAGAATAAGGCATTAATATGTACTTTATAAGTACTAATAAACAGCCAATATCCTAGTTATATGCATGCTAATAAGCTAATAATAGCTAGTTATAACTAGTTAATACTAGTAAGTGTTACCCATACTACATAAGTTGATTGGACACATACTCTCATGTGAAACACATGCGGAGCATATACATTGAAACCATACGTTAGTGGAAATCTGTCTGTGTTTTATGTATTGTTTTTTTTTTTTCACCAAACCATATGATATATTGACAGATTTGAGACTAACCATGGCGTGCCAAACCGTGGAGAGGAATGGTAAAGATGATTAAAAAAATAATAATTAAAGAGAACCGTTACACCCCTAATTCTATCTGATGCAACCTAGACTCTTTAATCATTGTTGCATTTTCCACACAACCTCATTTATGTTGTAAAATTGTGCATGCCATGTTCTGAAATTATGCATGTTTGTTTCTACATCAGGTTGTTGAGGAGATACAAGCCCATCCAGACGCCCACGCTGTGCCGCACGATCAAGGCCATGTCAGTGGCACTCTGAACAAATGCATCCTGTTAGCGTTGCTCATCGCCATCAGCATGGGCTTCGGGCACTTCTACGGTGAGCAGGGACCTGATGTCTGTTTTATTCACATGCTCTTCTTATTAAATAATTTAAAGTGGAACTTTTAGGATGAATTTTCTTACAAAAATTACTATGTTAGTACGTAAGTAAAGCTTTATTTATATAGCACATTTTAAAACAGTCTTTATAAAGTTCTTTACAGAAGACATATGCTGTATAATTGTTCACATACGTACATATGAAAGTGTGGCAGCATGGTGATGATATCAGATGGTAATATTTTGTAGAGATGAAACGGTTAACAGTTTGATGATAAACTATGATAAAATTCTCGTTGGTTAGTAGTACCATTTCAACCTTACACGCACACCTTGGCAATAAAATAAATCGCCATTGGCTAGTAACCTTGTATGAAATTGCACATTTGTCATTTTTACTTGTGGTGGTGCTTAAAGGGTAACTAAACCCCAGCTCAGAGCTTAACTCCACCCACTGGCAATATTTGAAAAATGCTGGAAAAGTGGGCAGAGCCCAGCGGAGACAGAGGGGACGAACCGAGGGCGGGACTGAGCGGAGGGCGTGCACCTGAGACCCGCAGTGACGGATTGATTGACAGCTGTCTGACTCGCGAGTCGTAAAGATGGAGAATGACTGGAGTGACACCAGTAGCTTTGCAACAGAGTGGTCATTCTCCCCCACCTTCACCTGAAGTGGAGGAGGGTGAATTGTCTGTAGACACAGACCCAGAGCCTTATCAATGCGAGCCGCTGGCTCAAACTGCGTTAACTCCCAATGCCGGCGATGCTAGTGAGGCAGCAGCGCAAGAGAACTGACTTAATCTATGAACAGTCAAATCTTTCCTTTTACTGAATGCCACTAAAGTAGATCAGATACATACAATGTATTTTCATTCAAATTAACTGAATCAATAAGCAGCGCAGGACCAATAAGTTCAAACCTAATAGCTAACTATAAACAGATTTCCTCTTAGACTATATTGACGCCAGAACGGTATTGTTGTCCGTTACCGCGGCAACCACTTGCGTGTCAGGGTTTGAAAGTGTGTCTCATGTATGAAACTTATCTGTACACATGACGGGTGGCAATAATATCGCAAGAAAATCCTGATGTGTTCTGACAACTGCATTATTTAACCGCATTTTCTTCATTACAATGTTAAAGCAAGTGTCAAGTAAGTTTCATTCATAATGTTTCTACTTCATGTAACATGACAGTTCATACTGGAGTGAAGCCGTTCTCATCATGTGATTGGGGAAAACATTTCTGAGGGCATGGTAAGCTCGTGCCAGGGGCGTGGGTAGTGAGCCTTTGGAAGTACCATCCTACATCATGATGACCCACAATGTCCAATAGGAAAATTCAACTGCAGTAGCCACCGTTCAACCTTAAGAGGGCAGCACCTTGGCGGTTTTACACCATATTTTATAGAATTAAAACACTTTATACCCAAATGTCAAAACATTTATTCGAATCAATGAACAGCATTAATAAAGCCCCAGTCTTGCAGATCATTAACTAAAAAAAGTTGGTTTAGGGTTTAGTTACCCTTTAAGATATTGTTGGTCATTCATTCAGTGTTTCTGTAAAAAAAAATAGATAATAGTAATTATGATTAAAAGATTATAATACTGCTACTACTAATAACAATATACAACATACCTATGATTGATGAGCTGCTGGGTTCCTTAATATTAATCACGTTTCAGCGTTCGCTCGAACTGATTTGCTGAAATCAAAACGGGGACAGTAATAGATGAGCGCCAGCCAATGAGATTGCCGTTTGTGCATTAGTTCTGCCCACTACCGGAGAAACTGGCATATCTTCTGCTTGTTCTTAAAAGATGAATAATTCCAAATGAACATTATTTTAACAGGAAAATACAACAAAGAATATAATTTACATGTAGCGCATCCATTCTGCATCAACTCTCACTCTTTCGTTGCGTGTGGGTGAGAAACACTGCACTCTCAGCAAAACGACGGCAAGTCGTGCGCCTTCACACTAGAGTTTACGGTATGTTAGATACAGGTACGCTGCTCATCCATTAAGCTAAATTGAAATAGTACAGATCGCTTGACGGAGAGCGAAACTCTCAAGTGTTCAAGCGAGTGAAAATATATCTACACACTGCAAGTAAAATCTAAGAATGTATTAGCCAGTGGCTAATGATAGACCTTATATAGTCATCCAGAGTGAAGATTTAGTCGCATATGTGAGTGATTTACTGTAGAGGGTTGCATTTCATATTGTAATTATCACAGGGCTCTACACTGCGACCATTTCGGTCTGAATGTTTTTTTTTTTAAGTTATGTTTTTGTTTGGCCTTTTTTGTGCCTTATTGGATAGGATAGTAGAGATTTTGACAGGAAAGCATGGGGTGGAGAGAGGCAGGAACGGGATCGGCAAAGGACCTCGAGCTGGGAATCAATCTCGGGTTGCCGGAGACGCATTTGTGCTATATGTCGGCACGCTAACCACTGGGCTATTGGTGCCGACCATTTCGGACTAAAAATGACTGCGTGCGACTGAAAAAATATTTATTTGATATTTGACTCCCAAAATGCATCTACTCTGAGCAATAGTTACGTTTCGCTGCTTCTCATGCCTTCAGACAGTCAAAGACAATAGGCTTGTTCAACTTAAAGCTGTGCTACACAGACCGATCGGTGTATGACATCAAAGTACCGCGACAGCTATTCAATAGCATACAGAGCCGTCTGCTCTCTGCTTTCGCAGTACTTTGAGGGTCCATGGCTCTTCCATCCCATTGACTACTGTATTCTCTTATATCTGGTTTACCACACAAATCTCTTCATAAACTCCAACTTATTCAGAATTCTGCTGCACGTATCATAACTCAGATTCCATCTATTCAACATATTACTCCATCACAGCAGCTTCACTGGCTTCCTATCAAATTCCGGATTGAATTTAAAATTCTCCTCCTCACTTACAAATCTCTTCATAACTTTGGTCCACCTTACCTTTCAGCTCTCTTACAGCCCTACACCCCTTCTCGAACTCTTCGCTCTTCTTCAATGGGTCTTCTCCATACACCCCCTGCTCGTTTAACCACCATGGGTCATAGGGCTTTTAGCCATGCTTCTTCTCGTCTTCGGAAGTCAACATCCGTAATTCAGATTCGTCATCTCAATTTAAAAGCTTTCCTTTCATGATTACTGTGTGCACTCAAATCTTGCACTTTGTTTTTGTGACAGTAATGTTTGTAAATGTTTTTTTTTTTTTTTTATGGTTTATTGGCATTGCTAATATTTATTCATTTTATTTTTGTTGTTGCTACTTTGCTGTATGTTGACCTTGAGTGATCTGAAAGGCGCCTTAAAATTATAAAATTATTACTTATTATTATTCCATTGGAAAAAGCGTAACAGGCAACTTGGATTATGTTTGCCTTGATAACCACATTACAGCCTTGACATCATTGAATTTTGTTCAGTGTAGGCAGATACCATAGAAATTAATGAGAAGTTCCATAAACTGAATCATACCTGTCGGGCAATTGTCTGTGACTTGTCTTATAAAACACATTTTTTTCAATGTAAAGTATTAATATCAGATGTGTGTGTGTGTGTGTGTGTGTGTGTGTGTGTGTGTGTGTGTGTGTGTGTGTGTGTGTGTGTGTGTGTGTGTGTGTGTGTGTGTGTGTGTGTGTGTGTGTGTGTGTGTGTGTGTGTGTGTGTGTGTGTGTGTGTGTTCCAGGCACAGTGCAGATTCAGGAGAGGCAGAGAATTGTGGAAAAAATCTGCATAAATGAGCTGGAAGTGCCGTGTAAGAGAGAACTGGACATTGTAAGTAAGGTCTGTCTTTCACAGTCCGTTCACTGAGCAGATTTAAAGGCTTAGTTACTCAGATTTAAAGACTCATTTTATCCTAGGGAGTATGGGAGTAAAATAATGACAATTGTATTTGAAAGAAAAAAAGCATGTTGATTTGCACTAATAGAAAAAAATGCATTGCATTAACAGTACTTACAATTTAATTTCCATCTTCATTTTCTGTTTAAATTCACCACCTATAATATTCAACAGCTAATTTCAGTCCATTTTATTGCGCTTTACAAATCCACTTCGACAAATTTAGTGGCTCAAATGCGGCAGAATATTCAACATTGCACATTTTGGAACTGCAGGAATAGCAGTAGAGTACAGATGCATATTCTTCATCTGCTGTTAGTCACCTAACCAGCAGGTGGTGCAAGCGGGTGATGATGAAGGCCAAAGCAACAGGTAGAGCCATTCATTAATTCATTCACTCACAAAAACTGATTTAGAAATGGAGCAAGCGGTAAGAATATGCTATGATTATCAGGGCCAGTATATATGCAGAAAAGCTGATTAAGACACGAAAGCTGCATTTATGTGTAATTCAAAGTATTCATACTTTTCCCTGTATACATGTAAGCAGCAATCTCCACCACAAAGGAGATATGATGTTATTCCCCCTGACGCTGATGTGCAGAATAAACATTGCATCTGAAAAATACCTATATTGCTCTCCGTTGCTTTGTTTCTTTAACTTTATATACCGTATTTCCTCAAATAAAAGCCTGTAGTCAATTAAACGCCGGGCCTCTGATAGTGGCCGGGGGCGTGGCCAGCACGAACAAATAAAGGTCGGTCTCAAATTAAGGCAGGGGGGAAATTATTTCCTTTCATTTCATGTGCATTCAAGTTCTGCGTAATGTACAGTAGGGTTATGCCGAATGAGCGAAACCATCGTGACCATCGCCCCCCGCTGGGAGTCTTGCGAGTGCAACACACAATCATGGTCTCTTCTATACTTAACCTAAACACTTTGCAGGGATTGCTCTGTAAATTAAATAGAGAATATAACTGATGCATATCTGCTATTTTAAATACTGTAGTCTATGAGAGATGTGACGTGTGTTAGTCTGTGAAAGCTACACAAATGATCTGGACAATCTCTTAGCCTCTTGTCTTTTTTACACATCTTACTCTGCATTTAACTTAAACTATTTTATTTTGTACAAGAAAACAGCATAGGCTTCAAAATAAATTATGTTATTGAAATATTGTAAAGTGGTCATTTGAACTACTCGAACGAACATTTAAAAAACAATATGCAAAATCAAAATTTAATAGCTCCATAACGGATTGAGAAAAGTGCGCGCATTAGTTGGGTTAGAAAAATAACGAAATTATAGTTTTTTTTTAAGTAGAAAATAATATTTATGTAACGAGATATATATTAAAATAAAAAGTGCTTAAAGGAACACAACTCTTCTTAAGTGGGAGGAAGCTTTTTCCCTCACATGGAATATAGAAAGCACGTTAGATGGGTTAGTAAAATAACGAAATTATTGAGTTTATATTGAGTCTATAAAACACGAAAGAACAACAAATATATCACAAAAGTACATTTCGTTTTGTATAAATTGTATCTTAATTTTAATCTATGTTTTATCAACCAAATTGCCCGGATTTAATAAATAACAACTATAAAATATAAATAGCCTATAACAGACAATGTCATGAGGTGGAGAAGGAAAAAAACTTTAGTCAGGGACAGCCCTTACTATTTATTTCAGATAGGCCTATATTTGATCCAGCATGTCACAAAGGGAGTTCTGGGTCGAGCGCGGCGCTGAGCGGAATGAGCTTCAGAAATGAACGGAATCTCCAGAAAGGCGCTTGATCTCCACTGGAGGAAATATTACCACAACGCACACACCGCAACAGTCACAATATGACCTCATGTATGTTTTAAAACACAATTCAACTTATAAATAATACTTTTTAATGGGCCACTTAAAATGTTTTTTACAAATAAATTATTAAATTCTAAAAATGAATAAAATGAACAAAAATTGCATTGCATTTGCAATCCTTTGAAACCACCCCACTTCCCGCACCCCTGATGATATCTGTCCTCTGGAATGCTATCGCTTTTCATTTAAAACGGTTCATTTAAAACAATTATTTTTTTCAAATAGATGGAATTCGAAATACAGGCCTGCCCCTAATAAAAGCCTGCTTCAAATAAAAGCCAGTGACCTTCTGCAGTTCAGGTAAATAAAGGCCCCGGCTTTTATTTGAGGAAATACGGTATATCATGGCTTGTGTGGCGCTGTGCTGCAGTAATGGGGTTTCCCTCAAATTCCCCCCGTTGCAGGACATTTTAAAAATCTGAACATGAAAACACTGGCTTACTGGGCAAACAGTGATATAAAAAGACCAAACTCAGTCAGTATACACTTAATTGATGAAGCATACAGCATACTCTGTCTTTACAGTTTTCTCCTGTTTGTCTCAATGGTGAACTTTGTTTCAGCATTCATCCTCCTGTAGCTTTTCTGCTGATAATATCAGTATAACGATACTGATGTGAATATCGAAAAGTATGGATACTCAAATAAAAATAGAGATACTAAAGGTTTTTTTTTTTACCAGTAATTTTGTTTATTTAAAAAGATTATTTAATGTGTACAATAGGAATAACCCATGTAAGCAAATAGGTATTGTGCAGTATAGGACTATTTTCCTGCTCATCTGATTCAGCTGTTATGTCATTTTAAGGCTCTTTTCTAAATCAGACTTAGTTTTTTTTTTTTTCTAGTCGAGCATTATCAAAAGTGACCATAAAGGCATTTATAAAGTTTTCTATTTACAAAGATTTCTATTTAAAATAAATGCTGTTCTTAGAATGATTATAATAACATTTTAAAATATATTACAATTAGAAAACACATTATTTTAAATGTCAGTGATATTCCACAATACTGTTTTTTATCAAATAAATGCAGCCTTGGTGACCTGTTAAAAACATGTTAAAAATCTTACGGACCCCAAACTTTTGAACAGTAGAATAGATTTTAATGGACGTCCATTCTCACAGCCCTGTCTCTATGCATTTAGGAAGTGGTTGAGAATCTAAGGGAAGGTCTAGAAGAAAAGCAAGACATGGTGCTGTCCCTCACAAGCATCATGGATAAGATAACTAAAGAAAACCAGCATCTCAGAGTCAAACAGGAAGAGCTACAGGTAACCTGTCTGCGTTAACGGTTCCTTGAAAATTGTTTTTTGGGGGGGAAACTAAAAACAAAGTATTGCTGCAACAAACTTCACCACTTTTACTGCTTGTTGTTACTATTATTTTAGTATGATTAAAATACTATTAGTTGTCTTTTGAATGTCTATATGTATTTTTTATTAACTTTATATCAGTTTTAGTTATTTTAGTACATCAAGTTAAACTTAATAAAAATAATAAGTAGCTGAAATAAAACATTTTCTATATTTTATTTTATTTCAACTAGCAAAAATGTTTCTTATGGTTTTAGTTAACCATTATAAACCTGATGATTGTATAGTGGACTGGCCCTATTAACAGTTTGGCTTCCTGCACAGGCCCAAAGACAAGATTTATATGAGCAACTGACGCAAACCAAGAGTGAGATGGAGTCTCGGCAAAAAGTCCTGACCATGGAGAACCAGGACCTTAAAATCACTCTGGAGCGAGAAGAGGCATCTCTCTCTGCCCTGCAGGAGGAACTGCGGTACCTACGGGGACAGATCCAAGAGCTGGAGGAGAGTGAAGCCGGGACTGACTCAATCCTGTCTGAGAACCAACGACTGAAGGGCTACTTGCAAGAGGAGAAACAGAAATTACGCAACTTCATGAGCCAAAGGGAAGCACTAATGGCCGAGGCTCAGGTGTTGCGGAAAGAGCTCGATAAAGAGCGGAAGGCAACAGACAAGCTGAAGGAGGAACTAGAGGAAATGAGTCAGAAAGACGCGGACATTGAGGGCAAGATGCATCCTGAGACCGAAGAAATGCAGGCTCGACTTCAGGAGCTCGAAAACAAGTTGAAGTTTGAGCAACAACGCTCTGATCTTTGGGAGAGACTGTACGTGGAGTCGAAGGAGGAGAGGGCCAAGGGTGACAGGGACGTAAAGACCAAGATTCCCAAGGATGGGATGCTGGGAAAGGTGAAGGAAACGTTTGATGCTGTGAAGAATTCCACCAAAGAGTTTGTGCACCATCACAAGGAGCAGATCAAGAAGGCCAAAGAGGCGGTTAAGGAAAACCTCCGGAAGTTTTCTGACTCTGTTAAGTCCACGTTCAGGCATTTTAAAGATTCTGCCTCAAATGTGTTCAACCATGAAAAGAGGTTTCAAGAGAGGAAACCCGAGCATCAAACGTTTCAGCAAGAGCAAGGAAACAAACGTGCCGAAGATTGGCAGCCTCAGAAACCTTTACACCGACATCCGCGCAAATCAACCATTGACTCTTCTTTTCACGCCGATCGCAACACGCGCAAACCTGGTAATCAGAAGGACTACAGCACTATGGGTCAGAAAATGCCACTCAAAGGCTGTTCGGGTGTTTTTGACTGTGCGTATCAGGAGTCGATGAGTCTGTTCAATAAGGCAATGGACCCCATTCGTGCGGATGAATTTAACGAACTTCTGCGCAGTTATTTGCAGAAAGAAGTCGACCACTTCCACCACTGGAGGGAACTGGAGAGCTTCATCAATAATTTCTTCCATAACGGTGTCTTTATCCACGACCAGATGCTGTTTACGGACTTTGTTAGTGGCGTTGAGGATTACCTTGAGGAAATGGATGAATATCACAGTCTCAGCGATGATGTGTTTGAGGATCTGGACGACTACATATACCGGCATATATTTGGAGATACATACATAAAATACTTTGGGCCGAGGTAAGCCATGTTATGGTGTTGAGATAATCTTTGTTACTAAACTTTGGAGATACAGCTAGTGGAATTATAATCGAACTAAAAATGAGCTTGTTTTACTTGCATAATTTGCATATTACTTTGCATAGGACTTGATTTTATCCATCAGGAATGGATTCTTCATTAAGCTCTGTTTCTAATGTTTTTACAACACATTCACTGTAGTGACTTTTTTTTGTTTTGTAAATATCAACACTTAAATTATCTAAATTGATATGTAAATTAAATTATGTTACGAAAGTAACACTACTACAGTGAGTTTGGCAAACATAGGTGTTCTTATACTGATGTTATAATTGTTTATTTGGTAATGAAGGCAACAGTGTTAAATCTACAGGCCAGTGTTATTTTTTTTATATACTTTGTATATAAAAATCATATTTATTAATATTTTGAGTTAGCTTTTATTTTTTCTGTTTTCATTTTATTTTATTTTTTAATACAGTGCCCTCTATGGATACATTGTTTCACTATTATAAGAGCAACATTTATTGTATTTTTAAAATATTTCTGTAAAATAATATTTTTAAGGCTGCTGTCCGTAACTTTTTTTTTTTTTTCAAGATTTACAAAAATTATATAATGAGAATGTACAACATGAATCCATTTTCCAAATTGTGTTTTTGTCTTACCCTGAATCATTATGCTACACTTATAATAAGTGTTTATATTGGGTCTATTTCAGACCAGACTGGTGGGAACCGCTGTGGAGGAGCACAGCCCCTGCGTGACTCGCCATAGACATAAACAGAGAGAAGTAGCTCCGGCTGCAATGTTCTTCCACAAGATGCATGCAGTTCTGTTTATTAACCACTAGAGCACAAAAAGTTACGGACTGCAGCTTTAACTATCTAAACACACAGATCGTCCATATAGACTTGTATTAGAGAAACGCAAAAGCATGTCTGATAACATGGTGGATAGCAACAGTTGCTAAGGGAGAATTTGTCAGTAATGTTTATGAGGAGTTTAGCCAAGGGTCGGTTGGTTGGATTGTGAAAAGTGAGCATTTGAAACCAGAATAGAGCAAGTGATGGGTGATTTTCTCAATTAATTTTTAGTACACACAGGTTGCATGTTCATAACCATGTTCGCCTCTGTTGCTTCCCTGTCTGTAGGTCTGAGAAACAATAGAGTCTGCATGTTGACACGCATGAGTGAACCACGCATGAGGCTTTGTGGTAAACCCTAAACAATTTCCTGTTTGTAAATTTGCAGTCGACCCTTTGAAGTGCCGGGGTCGAAGGGTAAGGCATGGGGTCATTGTCAGCGGCAGCAGAGAAAGCACCAGCAGCCACGTCCTTGCCCTCAGAGAACGAAGAAATGGAGCCAATCAGAACGCGACCCCAATCGGCAATTCACAGATGTCAAAATTGAGCTGGGTCCCATGCCCTTTGATCCCAAATATTAGAAGAAATGTTTCAGTTCTTTGTAATATTGCTTTTTTTTGTGCATTTGTTTTGTTTTGGAGGAGGTTGAAGAATGCTTTGGATTTTTGCACATGTAAAATAATGTTCTAATGCTGGTTGAATGATTGAATGAGGTGTTTCTCTTTCTGGCAGAGTCTCAAAGCTAGAGAATCCAAACGGCATTTTTCTTCTTTTTTTTTGCAGTTTAGAATTAATTATAGGTATTTTTGAGGCAGATTTATGTTCCCTGAACTTGTGGAAAAAAGTATTTTAAGTATTGAAAATAGTTTTGAACGCATAACAAGTGGGTACATTATTTTGATTTGGGTGGGTTAGTAACCAAAAAGCACTTTGTATTGTCACATTTTAATTAATTCATGACTGGTTTTCTAAACAAAACACCTTGTTCCAGTTTGCTTAGGACCAAATAACCAATCAAAATAAATTATAATAATTTGGAAAAATAATTAAAATTATTTACGCATCATTATAAAGGTAACCTTGAAGAGGTCTGGTTTGACTGGTCATCACTTGGCTGCTGTATCGCACCACTGTTTTATTTGAGCATGCTAATCAGTTCAAGATATTATTTAAAATTTTGTTTCAAGCTGCAATTGTTAGTGCACTATTTTCCTCTCTTTTTTGTGTGTGGGGTTATTGGCTAAGTAACATTCCTTGTTTGGAAACAGCTGTAAGATGCACTAGGCATCTGCTCTAATGTAATTTAACACAAATGCACTTGACTGCTTAATGTTGCACTTAAACTGTAGAATAAAAGTCTTTCTATGCTACATTTATAATTTTCCTCCTGCTCTTACGCTAAAAAAAGGGGTTTGTGATTCTGGTGTGAAATTAAAGAGACAATGAAACAATGAAAAAACAAACGCAAGTCTTTATATAAGTTTGCTATCAGTTGTACATCTTCAAGCAATACAAATTAATTCATCTTCAGTCCAGATCCTCTGGTATATATTAATATGTTCTTTCCCACTCGACCTTCAGGAAAGTGAGTGTGGAATATTTCAGCTTGTTTGGTAAATCGGTTGTCCTCCAGGAATGCTGCAATTTCCTAAAAGAGAAAGAAAAGAAATTAGTCAAGAAAATAATTTGTGTAGTAATCAATTCAATTCAAATTTATTTGTATAGCGCTTTTCACGATACATATCGTTTCAAAGCAGCTTCACAGAAAATGCATCTACATTACAATTTAAATTGATTTGTACGTTATGCATTTCAGAAATGCACATATACAAAGCACACAGATTAGCTAACTATCTATTATTAATCAATATAATAAAATCAAACCTCTAAAAGTAAGTATTAAACGGTAGGTTCTGCAGTGTTTGTGCTCCAAACAAAAATGATTCCTCAAATCACATGATCAACTGGATTTACGACTTTTGCAGGGAAGTGCCACCTCAGTTTTCTTCAGTAAGAGTAAACATGAAGTAATTTAATTTGACTGCATTCCATTGCTTTCAATCTTTTACCTTTTTCAGGGAGTCAAACAGCAGTATATGTGAAGGTAACGTCGACTGAGATGGATAGGATGTTCTGAGCCAGTGAAGAGGGTTAGAGAAGAACACGGCTGCTTCATCCACATATTCCTCATTTCCTGTAAGATGAGGTGGACATTCCAGGAAACGCAGTTTGAGGGGACAGTGCAGGTGACTGGAAAACATAAGGGGAACCATGATGTCACATCTTTTTGCCTCAACCACAAAGCCTACTGTATCATATATTTGATATGCAATTTCTAAGGCCTCTAAATGATCGACATGTTCACAACTTTGCTAAAAAACTTTTTGTACATAATCTTCTACATGCCTTTTCTGTCATCTGATTGATCGTTTTTTACTTTTATATTACTAGTAATATTTGAAGGTAGCCTAGAAATCTAGACGCACCCTAGCGGCAGAAAATTGATTTTGCCGCGAGTGTAGTCTAACAACTCTCGGTAGACCTGAGAGCTGGAAAAACCAAACTCTGGTCAGGCCAATCACAGCGTGTGTCGAGTCGGTGGGTGGGTTTAACATAATGATGGCACGTCACGGCAGAGTTGCGGAGGTTCTGCGTGCTACTCGTAAATAAAGAAGCTGATGAACAGCGGTCTTTTCAATCGGCTTTGGCCGCGACTTTGGAAGACTTGGAGTTAAGCTTTTATTTGAGAAAAGAACAAAGAACGGCACTGAAGTCATTCTTAAGAAAAGATAAGTTCGAAGTTTTGCCAACCAGATACGCCGAAAGTCTATCAACTAACGTTAGCTCGGCTTCACCTTCTTCTTTGCTCTGGTTGGTTGTGATGCTCATGGTGCTATCCAATTGCCTGCAGAGGGAATTTGAAAGACAACCGTTTATCCCGCCCCTCAGATTGAGCCCTGTCAATGGTGAGTTTCCAGACCCAACATCTTGATGTAGGTCTGGCTTGTCAGGCTAATTTAAATGGTTAGTTCACCCAAAAATGAAAATTCTGTCTTTAACCCTTAAATGCATGAATGTTTTGCCAATCATTACATATTCGGGTTTTTAGCGACCCGGATCTATATCTAACATGGATGGATCTCTACCATATGAAACTCTCCTGATATTAGAGTAACAGTTACAGAAGAATAAAATAAAGCATTGTGTTACTTTTAGGAGCTTGGAAGTGTTCAGTTTGAGCAGATGTTTTATACCATCATCACTGTCCTCATCAGAGCTCATTTCCCAGTACATTCAGCATCTGGCTCATATTTGCGATCTCAAACATATTCTCAAAACTCATTTTCAACATCTTCAAAATCAATATTTTGATTGCTGAAAGCTTCTTCACCAGACCCACCATCAAGTGACAGTGACACTAATATTTGATTGCATTCAGAACTTGCTCTGCAGTAAATCACTGAGACATTTCAAGTTTTGCTGATGATATTTCCTATTCTTTTGTTTTCTGCCTGAGGTAACTATGAGTGAAACATCACTTCATCATTGTGTATCAGACACTGCCAATGTGAATGTGAATAAATGTGTGAATAAATTCACATTTATGTGAATAAATGTGAATTGCACTTAATCATAAAAGATTCAATTATTGTTGATAATTGTTTCAAATTAATTTATTGAGGAATACTAAGATTCAAGAAGGTTGATGTCTAACTAAATGAATGAGGAGGAGCGTAGTGAATTAAGTCCCAGGTCACTAAAGACCTGAGGTATGCGTTTAAGGGTTAATTACTCACCCTCATGTCATTCCAAACCCGCAAGACCTTCGTTCATCTTCAGAACACAAATGAAGATATTTTTGATGAAATCCGAGAGCTCTCTGATCCCTCAATAGACAGCAACTGAATTAACACTTTCAAGGCCCAGAAAGGTATTAAAAAACTAACTGTGTTTTTGAGCACAAAAACAACGTAAACTGTGTAGGAGACTGACACAGGCTAGAAAGAAATTGTTGAATTAAGTCGTTATTTTTGTGCACAAAAAGTATTCTCGTCGCTTCATAAAATTAAGGCTGAACCACCAGAGTCATGGACTGTTTTAATTATGTTTTTTCTACCTTTCTGGGCCTTGAAAGTATTAATTATATTGCCTAATTAGGGGTCAGAGAGCTCTTGGATTTAATAAAAAATATCTTCATTTGTGTTCTGAAGATGAACGAAGGTCTTATGGGTTTGGAACGACATGAGGGTGAGTGTAAGGTTGAAAATAACCAAAGATATTTGAAATAAAACAAAGACATCTGCTTTACTGTTGGCAACCTCCGTCTTACCCAAGATATTTGAAATTGACTCAACCCCCTCCCCCCTTAACCTCATCAGAAGGCCATTCGGATTTTCTAAGGACAAAGGAAGGCTTGCAGGCCAAATGTTTGTCACACCTTAAGTACAGTGGGAGAAGCTTCGTCTGATTGGTTAGTTTCAAACGTCTAACATTTTGGTCTGATTGGTCAGTTTTGAATGGGTCATTTTTGAGTTTGGTGACATCAGGGAAAAGGATAAAAAGATTGCAACGCTAGCTCTGTCTCTTTTGATTCTCTGCCTTTCTCTATAGGGCTGCTCTTCGGCTCTGTGCTCTCTCTCTCTCTCACAGGTAACATTCTATGCATAGGCCTACTGAGTACAATTGAGGGTTTAAGTTTACATCCATTTGAAACTATTTTAAGTGTAACCATAACCAGAATTTGTGTTTCCATTTAAAAGAGGTTTCTGTCTATTATGTAATTGACATCATTTATTAACAATCAGGTAAATGTATAGTTACATTTTGATCCTTTCTGAATTACTCTGGAATTATTAACTATCTCCAGTACGGAACGGTATAATTGCAACGAAGGATTAAAACGGAATGATTAAATGTATGATTAACTATTAAATATAAATGATCAAACAACCAATTGGCATTCTATCCTAAATTCGACAGCTATGATAAATGGAGTCAGATAAAGAATAATATAATCAAATCCATTTTGCCCAGCTGAAACACAAACGCGCAACAGCCTTCAGTCGCAGCTCGTTACCTTCCTTGGAACGAGATTTTTAGCGGCCTTACAGTGAGTAATTAATGACAGAATTTTAATTTTTGGGTGAACTAATGCTTAAAAAGATAAACACACTGGACTGAAGCAATTTAGGTTTACTTGACTATCCATGCACCATAGACCATACACAGAAAAATCATGTTCAAATGTGAGTATCAAATATGATACATCAAGGCTTTGAGGAACGTTTATTTGTTTATCCCTCAATCATCACTGTATTGCTTTGCATTATGTTTTAAAACTAAAGAGCTTTGATCATAAAACTAAGCATTTCAATATCATCTTACTAAGGCAGATATAGACTGACAACTGATTTATATGCATTTTATGTAAGTAGTCGCTATACTGTTATAAAGATCTCATTGATTTACATTACAAGCTATCAGAATTTCTTCTTATTTATGGTCATATAAATATCAGCAGCAACTGCACCAAATTGCATGTTTGCTCATTTTGGACCTGTGAATAAAAAGTGTTTTTTCCTCGATATTCGTACTACATCATAGCCATAAAAGCTTGAAACATTATTTTCTAACTTGTTCGTATCCTGAATATGCAGATGCTCACCTGTACAGTGGTGTGGAGTGACAGGGCATGAGGAACAACAGCTCAGGTGAGTTCTGAGAGTCACTGATGTCACACAGTCGTTGCAGGTCATGCATGACATCCAGAGATCCACGCTGGTGAATTAAACCCGTATATAAGGCAGGAAACAGATTGAGCACCAGCAGTGCCCCAGCAGCAGTTTTCCTCCATGCTTGTAGCTTCGCTAAAGATATACCTGTCATTAAGAGCACACGAAGACCTTCAGAACAGTTTCAAATCTGCACAAACTGCTAAATACTCTGGCAGAAATACTCACCGCAAAATATCATACAGAAAGGCAACACTGGATAAATGAACCGGAACTCCTTGTGAGCGAGTAAACTGCAAAAAGCATATATCATGAGCTAAATAAAACAGATTACATTTTCTGAAGCAAAACGTGAATGGTTGTCCATGCAGAAAGTTGCTGACACAATGCTATGGCATCTTGGCCTGACTCTGTATGTGTTGTCTCCAGATAAGTGTTAGAGATTTTCTCAGTGCACCTGTAAATGGCTGTAGTCCATAAGATGGTTATTAGCAGGATTCTGTGCTTTTTGGTGGCCAGTGAACATCCGTGCATGAAGAGAGGTATGTGAGGTCCGATCACGACCAGCAGACCCTGAGTGAAGTACCAGTGCCACGGATGAGCTCCATAAAACTCTGCCACATTGTGCAGCACATTAAACTTCAGGAAATTCCACTGGACCAGGATCCACTTCAGAAATACAAACACATGAAGGCAAGTCTGATGATGTTATACTGGCAATTCATAATTCGTTCTATGCCTGAAAGCTTAATGTTTTCAGTTTCAGTAATTTATTGAAAAATAAATCTAAATGTGTAAATCTCATAAAGACGGTCAAGAACATGTCTGGGACATATTTAATCCCCAAACTAAATTAATTATTATTTTTGATAAATATTAATAACTGATTTTGTTGGTGATTATCTCATTATTCATGACTGTTTTTTGCAATAGCATTATATTCAGTGCAAGAAACATATGTACAGATAAAAAATTTAAGTTAGAAATAAAAATAATGATATTAATATAAAATAAGGACAAAAGCACATAACAAAAATCACAAAAAGTAAAATAAATGAAAATCTAACAGATAAATTCAAAATATCAATAAATACTATAATAGTATTATAATATTAAAATTACACTGATTACTTTTGGGTTTGAAATATGACCTCAGCATGATCTTTACGGACTTTGTAAGCAACACTATCTATTTCTTCAAAACAGGTAGTGTTTGAAATAATAATCAACAAATGTGACCCTGGACCACAAAACCAGTCATAAGGGTAAATTTTTGGAAATTGAGATGTATACATCACCTGAAAGCAGAATAAATAAACTTTCCAATGGTGTGTGGTTTCTTAGGATAGGACAATATTTGGCCGAGATACAACTATTTGAAAATCTGGAATCTGAGGGTGCAAAAAAAAATTAATATTGAGAAAATCGCCTTTAAAGTTGTCCAAATAAAGTCCTTAGTAACACATATTACTAATAATAATACATATATTTACTGTAGGAAATTTACAAAATACCTTCATGGAACATGATCTTTACTGGCATAATGATTTTTGGCATAAAAGACAATTTTGACCAATACAATGTACCTGTGCAACTTATGACTGGTTTTGTGGTCCAGGGTCACAAATTTGTTGTCTTGAGGTATTTGCTCAGTAGAGCAATACACATTATTTTTGCAATCAAGTCTGTGAATATCATTAAAAAAAATACCTTTCCATAGAACACTGAGTCTATCAGCATCGAGACAGCCAGTGCAAGAGCTCTGCACAAATGATGGAAACATTCATGAACTAACAAAGATTATCGCAAACTACACGTGAGACTACAAGTGAAAACAAATGCAACATGTACGCAATGGGAATGCATCTCTGTGTGATGAGCTTCAGCTTGTTCTGTTCCCCACAGAAATGATAGAACAGCAGAGGAAGCCAGATGATCAGAGCTGTGGGACGGATGACTATGGCCAAGGACACCAGACACAAATACTTCCAGCTAAAAAGGAGAGAACCGAAAAAGATCCATCTATGAGTCTCTGAAGGGTTTGTGCAATCACTAGTGTGTGTAGTAGAGCTGCACGATTAATCATTAAAAGGACGCAATCTCGATTTGAACACGTACGTGATCTTATTACTAAATGACATTCGCTGTCTATTAAAGGTAGGGTAGGCAATGTTTTTCATACACACTTTTTTGTTATACTGGTTGAAACTCTCTTCACATCCTGCAAACAAACGGCAGCCACCTCATACAGTTCCTCCTGAACCAAAACGAGTTATGCTGCGTTTATGCCTTAACTACTGCAATTAGTTATGGCATGTTATTAAGATATGGCAACCCGTAGCCGTTTACATCCTCAGACTCGGATGTATGCGTTTCTATGGCAACACTACAGGTCAGGTGATAGTCAGCACTCTTTGTTCATGTTCATTATTATTGTAATGTTATGTGATTTGAGACATAAGGTAATTTAACGCCGTCTCTTGTGATGATTTGTCGACTCTGGCTGTTCGTGTTCATTTGTTTTGGAGGAGGTGTGGCTTTGGAGAGAAAGCTCTGAAGGGAGGGTGGGATCTTATGCTTTCAAAGCTAGCTTACTATTGCTAGCCTCTCCGAAATTGCCTACCCTACCTTTAAACCTTTGACAAGTACAATCACAGCAATTTAAATCTGAGTTGGCGAGACAGAGAGAGCCGTTATCATATGTAGATATGAAACAGCTTTTCAAACACACAGTATCATTACTTATGTATTGCAAACATTCAAATTATCACAGAGGTCTACAGTCGCAATTAAAATGGAGCTTCAAATAAAGATTGTATCCATAACATCGTTACACTGTTACACCGGTAGGTGGCGACAAGTGATAAAAAAATGTATTTGTCAGTGAATCATTCATTCAAAACAAGGGGCCCTATTTTAACGATTAACGTGCCCTTTAAATAACAAAAATACAAAAAAATACTGCGCTATTGACTTTAGACCAGGCTTTTGTTGGTCAATAGCGCAGTCGTTTTCAATTGCTTCAAAATAGTTAAGCGCCAACAATGCGTTTGAACACACCCTTGTTTTCAGCACGCCCATGGGCACACAGATGGGTACGAGTGCATTTGCTATATAAACAACATGGCGCAGGACATGAACATGATAACTGTGTCGGGCTGAAACTAGCAAAAAACACTTGCATCGCGCCTGGCATCGCATTGCGCCGGATGTTTGATAGGGCCCAAGAGATTAATTCAAAAACTCTAATTCATCTAGTTTTTGTGAGTGACTCGTTAAATCATTCATTCAAACTGATGTTATTTTTGGGAGAATCATGATCTCTATTTAAATCATGATACTCAGTTTATCCAGAATCGTGCAGCTCTAGTGTGTAGATATGACACTAAATTATGCACCTGTTGTGCATTTTGGAGCCGGGTAACGGGTAAAAGCAAAGCGCCAGGGTGGTCAGAACCGTTTCCATGGTGTTGGTCAGAGTCCGACTGCAGCAGTACCAGGTGAACCATGAACACAGCTGACAGAAACACTTAGAAAAACACAGCAGATCAGTGGAACGAACACAAAGCATTCAAATGTAATGCATTGTTTTTTTGTATCTGGCTCATATTTGATTGTCAAGGCAAGCTACATCATCTTACTGTCCATTTGGCCACATCTGGAGTTTCCCAATGCAGGACGAGGTGATACAGCTTCACGTCAGCATATGCAGCCAAGAGTGCCTGGAAAACACGCGGCAAAAACACCTGCCGAAATATGGGATGGTTTTAGACTCAAAATGATTCATAAATGCACACACAATTATCCATGAACGTGATAAATGTTGCAGACATGTTTTACTATCCACAAACAAATGCCTTTTAACTGTGCATTTTGTGCATTTTATAATGGTTTTCTATGGGAGAAAAATGTTGTGATGAACAATGTTGTGTTCATAACCTGATTTAATCTGCCTCCCTATACAAAGTAGCCTATGCGTTATTAATACCTTTTTAACGTTAGCCTACTGTTAAGCGTTTTCCTCATAACACATAAAGCGTTGTCTGTTTGGGCAGATACTGCCATCTAGTGGCAGCAGGTTTTCTTAGACAGCTGTGTGTGTGTGGATCATGCAAGGCCAAACCGGCGAAATGAAAGTCTCAAAATCCAAATGAATCAAGTAGGATCGACTCGCAAACGAGTCAATGAATGTATGCGTGTCACCGGATCCACAAATGCACATCTTACTCGTTGCACGCACAAATTGTGACTTACATGAATACAAAATCAAAGTTTTGCATTCACAACTATGTCTCTATTTGTACAAATCGCTACACATTCATGTAATTCTGTATTTTGCACACACAAGTTAAAAGGCATTTGTTTGTGGATAGTAAAACATGTCTGCAACATTTATCAAGTTCATGTGTGTGCATTTATTAATTATTTTGAGTCTAAAGTCATTCCATACAGAAACAGGTATTCATGTTAAGGAAACATTAATCTTACTGTCAATATAATACACTGAAGTCTTACCAATAGATATGCTGTGTCATAATTCATCAGATACAGGAGTTTATACATCAGAGCAAACAGGAGAGGATAAGAGTATCCTCGGATGCCTTCCTTCCATTCCCAGGTCTCGTAGCCATAAGTGAGAAACAGGTTAAGGATCTCATTTACAGTATTATATTCAAATTAAACAACTATTTTTGCAGTTCAGGTCATAAGCAAGGATATCTGAAGACCATTCGATGGGAAATCTCAAGCGACTGCCAGTACTCATCTGGGACGAAGCTGGTCTGAACCAGGAGGCAGTTGAGCAGGCGGAATATGACAGTGAAAACTGTGACACTGATGCCAAAGAATTCTACAGAAATGACAGTTAACAGGTGCAGATAGTGAAGACAATCCACAGACAATGCTTAAGCTAGTCCAAGACTAAAATGCATATTTGAGCTGTTTTAACTGAAAGCAACTTGCTCTTAAAACATGTCAGTGTCACTGTTTTGTCTCAAGATTCACACCAATAATGTTTTTTTCAAAAAGGCCCTTTAACACGAAGACCGATAAAGACCAAGTTCATAAAATCATTCTCAATATTAAAGAATAGCAGAGTAAGAGTTCCCACCACACTATAACGATAGAGAAAAGATATAGTTGGAATCCCTTTCAGATTGATTTTATCCAGCTGATGAACGATAAAAACATTGACAGCCAATCAGAATCCATCCTGCTTTAAAGAGCTCGAGCATTAAAAGCGAGACAAGCATGCGCTTAGAATAAACAGAACAAAATCGTCCTCTGGTGTGGACACTAATGTTATTTTTATAGTTACCGTTCTTGGTGTGAACAGGCCTTAAAGGGATAGTTCACCCAAAAATGTAAATTACCCCATGATTTACTCACCCTCAAACCATCCTAGGTGTATCTTCTTTCAGACGAATACAATCCGAGTTATATTAAAACATGTCCTGGCTCTTCCAAGCTTTATAATGGCAGTGAATGGCTTTTTTTGAAGTCCACTAATTAACGGTCGTACAAGTTCACAAGAGACTGGCGTTCAGGCGTATGACGTAGGACACATGTGTGGCGTAATTTCCGGTGACAAACACAGAAGCGGAGAGGATTGAGCAAAACAAAACTTGGTTCTCACATATTCTCACTGGAGCGTCCTACCATACGCTAGAACGCAAGTCTCTCGTGAGCGTGGGTACGACAGTTAGAGGAAGTTAGAGATTACAGTTTGTATATGTAATTTTAAAACAGATTGTTTTAAATAAGGATCATTTTCTTACACATATGCATCGCTCCGCTTCAGAAGGCCCTCCCGGAGCTCTGTGGAGCGCTTTTATGATGGATAGATGCACTTTTGTGGACTTCAAAACAGAAACAGCCATTCACCGCCATTATAAAGCCTGGAAGAGCCAGGACATTTTTTTTTATATAACTCCGATTGTATTCGTCTGAAAAAAGAAAGTGAGGGTGAGTTGAGGGTGAGTAAATCATGGTCTAATTATAATTTTTGGGTGAGCTATCCCTTTAAGACATGATTATAAAAGCTACTTAAATGTCCTAATTGAACTAAGGCCAAATCCTGGCTTAATCGAAGCCTTGTCTGTGAAACCAGGCCAATGTACTTTTATGGCTGATGCCAAAATCTTAAAAGCAAGGTCACTGATGGCCAATAAAAATTTTTTATTAATTCTTAATGTGACTTTCATTGGATACTCCTTACAGTTTAAAAAATAAATAAAAATTAGCATTATAAATATAGTGCAAGAAAAACTATCATCGATAAATACTTTACAATTTAAATGCAATTAAACAAAACAAGATAAATACAATTTAAATACATATTTATAAAATATGATATACACTTTTTTAATATTGGCATTTCGGACAGTAATGCGAATTAGGGAAATATATTCAATTGTCTTACTAATATAGTTCATTATTTTTATATAATATATCTTTATCATCTTCATTATTTCAAAATGTAATTCCTTATTTATGTTTTTTTTTATTTTGGGTTAAATATGAAGTGAGCGAACTTTGTGAGCAAATTAAACTATTTATGGAAAGCAATCTGGATATTCATGTTACAGGTCCCAGAATCTTACTTGCCACTTTTTGTTAATGTTACTCAATGGTTATTATCTATTATATGATTGTCTTCTTCTTAAAACACATTTGACTCTAAAGTGAGTGTAATCCCAGGTTCTGGACTCTCACCAAGTGTTTGAGGTCTCCTGTCATCTGTGCTGTACAGAATGGAGCTTCTCTTCCTCAGTCTCACTGATTCACGTGAGGATTTGTTCTGTTTGAAGCGCTCTCGAATCTTTTCCATGTCTCCACATAAACCTCAAAAGGGCTTCAATGTTCAGCATTTAGCCTTGGCTGTAAATGTTCATTTTCTGGCGCTTTTACGGAGTGTTTTCTGCCTTATGTGGAGACTAGATTCATTTCCGTGTTTGCTTGGGTCATTGCCTCCCACATGACCTCATGAATATGTAATAAGGACGTAAATGCAGGTCTTTTAACGCTTTTAACGATGTTTATAATAATTTTAGGTTCATTAACGTGTTTCGTAGTTCATAAATATAGGTTCTGTCACGTGTTATTATGAATGTATGTTGACAAAAAAAGAATAATATGCGGAAATACACTTCGCATTTGGCCTGCGTGAGTTGCCGTAGTAGTTGGTCGTTCGTTCGTCCTTGTTTTAACTGCACACTTGTTTCAAAAAGGTCAAAATAACTGGAAAATATTGAAAACAAGGTGAGTGACAGAAACAGTAATTACACAATTTAGACAATGTTATAGTAGATTTATAATGTTCCTGCGATAAGCTTCACATTTAAGTTAATATCTACAATACATGTAACGTTACAGATTATAAAATGATACGAAATTATAGCAGGTATAGAACAAGAGATACAATATGCAGTGACTAAAGGATTTCCTTCTGCCTTCTTTTTCTTTTCAGGAGTGGGATGTTCTGTTCCTTCATAACATAAAATCATGTTTGGAAGACGGGTTCCCTTTAATCAGATTGCATTTGCTACTCTGGTTGGGGTGGTGGGAGGTGTGTATATATACAGGCCTATATTTGAGCCAACTAGAAAACCTCCAACTGCACCAGATCAAGACCTCAAGCCAGACTCAGAGGAGCAGAGAACGGAAACTACCCAACAAGAAGCAAATGCATTTGCAACCAAAGACTAATGTCAAACAAGAGTTTGAATGTTGAATGCTTGTCGTTTTATATACTTTGTAAATGTTCACTAAAAGGTTCTAAATAAAATGCCTTATTGTCACTGCAAATAAGCATAAAGATTTGTATTTTATGTAATAAAAAGTTACATGTACCAAATACAATAGTATTTTATATACAATAGTATATCTATTATATATATATATATATATATATATATATATATATATATATATATATATATATATATATATATATATATATATATATATATATACACTCTAAAAAAAAAAAGGTTCTATATGGCACCAAAAAAGGTTCTTGGCTCGTAATCATAGAGGAACCTTTTTTAGTCCTATAGCACCAATTTTGGTGCTTCAGCGGTTCTTCAGAGGTTCTTCACCGGTTCTTTGACTAAGGTGCTATATAGCACCTCTGAAGAACCACTGAAGCACCAAAATTGGTGCTATATAGCACTAAAAAAGGTTCCCCTATGATTACGAGCCAAGAACCTTTTTTGGTGCCATATAGAACCTTTTTAGAGTGTATATATATATATAATGTATGAAGAGTTCAGATGCAAAAACCTCTAAAGCCACTTCGGTCAAAAATGAGATAACGATACTGAGTGAATGTTCTCCGCATATAGTATACGTTCATAAAATACTTTCACTTCAAACCCACTAAATCCCAGCCTCAGCCCATTCAGAAGTACTTAGGTAGAAACCTATACATAGAAGCCTGACAAAAATGCTTATTAAAAAAAAAAAAAAACATTTTAGAGGCTTTTGCATCTGAACTCTTCATATATATATATATATATATATATATATATATATATATAATGAGGCTTAAATGCAACTCGGGCTCTAGTTTCCATCTCTACAGTTCAGTGCATAACTTGCATCCTCCTTGCAAAATTAGCATGGGTTGTTGACGTGACATGGCATTTTCACTGTCACACAAGATAAAAAAATAATATAATTAGTATTGTCATCATTTAAAATGCAGTAAATGGTTAAACATGTTTTAGTCTTTAGATTTTTAAATTTTTTGAGCCAAATCTCAATATTTCCCTATGGTGTGACTATCTCAAGTGGTTCAATAAATTACAACTTTTATAAATTAAAAAAGAAAAGCATATAAATGTTAATAAATACAGCGGGCAAAATTTTACAAGTTTCTATTTTAGTAAATAACAAACATTGTTTACATCCATATATTTCTAAAAGCATAGGAATTTTATACATTTTGTCACTGAAAACCACTTCCTCCGTAGTGAACATATCCTGATTTTAAATCAGGCTATTCCACTGATTAGTTTAATTAGTTTAAGGACCCCATTCAAGGTCATGTTACTGTGAAGCCCATGACATTTGCACATGGTAAGATTTTCAGAATTGTTCAAATATTTAACTTTTTTGGAACCACTATAAAAGTGTTCATTTCTGTTGTCCTTTGGTGCGACACCCCTATATTCTTAATTCTTTCTGCCACACCATAGGACACATTTCAGTAAAAATTTTCAAAAAACAGTGATAGTATTGACTAAGTTAGTGACCCCTTATATTTTCTCACACATCAGACTTCACACTACATAACAATATGCATAAAAGTGGTGTTTTACATAAAATAATAGTAAAACATTATATATTTTATATATATATATATATATAGAGAGAGAGAGAGAGAGAGAGAGAGAGAGAGGGCGGTGGGGGGGGGGCGGGGTTCACTGATGCTCGTGAAGGTACCTTTGACATGTTACCACCAGATGTCGCTAGACACACAGCTCTGAAAGAGTTCGTCTCCTGATGCACTATTTTTGCGTTTTTTAAACATTATTTTAGATGCAAAAAAACAACGCATGACAGTAGTTAAATAAATTTAAAGCACAGAAAGTATTTTGTGAGTACTTAACTGAAGAAGTGGTGCAAATGTACCCATCCTACTATGGCGAAGGCTTGGCTCATGAATATGCAACGTGAGTTCGTCCAATAGTACTTCCCGATTGTCTGTTTTTTATGGTAAAGGCCGGGCTCATAATAATATTAATTATGTCGTTTGAGAGGTGGTCTCTCCAGGCTCCAGGAAGGTCTCTAAGCAACGTCAGCCCTTACCTAATTAATAATTATGAGCTAAGCCTTGACCATGTAGGATTGGTGCTGCTGCACGGGAAGTATTGCGTCACTGCACGGCCGCCGCTTACACACGCACTGGTGCTTCATGTGGGTGTAGGTGCAACTTTAGGAAACAAAGTGTCCATCGCTTCAAAAGTATCACACATTTGTACTTGTTCTCCGTTGGTTTATTATTTTCGAAAAAGTTTTTAAAATCCAACGTGATCAACAAACGTTCGGGTCACTGTCCTGGTAAGTAACTTAAATGTATTAACGTTAGTTTTTAACTCTTCAACAGTTGTTTGATAATGTCTTGTCAACTCGTTTATTTAAGTCTTACAAATTCGCCTTTTGATAATGTATTTTTGGATAGACTCAACAAACACGCAATATGTATCGCTGACTGCCCTCATAAATACGTAATTTACATGTTACATTCATTATGCCATAGGACTAAGTTAGTTTTGTTTGTCATAATAAGCAGTGTTAGTTATAGAAAGCTGCCGTTCATGGGTTTGAGTTATCTGTAGCCTACAATCATGTAGCTCTCTCCTGGATCAGATGTAGTCATCTCAAACACATGTTTTTTTATGACCTAAAATTATAATCTGATCAGAGTGGAAGAAATGTCCTGGGAATTTACCTGTCTCACCTGGGGAAATACACTGCTTCACTCCCATATCAGGTTACCTGTCAGGAATGTTTGGTTTAGGGATCATTTTTCCTTCCGAGTGATTTTCCATTCTTTCTTGCTTAACTGATGAAATACTGACATATGTTTCTGACTCAAAATTGATCTATTCTGTGGATTAATTTACCATGATCACAATGGTATTCTGAATTTGACTCCCTTTAGTATAAAATGGAGTACAAGTTGAAGTTTGAGACTTTAAGGAATATTTCACCCTCCAAAATGAACATTTCTCACCCTGGTGTCTTTCCAAATCTGCTGTTTTTCTTGCAAAATGTCCAGTTTTTTCCAGTGAAAGTTATTAGTAAGTTCAATGACGTTTGGTCACCCGACATAATCAAGAACCAATTACGTTGATGTCACTTAGACCTGAGACATCTTAATGCACAATATTTGAATATCCACAAATTTGAGAACTACTGCGGAAAGGACACTTTAAAAACAATATTTAATACAGACTGAAATATCAGTCAGTCCCACACAAATCTCTCACATAACTTCAGAAGACTTGGAATATAAAACACAAATCGTATGGACTACTGTATTTTTAGAGCTTGACAGCCCGTTCACTTTCATTGCATGTAGTCTGAATATTCAGCAAAACATTGTTTTGTGTTGCATGGAAAAGCGTCTGGAATGTAGAACATGAAGAGTGAGGCATTTTTGGTTAAACTATTCCTTTAAGTATCTCAAAAAGAGTAATCTATCCTCAGAAGAACTTTCCACAAAGCTCTAATCATTTAAACTGGCTTATCGGTTTTTCCTGTCTGTTCTAGTGAAAGCAAAATAAATGAACATTGGATTGTGTGCGTGTGTTTTTAAGCGGGGTCTTGGCAGGGTTGGGAATCGAGGGTCACATGACAGGATGCCAAGAGCTCATGAGCACCAGCTGATTGTTATTAGATTGTTAAACCTTACAGTTCACATCCTTCTGAAACCAAAAAGAGTTTTTAGTGTGTCTAAAGTGTCTCTGTTTACACTCGCTATGGCAAAAATCACCTGGACACTTCTATCAAATAGTTGATACAATTCATTATTTAGGCCTAGTTAATGACAAATGTTTTCATCCAATTGAACATGTATTTAAGCCTGTAAGGTAATTTCAGCTCCAGTTAGTACAATTTGCATCACTACTATTACT